>JABSTQ010010566.1:0-447345 GCA_013358835.2 Ixodes persulcatus
CCTGAGTTGTGTGTTCATCCTCACAGACACTCTATTTCCTGTCTTTATAGTGGTCTTGTGTCAGGCTTTTGTGTCTCTGTCCAGCCAAAGCATCTGTGTTAGACCAAGACTGGGTTCTTTCGGATATCTGCAGCTATTCTCGGCAGCAGATGGCTGCCAATCAGGAACACGAGTTTGTTCTCGGCCACCAAGAGCAAGTATTTTCAAGGTGAGCTATTGCCCGCCTATATGAGTTTTGTGTTCCATTCCTCTTGAATGCCATTTCCTATGTGTAGTGGTCTTGCATTAGTATTTCATTGTCTCTCTTCTGCAAAAACACCGAAGTTTGACTAAGACCGGATTCTTTCTTTTACATGCAGGTCTTGGAGGCAAGCCAATCAAGGCCAGAAGTTTGCTCTTTACCGCTCATGGCAAGTGTTTTCAATGTGAGTGATTGATGCCTATCTGAGTTGTGTGTTTCATTCCTCACAGACACTCTATTTCCTGTCTTTATAGTGGTCTTGTGTCAGGCTTTTGTGTCTCTGTCCAGCCAAAGCATCTGTGTTAGACCAAGACTGGGTTCTTTCGGATATCTGCAGCTATTCTCGGCAGCAGATGGCTGCCAATCAGGAACACGAGTTTGTTCTCGGCCACCAAGAGCAAGTATTTTCAAGGTGAGCTATTGCCCGCCTATATGAGTTTTGTGTTCCATTCCTCTTGAATGCCATTTCCTATGTGTAGTGGTCTTGCATTAGTATTTCATTGTCTCTCTTCTGCAAAAACACCGAAGTTTGACTAAGACCGGATTCTTTCTTTTACATGCAGGTCTTGGAGGCAAGCCAATCAAGGCCAGAAGTTTGCTCTTTGCCGCTCATGGCAAGTGTTTTCAATGTGAGTGATTGATGCCTATCTGAGTTGTGTGTTTCATTCCTCACAGACACTCTATTTCCTGTCTTTATAGTGGTCTTGTGTCAGGCTTTTGTGTCTCTGTCCAGCCAAAGCATCTGTGTTAGACCAAGACTGGGTTCTTTCGGATATCTGCAGCTATTCTCGGCAGCAGATGGCTGCCAATCAGGAACACGAGTTTGTTCTCGGCCACCAAGAGCAAGTATTTTCAAGGTGAGCTATTGCCCGCCTATATGAATTTTGTGTTCCATTCCCCTTGGATGCCATTTCCTATGTGTAGTGGTCTTGCATTAGTATTTCGTTATCTTCTTCTGCAAAAACACCCAAGTTTGACTAAGACCGGGTTCTTTCTTATACTTGCAGGTCTTCGAGGCAAGCCAATCAAGGCCAGAAGTTTGCTCTTTGCCGCTCATGGCAAGTGTTTTCAATGTGAGTGATTGATGCCTATCTGAGTTGTGTGTTTCATTCCTCACAGACACTCTATTTCCTGTCTTTATAGTGGTCTTGTGTCAGGCTTTTGTGTCTCTGTCCAGCCAAAGCATCTGTGTTAGACCAAGACTGGGTTCTTTCGGATATCTGCAGCTATTCTCGGCAGCAGATGGCTGCCAATCAGGAACACGAGTTTGTTCTCGGCCACCAAGAGCAAGTATTTTCAAGGTGAGCTATTGCCCGCCTATATGAATTTTGTGTTCCATTCCCCTTGGATGCCATTTCCTATGTGTAGTGGTCTTGCTTTAGTATTTCGTTATCTTTCTTCTGCAAAAACACCCAAGTTTGACTAAGACCGGATTCTTTCTTATACATGCAGGTCTTGGAGGCAAGCCAATCAAGGCCAGAAGTTTGCTCTTTGCCGCTCATGGCAAGTGTTTTCAATGTGAGTGATTGATGCCTATCTGAGTTGTGTGTTTCATTTCTCACAGACACTCTATTTCCTGTCTTTATAGTGGTCTTGTGTCAGGCTTTTGTGTCTCTGTCCGGCCAAAGCATCTGTATTAGACTAAGACTGGGTTCTTTCGGATATCTGCAGCTATTCTCGGCAGCAGATGGCTGCCAATCAGGAACACGAGTTTGTTCTCGGCCACCAAGAGCAAGTATTTTCAAGGTGAGCTATTGCCCGCCTATATGAATTTTGTGTTCCATTCCCCTTGGATGCCATTTCCTATGTGTAGTGGTCTTGCTTTAGTATTTCGTTATCTTTCTTCTGCAAAAACACCCAAGTTTGACTAAGACCGGGTTCTTTCTTATACCTGCAGGTCTTCGAGGCAAGCCAATCAAGGCCAGAAGTTTGCTCTTTGCCGCTCATGGCAAGTGTTTTCAATGTGAGTGATTGATGCCTATCTGAGTTGTGTGTTTCATTTCTCACAGACACTCTATTTCCTGTCTTTATAGTGGTCTTGTGTCAGGCTTTTGTGTCTCTGTCGGCCAAAGCATCTGTATTAGACTAAGACTGGGTTCTTTCGGATATCTGCAGCTATTCTCGGCAGCAGATGGCTGCCAATCAGGAACACGAGTTTGTTCTCGGCCACCAAGAGCAAGTATTTTCAAGGTGAGCTATTGCCCGCCTATATGAGTTTTGTGTTCCATTCCCCTTGGATACCATTTCCTATGTGTAGTGGTCTTGCATTAGTATTTCGTTGTCTCTCTTCTGCAAAAACACCCAAGTTTGACTAGGACCGGGTTCTTTCTTATACATGCAGGTCTTGGAGGCAAGCACCAGCCAATCAAGGCCAGAAGTTTGCTCTTTGCCGCTCATGGCAAGTGTTTTCAAGGTGAGTGATTGATGCCTATCTGAGTTGTGTGTGTCATTCCTCACAGACATTCTATTTCCCGTCTTTATAGTGGTCTTGTGTCAGGCTTTTGTGTCTCTGTCCGGCCAAAGCATCTGTATTAGACTAAGACTGGGTTCTTTCGGATATCTACAGCTATTCTCGGCAGCAGATGGCTGCCAATCAGGAACACGAGTTTGTTCTCGGCCACCAAGAGCAAGTATTTTCAAGGTGAGCTATTGCCCGCCTATATGAGTTTCAGCATTCGTCAAGGAGTGCAAAATCAATGCCCGGGGGTTGGCCATTGCAAATACGTTGACTCGGAAGCGCATAGGAAGGAAGCTTTACAAAAGTATCCACCTGCCTCAACAAGTGAAACCGAAACTAAAAACGTGGGTTCCATTAAAAAAAAAAAAATTGTCAGCCCGAGTTAACTAGGGGGCAGCTCGGAGCAAACAAGCCACGGTACGAGTATGCTCGGTTCAGGCTTCTGTAAGGGTGGTCGATGACTCGGTGTCTTCTAAAAAAAATATTTTTTTCTAAAAGTGTGGTGGTCAAATATCTGGGGATGGGCATTGAGTCGTGATGTTAAGGTAAAAATTTCGTCCACTCCACGGATTCATGTGCCTTGTCCATCTAGCGAGGGGTACAAGGCCTTCAAAATTTTATGTTCGCAAAAGGGGTGCGTCAGTATTGACGTCTCATTTTACATCAGGCCTCTCAATTTAAAGTGAACTATAAATGATATGTCTGAGATTCGTTTGGGTGTACTACCGCTCAGCAAGTATATGGTTCTGTCTCAAAAAAATCTAATCTGATGTTGAGCGCACCTTGGGTCTCCACCGACGATTCTTCAGAACGAGACCCAACCGGGACACTAGGGAGGAGCGGCTTAAGCAAGGGAGGATACATATACGACAGCTTCTTGCTGACAAGTAAGTGAAAATAGATATATGGTGGGTGTTTCATTTGCTATGCCTTTTGGAATGTACATTCTTTTTTTTATGTTTCAAGATTTCTGCAGAGTTCAATTTCAACTATTGTAAAATACCGAGCATGCGCCCAGATCGCAGAAGTGCCTACCCTCTGTTTTCGGAACGATCCGCAAATAAGCAAAAGGCATACCAGACACCCCATCCACCTGTTTTCAGCCATGCTCAAAGTAATAAAAGAACACCTCAAGTGCCCAGGTGCCGTGGCGTCCATGCCACAATAGTGACGGTCGCGGAGCTGACAGATCCGTGCCTAGCACAAGTAATGGCATGGCCTTTGGGAACCAGGGAATCGAGATTAGAGAAGTAGCACAGAAATTGGAGGCAAGCAGCGAAGGTGAGCAGAGTTAACGGAAAACAAAGATGAAGGGGGTCCCGTGGCATGAGGCATCTATGTCCCGTGCATGTAATTTTGAGTGTACTGTAGGCGGCTACTCAAGAAAATTGTTACTTGTGTGTAACTAATCGCAAATCTCTCTTGCAGTTTCCATGGCCGCCCACAAGCCAGCCAGTTCATTCTCGTTCAAAGGTGAGGATTCCAGATTTTCTAGTTTGCTCTGAAGCAGCAATACTGAAGCCAGACAAGCGGTACGGCATATTTAATTGACGGAGCTCAGAACAACTGGGGACGCTTTCACTGAAGCTTGTTTTGCTGCAGTACACGCATGTATTGCAGCAAAACAAGCTTCAGTGAAAGCTGAAGCTTTGCTGGTGGCAACAAAATGTGTGCCCAGTTTTGTCACAAGAGGCATATTATGTCACGTACATGTAATTTTGAATTTATCCGGCTTAGTGTGCTGTAGGTGGCTGGTCAAAGAAATTGGTACTTGGATGCAACTAATCGCAAATCCTTCTGGCAGTTTCCACGGCCTAAGAGCCAGCAGGTGCCAGTTTGTTGTTCCTCAAAGGTGAGAATTCCAGATTCCCAAAGCAGGAATACTGAAGCCAGACGACCCGAACAGCATTTTTAATTGACGGAGCTCAGAACGACTGGGGGCTCCTGCATTGAAGCTTATTTCTCTGTAACACACGCGGGCGACATTGACGTGTTCCGAATTACGTCGCAAGAGGATATCTATGTCCCGCACATGTAATTTTGAATCTTTCCGACTTGGTGTACTTTACGTGGCTACTCAGAGTAAGTGCTACTTGGACGCAACTAATCGCAAATCTCTCTTCCAGTTTCCACGGCCTACAAGCAAGCAAGCACCAGTTCGTTTTTCATCAAAGGTGAGCATTCCAGATACTCTAGTTGGGTGCGAAGCAGGAATAGTGAAGACAGATTAGCGGATACGTATACAGTCTAAGCTCGTTATAACAGACCTTGATTTTGACCAAGGTTTTGGTCTGTTGTAAGAGGAGTATGTTGTATGCAGATATGAAGTTGAGTCAATGGCATGTACAGGAAAACCAACCGAACTTCACAAATCGGTATGTTATATCCAAATGTCTGTTGTAACTAGGTCTGTTGTAATGAGCGTAGACTGTATTTAATTGACCGAGCTCAGAATGACCCGTAGCAGTGGCATTGAAGCTTATTTTTCTGCAATCAACACAGACATAATTTTGAATCTATCCGGCTTAGTGAAGGATTGCTTCTTGTCGCGAACTAATCACAAATTTTTATCTTGCAGTTTCTATCTGGCTGCAGCTAGCAGGTGCTGTTTTCATTAAAAGGTGAATATTTCACATTCTGTTTTCAAACATCAAGTTTTTGAATGAGGGTCTTAAACAGTTAACTTTCTTTTGCAGTAAATGCCAGATCCTCCAGTTCAGGAATATGTTAAATATATTTGGTATGGATTAGCCCAGTGTTTTGCTTCTTTATTCATAATTTGACAACAGCAACATTTTTTATTTTATCACTCAGAAATACACACAAGGAGAGACTGCGTTGCAAAGGAATGTTGTGCTGAACGTGATATTCCAACTCGTATATAGTTTTATTGGTAGCCGATAGAATATATTTGATTCTAATATCCATAATACGCTAAGTACACTGGAATCATAAACCCTTATTCGATCTCCATACGACACGGGGATCCAATAAGGGTTTATACGGTATGGGGTTCCAATATTTTTAGCGTATTATGGATATTGGAATCCCATAACAAACCCTTATTGTAAGACAAGACAATAAGTGCAATGGTTTCCAATACACTATCCATATCGTATTGTAATACAATAAAAGGGTATTGTTTACCAATATCCATAATACGCTGTTCATATTGGGGTTCTCCAATAGGGGTATAGGATTCCAATGTTTTTAGCGTATTATGGATATTGGAATCCCATAACAAACCCTTATTGTAATACAATACAATAAATGTAATGTGTTCCAATACACTATCCATATTGTATTGCAATACAATAAAAAGATATTGTTTACCAATATCCATAATACGCTGTTTATATTGGGGTTTTCCAATAGGGCGCCTCAACGGGTGACTTTTCTCTTAGCTATAGATGAGAAACTCAGCCAGTGCAGTACCCCACTAACCTGGAGTCTTTAGCGTGCATCGCGCAGTAGTGATTACACGAACACGTGCCGGTACGAAACTCATCCAGATCGAAACGGGCAGGGGGTGGCGATCGAGCCCATGAGGTTCTGCAGCGCAAGCTTTCACTCCTCGCTCCGAGCTGAGACGTATTAGCCCACTCGGCGAACAATCCCCCTCGTCCTTAGAGACCATGTCAAATAGCTATCTTGCAAATCTATCGTGTGGCATGAATATAGCGAATACGTGGAACAACTGTAATATGATAATATACTTAAAAAACGAAGTTATAGAAATAATTATTGAACAAACATTTCTTTAGGTATGGTTTAATGAAGCACTAAATTGGAACACTCATGTCAATACTCTGATTTATAAGCTGTCCCGAGCAGTGGAATATATGCTAATACCCTTATGGCCAAAACAAAATTGTATTATTCAACATTTTACTGGAAAGACTTTAATTGTGTTTTAAAAGGTTCTACGAATATTCGAGAACTACAAGGAAAAGACTAGAGACCTTCCCACCGACCCTCTTTAGAACAAATATTACCTACTGAAGGCAAATTATATCTGTTATTTTAAATTGTTACAAGTAATACCCGGTGAAAAAATTATCGAAACTTCCAGGAACAACCAGTTACAACATTAGGCATACAATCAAACGACAATTCAAAATCCGCACAAATTACGGAAAGCACTAAACAAATATTGAGTTCTCAAACACTCTATTAACATAAAAAATAAAATTAAATTTAATTTCAATATTTTAGAATTAAAATAAAATGAAACTTTTGGTGTTTAGTGGTATTGGTTTTCATTATTTATTATTTATATGCCTTTCATAAGTTCTAACCAGCATAAATGTTTGTTTCAAGTAACTATATTTTTAAGTCAGGAATTCTGATATTTGAGTGCGAATGTTGAAAAGCATTGAGTGTTGTGTATATTCTTTTTATTGCATAGTTTATGTATAATTTATATACTTTTCTAAGGTGTGTATGTTTTTTTCTCTGTGTGCTTATGTTAAATAGGATAGAGTGTTGTGTATATTGTTTCATCGCAAAATTTTGTATAATTATATATACTTTTCTGAAGTGTGTGTGTGATTTTGTTAAAAGACGTGCATGTGGCTTAAGAACTGTCGAAGTGGCGAAGACCTCATCAGGCATCACGCCTTTAGTCTCTTCCCCCTCCTTGTGAAATCGTGAAAAAGAACAAAGAAAGAAAAAAAAACTGCACTTTGTGTGTATGTGCTCATCGGGTTGAATATATTGTTCACAACGCTCGTTTTTAGGTTTGCCGAACAAATGGGACTCGCACGGAGATAGGTCAGAAGTCAACAAGGGGCGGTGCCGCAAATTTCACCAGAGACTTTTCAGCAATTCCTTGCTAAAACGTTGGTCCTGAGGTGGTTGCTCAAATTTGGAAGGCGATGTCTGTGCAATTAGGAAAAAGTTAGCGGCACGTTCTCAAAGTTCCCCACAGTGCTTAGGCGAAAATGTAAAACAAAAAGAGTATACCTTCGCAGTATCATACATGATGTAACCATCTTTCTTTATTTTGGGGTTTTAGACAACGTTTAACTACCTGTTCGACATGCTCTCGTATCATGAGTACACGATGAGATAAAGGAAGAGCTTAAAACATTCTTCTGCAGATCGACTTGATTTTTCCCTTATGGTATCCGCCCTAGTATTGGGCACGCTGACACCATGTTGGTAATTCATCAAAATCTTGTCCATACCCCCCCCCCCCCCCCGCCCCATCAAAAAAAAAAAAAAAGAAACAGCCCCTACAGTTTAGTGCTGAATGCTGTGTTGATTCAAAATAAGGAAAGCACCCGCGTTATCACGAAGGATCGTCACACAAACTGTATAACCCCGAGATTAAAAAAAAAAGTTATACGCTCCATTCATTCGAGATATGCAAATTTAAGGCACCCACCGAAGCTCGATACAATAAAATCCCGACGCCTAAATGAACAATCCCTCGCAAACGTTTAAAAGCGCCCTTCCACAAAGCTCTGAATGCCGCTCCGGCTTTCCGGCTTCTCTCCCGACGAGGTCTTCCCGTGGAATAACTTTCCCTTTCTCGCCGCATAAAGAGGTTTTTGACGCCCTTTGAACAACCATGACAGACGCGCTCCTCAGAGAGCGGCCAAAAGTTTCCCCCCGACGGGGCCGGCTTCAAACGCTTCTCAAATTGACGCGCGCGCGGCCCAGTTTTAGGTCGGAACCGCTGCAAAGACGGGATCACGGCACACATCCCAGCGAGAGAGAACAAGAGTGAGAGAGAAGCCCTATGCAATTATATCCGAGTTCCTCATCGTTTGAACGAATTACGGCCCCTTCCTACCCCTTCCAACCTGGGGCATTCGTTCGCCGTTTTAGATCTGAATGCCGGCGGCATTTTAAGATCACCAGTGAACTAAGTTTCCCCGGCTTCATTTTTCAATGATCTCGCTCATTACTTTTTTGGAGGATTTGACTATTTATCGCTTTATATGCTTGCCCGGGCGAACGGCGAAGTATTACGTGCTCCTCGCTCCAGAGCCTGCAGACTCAAGGCAGTCGAGGCAATCCGGTCCTGGCACTCCAACCTGACCCGCGTTTGTTCGGGTGTCGGTGAGCGGAGCTTGGGGCCTCTGAGGCGTCTGAATTAGAGTTGCTTCTCCTCGGCTACGGTTGGCTTTGAGCTATACGTCTCACGGGAAGGTGCGCCTAGGCTTGAGAGCTGGAGGAAGTAAAGGAATTTTGAAGAGGATTAGGTAACTCGATTGAAAAGAAAAAAAAAAAAGCGCTCGATAGTGATATAACGGACTGCGGAGCTCCAGTTAAAGTTTCCGGCAATAGTACAGCCTCGCCACGCCTGATGTCAGAGACGTTGACGTTGACAGGTGCTTCATGCAAGCGCACCCTTAAAGGGAAGCTGAAACACTTCTTGAAAAAAACGAGTTAGAGGTGAATTCTGGCGTGTTTTTATCCCGTGAATCTGAATATCACATTCGCTTTCCCCGAAGATGCAACTAGAAGCGAGAAAACGCGAAAAACATCCGACCAGTCGTGACGTCATACTAGGATATTTGGGCCGCCAAGCGCGTGTCGCTCGTGTGGGCAGCGCGTGCAATGACAAGCTTGCCAGGTATATTTTTCCGCACTGACGGCAGTCACGACGTCTCTTTCTGACCTTTTTGAAAATAGCAAAAGTGCGCGTGCATAGCTTTGACAGGCGCTGAAGATGCGCGAGAGCAGAGATTCCGAAAACTCCTAGTGTGACGTCACGCCCCGGGAAGGAAGGGCTTCGGCGGTACTTTAAAAATTAATTTCTGAAGCATCCGTGCACCAAATTGAAAAATAATCTTGATATTCCTGATCCTGGAGGTAGAATGAAGGCCATTGAAGTCTTTTTTCTCAAATACAAAACCGCTTCAGTTTCCCTTTAAGAACTGTTTGAGAGCCTGCTTCACCGTATAACACGCCGTAACGTGAACGTATTTGAAGTAAAAATATGAAAATATGATTTTGTTGAAAACAGACGAAGCCTGTGAGGTAGTTGCATCACTTATACTTGCCTTATCTCGATATGTCTTCGAATATCGCCTAAAATTGGTGAAGTAACGCATGAGTATATTTTAGCTTTGGTCTAAAATATGAAAATAGTTCCCGCATAAAAAGTTGTTCTAGCGTGAATTCAATGCCTTAGATTTCCCTTGAGAAACACAAAAACTTGTACAAGTTACACATATCTTGGATATTACACACTTCATTTTATGAGAAATCCGCAAGGAACCTAACCTTTTTATCCCGACATGTTGAAACATTTGTAATATGCAAAGTCTGTAGTCTATTATATTTCTTACATACTTATATTTGAGCACCTTCTACATTAATTTGCTTTATTGATTTCTTAGAACGAATTAGAGTCTGGCCTAACATATTCGCTTTCTTTATCTTGTGTTCTATCAAATTTATCATCCGTCCCCGAATGGGACTGCACAAATGTGTATTGCTGTTCGTTTTATAAAAAAAAAAATATTTTCTAAACGTTTTAATTTACATTAACAATTAATTCGTAGCGTCATATTCAACTTTTAGATCGAGTTAAGGCAAACGTTTATTAAACAGTGCTTAAAAGACAGATCTGTTTATAGATGTGATATCTTAGCGTAGCCTGCACTCTCAGAAGATTTTGCCTGCACACGAAATGGAAAATATTATGAATCGTCTGGGTCTGAAGGGTATGTGCCGTCTTTGCCACACAGATCTTATAACAATTCAACAAAGGTACACATTCGTTACATTTTTCCACCATACTCCGTTAAACGCCCCATTGTGAACGAAGTAAGTGTTTCAAACTCGAAAGCTCTTCGAACCTAATGTTTCTAAAACCACGTTGCACATTACGTTTCTGTGAGCGCCAACCTATCATTTCAAGACTGCGATAAAAGCTAATGGCGCTGTGCACCGTTAAGTGTATATATATATATATATATATATATATATAAACTTGTAAACTGCTGGTTTAAACGCACACACAGACACGCCAGAAATTCCACGCTCAGTAAGCGCTTAATGATATTGTTCCTTGTAAAACCAGGAAGGATCATTATTTTTCGTGTTAAGCATGCTTGGAGCACACTCTCCGTAGCTCGCCTTTTTTTTTTTGCTTCCCTTTACGTCCTTTCAATTCAAAGGTAAACCAGAAGCTGGCCGTGCTGTGTGCCACCCGAGCAGAAAAAAAGGGCCGCTGCCTTGCTAAGTGAGTTGGCAGCCTTTAATAGAGGCCGATGGAGATAAGTATGAAGCTCTTGTTTCAAATGTCTTGGAAGTATGAAGTGTCGCATTCATCCTACAGAACCTCACGGTGTTTTGTTTGCGTGGCATTCATGATATGATTTTGGCGTCGTATCAAGATGCCCTCACGAGCTGATATCAGGGAGGTTGTATTTAGACTTTTGGTCTGGAGGTGGCACCCCGTAGTTGACGCCGAAAACACCGACCGCCGACATCTTTTTCGAGGCAGAAAACGTATCGACGCGGTCTGCGGCGTACGACTGATATGATCTTTGCCTCAATTGTTTTGATGTGCTGGAGTTTCATTGAAGGCAACTCTTTGTGAATTAACTGCAGCCGTTCGCGAAGGCTAGGGTGTGCTCCTGCGTCGCTTTGGGCTGCGTAAATTGCGCGGAAAAGGCAGCAATTACTTTTCATGTGCAGGTATGCAGCAAGCACGTTGCAACGGATCTCGCTCATTCGCTATATCTTATTACTGCATGTCAGCAGGCTTGCGAGAGAAAGCTCGATGACTATTTGCCTTTGAACGGCAAAATAGGGCCTTGAACATGTTTTAACACCGCAGGTTTTCCAAAGACAACACTCGGCGTGCTGCGTGGAAGCGTGTTGTTAGCCGGTGGAAAGGTTGGTCGTCTAAGAATACTCACGTTCTGTATTCGGTGCACTTTGAAGGTGACTGCTCTGACACAAGCGGTCAAACGAGAAGCATTCTACCGGGTATCATTCCAACTCTGTTTCCGGCATTTGCACCATACCTGCGGAGAGCAGTGATTATCGTAGCGACTGTGAACGCTTATTTTGTGTTTTCGTTAGTTGCATCAAACTCGATACGGCGTGCTAATAACAGCCGTGCATCTGCAAAACAGGTGCTATAAACGACTTTATTTTCTCAAGCATATTTCTCTAATTTCTCAAAGTTTCAGTTATAAATCACGAGCAGGCATTTTCGAGTTCAATAGAGGTTGGCTCTGTATTCATTACCATAGGTTGATCATTCGCGGAACCAATTGCTTGCGATTATGTGGAGTGCTTGATAACCTTTTTGTTTTTTGTCGGAAAGTTGAGCATTTGTTTATTGATTTTGCCTCTATCAGCTGCCTGCTAGAGTCAATGGCTCTTTCAACTAATTTAGTTAATTTACTGTAATCAGTTCACCATTGTGAGCGCTGTTTTTGTAAGTGGAGCTAATAAATAAGCAGGCTCGAAAAGAACAAAAAATGAAAGAGGTGAGCTCATGTTTACACCCAAATTAAAAAAGAAAACATCTTTTGGCTCTTTCACTCAGCCTAAATTCTTCTGTAATATTTCGGAGGTAACTCCAAATATATAATAAGACATCCGATAAAAAAGAATCCATCGAGTCTTAACCGGCCTTCGAGTCCTTTAAAACAAAAACACGCTATTATTTTGATTTCCTTGTAATTCGCAGCCCCAAAATCAACAAAGCACTTTAGAGACCCTTCCAGCGCCGCCTTTTTTTTTTTGCCCCGAGTAAGATAGCCGCCGACCAGTTAACCTGGCTTCACCTGTTTGCATGAGAAGGTGTTGGAGACCGCCACTCCAGAAGTCAGTATAACCTCCTAGGGTGATACAGAGTGCGATATGTTTTCATGAAAACAAAATTACAAAAAAGAGTCAAACTTCTAGCCGAATGCCAACTTTCCTGTGTGCCTTTCAAGTTCGGCGGAAATTAGCAAACGAAACAATCATCATGATAAGTTTGCTGATTAACTAAAATATGGTAAATAACTTTTAGTTATTGGTCTTAGCGATCATGTTGAAATTCCAGAATTGGCGGCATTTGCTATTACAGGCCAGGCCAATTAAAACGTTTCTGCAAATGCTTACGAGCGTTCGAGATATTAATTAATAATTGTATACGTGTTTTAGCCTGATTTGAAAATTGCACGCAAAAAGGGTGCCGCGAGCCGGTTTATAATGGCGATTAGGAGAGTGACGTAGATACTCTTCCAAGCGTCTTTATTGTCGTAGTGTTACCGAGTGCTATGTAAAGAAGTGCCGAGACAAGATGAACTAGAACACCGTCGGATTTATCCCTCGCTCATGCACACAAATCGTCTTCTTCTTCTTCTCCCCACACGCATTCCAGACCGCGAGGCGCTCTATATGACACCTCCCCCTTTCGAAGCATTATTGTCCGCAGCGGTCTGGTGGGCGTGACACTCTGCCGCTCCTTGTTACTGTTGCGGAGGTTTCGGTGTTTTCCTGCCCAACTGCCTTGTTGCGTACATCCGAAGTCGCAGGCTGCTGTTGCCCGAAAGTCTGGTTGTCTACTTCCAAAGTCACTGGCTGCAGATGACGGCTTGTGCGTCGTACTATACCTTGACTTGTGTCCACCGGGTATGACCGCGGCATTCCCGCCTGGCGGGGTATCCTAGCTTGAGAAGCTGCGCCCGCGCGTATCCACACCTCTGAGTGAGGAGGTATCGTACTGAGATCTCTTGTACGATGGTGTCGATTGTAGTGCGAGGCTTCTCTTGTTTTTCGTTTGCCGTACTGCCGCCTATACTTGCGTACATGGTGCCACCGAGGCGTCAGTGTATGTGGCGCAGTTGGAACAGTTGAACGTAACATCCTCCCCATGAGGAGTTCCGCTGGAGAGAGACCTTCTGGGCTTGGAGTTGTTCTGTGGGCTAGAAGAGCCTGTGCTACATTAGGTGATTTGCTCAGAAGATTTTTGGCTGTTTGTACAGCTCGCTCAGCTTCTCCATTACTTTGAACGTAGTAAGGGCTTGAAGTCACCAATTTGACTCCCCATTCGTTCGCAAACCACCGAAAGTCGTTCGATCGAAACGGAGGGCCATTACCTGAGTGTAGTACTTCTGGGCATCCATGTCTCGCGAATATCTGGCTGAACACTTTTGTAACGTGTTCTGTTTTGTTCGTGAAATTTCTTCCAGCTATATGAACTTCGACTAGTAGTCGATGACTACTACTACTTCTTTCCACTGAGCTCGAAAATGTCTGTTCCGAGTTCCGGCCACGGGCGATCGGGTAAAGGAGTCTGAAGCAGAGGCTCTGTGGGTGGTCGTCGATGCTGAATGCATGTTTTACACCGGCTGACGTAGTCCTGTATCTGTTTGCTGATTCCGGGCCACCCCGCAGAATCTCTTCCTCGTGCTCTGCACCGAACGACCCCCTGATGTCCACACCGAAGTCGCTCTAGTACTTCTTTTTGGAGGCTCCGTGGGATAACAAGCCTATCATCGCGCATTAGTAGGCCTTCTGTAGTGCTCAGCTCTGCAGAAAGGCTAGCAAATTCCTTCATATCCGTAGGAAACGTTTCTCTCCCCGGCCACTCTTTTTCGCAGCACGTCATTACCCTTGCCGTGCATGGGTCTTTGTTTATTTCGGACCTTAGTCTGTCCAAAAATAAAACAGACGCCGGGAGTGGGTCGACCGTCAGCATTTTATACTCTCGGACTAGCGCTTCCGTAGAGTCTATCGGGTGTTCCATCATTCGTGGACTTTTCCTGGACAGAACATCTGCTGTGTACATATGCTTGCCCGTTACGTGTGATATCGTAAAGTCGTATTCACAAATGCGCATTTGCAACTGCTGTAATCTTGGCGCCATCTCGTCTAGACGTTTTGTTGACAACAACGGTACAAATGGCTTGTGGTCCGTCTCGACATGAAACCCCTGACCTACCAAGTAGGAGCGGAAATGTTCGCAAGCCCAAACGATCGCTGAGGCTTCTTTTCCGACTTGCGCGTACTTCTGCTCCGTCGGAGTCAGTGCTCCCGAGGCTTACGCTACTGGACGCCTGATGCCGTCCTCATCCTCCTGGAGTAGCACCGCTCCAAGTCCATCTGATGAAGCACCAGCTGATAGTGTCGGGTGCGCGTTTGAGTCGTAGAACGGGAGGATTGGAGTCTTTCCACACAAGTATTTGATCCTTTGAAATGCTTGTTCTTCGGCTTCATTCCAGAGCCAACTTGCATCTCCTTTCACAAGATCTCGGAGTGGCTTGGTTTCCTCCGCCGTGTTTGGTAGAAATTTCCCGAGGTGGTTCACCATCCCGAGGAATGACCGTAGCTCAACCAAGTTTGCGGGAGCTGCTATCTTGGCCATGGCTTCAGTTTTCTGGGGGTCCGGCGCAATCCCTCTTCTGTCTATGATCTGCCCTAGAAACTTGATGCTGCTTTTGCCGAGCTCACACTTCTTCGTGTGTAGGTCACTCCTGCTTCCTTGAGGCGGCGCAGTGTAAGCTCAAGATTTTGGTCATGTTCCAGCTTGTTTCGTCCAAAAATTAAAATGTCATCCATGTGACACACTTGGCCCTGAATTCCTTCGAGGATCCGCAGCATTTTGCGCTGAAATAACTCTGGCGCTGTTGCTATCCCGAACGGGAGTCGCTTGAACTGAAACCGTCCCACTGTTGTAGTAAATGTCGTCAGCTCTCTTGACTCTGGAGCCAGTGATGCCTGCCAATATCCTGCATTCGCATCCAGCTTGCTGAAGACAGTCGCTCCTGCGAGTTTGGCTAGTTTTTCCTCCACCGTCGGCATGATAATTCGTTCCCGTACAATTTGTTCTTCTAATTGAGTATAGTCCACACAGATTCGGAGAGCTCCATCTTGCTTTTTAGCCACCACTATAGGTGAGCACCAGAGTGTGGCGGGTTCGTCTTTTTTGATGACGTCCATCTCTTGCATTTTTTTTAATTCCAGCTCTACACTGTGCAGACGCGCGATGGGCACTCGTCGTGGGTACGTGATGGCGAAAAGCTTCGCATTTGGGTGAAGGGAGTTCGTATAAAGTGCCTTCATATTTCCCAGTCGCTGAAATAGATACGGGTACAGGGTAAGTACGCGATCATGCTCCAGATGGTTGTCAGCCTTAATTTCGTTCAGGCTTGGCAGCACTTGCTGAGCTTGAAGCGCCGGGAGACCGAGTAAAGGATGTCGGAGTCTTTCCGATACGCAGACAGTTTTTCTTGTTGTTCTGCCGTTCCAAGTTATCGTCACCTGGAACTTCCCGAGTGTTGTCAACGGCGAGTCTCCTGCACCCCGAAGATCTTCTCTGGCTGGCTCTGGCTTCGCCATCTCTCCGACCTTGTATTCGGCATGAGGAATGGTGGTAACGCCCGCCCCAGTGTCCACCTTGAATGTGATCTCCTGGTTGTTGACTTTTTCCCTCATGCACCAAGGATCTCCGTTATCTGCGTGCACCAGTGCACCTAGGAACACTTCGTTGAGACCTGTTTTGTGCACTTGTGACCTGTGAGACCATGATGTAAGCTTGCTAGAAGCATACGCTCTCAAAGTGTCCTACCTTCTTGCAAGCGTTTCATTTCTTGCCTCTTGCGGTGCATTGTGTTTTTTCATGTTTGCACAAACTGCCACACCATCGGCATTTTCACGCCGCACTGTTAGAATCTCCTTGACGATTAGATGTACCCCGAGCGCGTGTGTCTTTTTTATGCCGTAATCTTTTGGGAATCTGTTTCGGAGCTCCTCGATTTCCCTGGACTCCGTCTTATCGCTGTGAAGTTCCGCTTGCTGTCGTTTCACTGTCTCGAAAGATCGTGCTGACGCTGTCGCACTTTGAAGCGGGAGCTTGGCGTCAAGCTGGAGCTTTTCGCTCAGCTTCCTGTCCGGGAGACCTACGACGACGCGATCACGGATCAGCTTCTCGCGAAGTAGCCCATAGCCGCAGGAGTTCGCTAAAGCTGTGTAAGGCCGTGATGAAGGCCTCCACTGTGTCCTCACGTTCTTGCTTCCTCATATTAAATTTCGCTCTTTCAAAGATGTCGTTTACGCGCGGAATAAAGAGGAGTTTAAACTTGCTCTTCATTACGGCCTAGTCATTTAGCTCTGCCTCTGACAGATGGAGTGACGTGAGCACGTCTTCCGCCTCTCTCCCCATGGTGTACAGGAATGTGTTTACCTGTGTCGCGGCGTCCCATTGATGGAGTCCGGAAATGATCCGGTATCATTCCCAGCGGGTGCTCCAACTTTTCCAGTCCGTGGGAATCCCTGAAATTCAACTTTTCAGAGAGCTCCTCCGCGAAGGGGTTGAAGGAAGAAGGACCTCTGCTCGCTTGGGAACTGCTCGCCTGGGAGGTAGAAGTGCCGGAGCCGTCACTGTTCCCGTTCATGGAGCCGGCCCGGTGGAAGATTTCGCTGTTCTCGTTAGGTCTCCTCCTACTGTGGTGCTTCTAGCTTCCCCGGAGACGA
The DNA here is from genome assembly GCA_013358835.2 of Ixodes persulcatus. NCBI lineage: Eukaryota > Metazoa > Arthropoda > Arachnida > Ixodida > Ixodidae > Ixodes > Ixodes persulcatus. Next base: position 17,142 of record JABSTQ010010566.1, read on the forward strand.
TATTTACCGGTGGCCGAATCCTACCGCTGCCACCATGTCGTGTTACCGAGTGCTATGTAAAGAAGAGCCGAGACAAGAGGAGCTAGAACACCGTCGGATTTATCCCTCGCTCATGCACACAACTCGTCTTCTTTTTCTCCCCACACGCATCCCAGACCGCGAGGCGCTTTATATGACAACTGTGACAAAAAACCTCATGGGGCTAACAAAACGTGAAATTTGATTAACTAATATATAAATAATTGCCATATTTTTTATTATTTTATTTGTCCTGGTTTTTGACAGTAATTACCGTCATTTCTGAAATTGCAACATTACCTTTGAAACCAATAATAAAAAATAAACAACATATTTCACTTAATTAGCCAGCTTACCATGGCGATTTTTCCTTTAGTTAATATCCGCCGAATGCAAGAAACACCTGAAAAATACGGTATTCAAGTTTGCACTCTTTTTTAATGCAGTTTCCAATAAAAAGTATCACCTTGTATATTTTGTGTATGTTTTTGTTTATTTGTCTTTTCTTATGTTCTCGTATCTTTTTAGTCAGGTTAGCACCCTAAAAGTAGCCATCGAGAAAACTGCATCGTAAATTTATCAAGAACACTTTCCTCTGGCCACAGCCCCTAGCCTTCACGCGATGCGAGATAGGGACAATTTAAGGATAATCAAAATAAAATCGAAGTAAACTAGGTCGTTGGAAGAATCATCGTTCTCCAAGTTTAGCCTAAACCCTATGATAGTTGTATTCTTCAATACTGTCGTACAAGATGCGTAGAAGTGCGCCGAATATTCGAAAAGAAAAGAAAACTTCAAAGAAAGGAAACATTTCAGTCGGTATCTAGTTGATGAGGTATTGACGATAACTGATAAGGTCGGGTCTTCCAGAGTGGCAGAATGAAGTCTCTAAATGAACGCAAAAAATGATTGACTTGAATACTCTCACACTTTTTTTTTTCTAGTACATACACCCCATGCACATTCATCGTCGTATTCCCCGACATAATTAAGCACCCCCGTACAAGGCGTAATAATCATTTCAAGCACAGAAAATAAATTGAGGAACGCGACCGTGTTGACGAATAACGATCCGAAAACCCTGGAGTGTTTATGGAACTCCACTTGGTTTTCAATTTGAATTGCCACAGGTAATGAGGTGTTCCATCATTGTCTTTCGTCGTTTACTATTTGTTTATCTGCCATTGAGCTTTTTTTTGTTTTGCGTTTGCTTATTTACGTTGTGGGGTCAGCCCTTTTCCCACATTCCATCGCTTCAAGCCATCTGGCATTTATTCTGAAGGAAAGAGAAATACTTTGACGTAGGCAAGAGGCTGACGAAAGAGGCGGAGAGACGCGAAAGAAAGAAAAATGCCGACGCCGGATCCGGCATTTTCTTTGGACCTAGACATAGAACAAAGAAATGCAAATACGCACCTACTAAAAAAAAAAAAAAAGAGAAACACCTTAGCACTATCACAGCCATGGAGGTGCGCTCCGATAAAAAGACCCAAACCTAGAAACGAGTCCAAATTGAGCATTTTCGCGGAACGTCGTGAAATGCTGCCCATGCCCTATACACAGTTTTTTTTTTAAGCTTAACAGATTTGTTTAAAAAAAAAGCTGTGAAGCTACACTTATGCAGTTTGTTAAGTTGAGTTATACGGCCAGGGTACATAGTATATGGGGCTAATCATAACGATCATTCGGCTAATTAAATCAAATACGTTAATTAACTTCTTATTTATCGAAAATAAACATATGGTTTCCATTAGACACTTGCTTAGCGTTATCGAAAACCACTAGGTAAATCAGTCCTTTTCAGAAAGACTTTCAGCGCGTGAAAAGCGTAGTAGTGCACTAAAGGTTCTACTTGTGGAGCAGGTACAAGTCTATAGCGGTTGCGGTAAGGCGCCTGCGCGATTTTTCCGGCTCTTATCTAGCCCCAGCCTTATACCTGCTCCACGAGTGGTAACTTTAGTGCACTACTGCACTTCTCACGCGCTCAAAGGCTTTCTAAAAATTACTGACTTAGGGATTTTGGACGACGCTCAGCAAATTTCTAGTTGGAACCGTAGGACTATTTTCACTAATTAAAAAGGCAATTAACACATTTTAATTAACTAGTCGACTGATCGTTATGATTAGACCCATACGCTAAGTCCCCCTGGCCTTATAACTCACCTGCACCAACCGTATAAGTATAGTTTTCACAGCATTTTTTAAACAAACTGATAAGCTTAAAAAAACGCTTTATTTATAAAAAGAGTTGATTTAGTGGTTTTCAATCATGGTTAGCAAGTTCCTCGGTGTAACCATATGTTTACTTGTTCAAATAAAAGAAGTCTATTTATTTATATTGGACATTAGTATATGATTGCAGTCCTTCACAACCGCCAATGCTGGTAGATTTGGTCCCGCAAATAGTCTTTGTTTTACCTCGAACAGCACATTTTTCGATATTTGAAAACTTTCACAGAAACATACATATATATATATATATATATATATATATATATACATATATATATATATATATATAGTAAAACACATTCGTTTGAAAAAAAATATAAAACAAAGAGGCCAAGCCAAGGACAAAGAGAGCTGGAAACAGAACGCACGAACACGGCCTGCATCGATGCTGTCGTTCAATGGTGTTGGCTGGAAGAATATTACTTTGAATAATAAATATTTCTCTCGTTGTTTTCTGTTTTTTTTTTCTTTTGCTAATGGGCTTTAGTGTATTTTTAACGGCGGTAGATCTATTTATTTTAATTTTTCCCGCATTTCAGGTTTTACTTTTCCTATCGTTTGGGCGGCTACGGGGTTTTCTCCTCGTCTGTTGAGCGGTGTTCCTAGCGGATTCGAGAAGTACCGCGAGAAAAATAGCAACGAAGAATGCGGTTTAGATGAGAGAAACTGCGAAGTGGCCCTGCGTTCATGTTGGAAAGAATGAAATAGCAATCCCCGATTATTATCCGAGGGAAAATGGCACCTCAGGAGTTCGGAGGAATTGATGGCTACTTTATAAATAAAGCTGCAAAAGCTATTGCGGTTCCGTGAATTGTGGCACAAATCATGTTATTATTAATTTAAAAGGTTAAAAAGCGCAAACAAAACAAGGACAATATAGACACAAAGACGACAGGACGGGCGCTAACTCACAACTGATTTTATTAGAAAAAACACTGTCACTTTTATACACAAGATCATATGCCACACCTACACTGCAACCAATCACCACTCTCACAAGCAGCCATCTAGAAACATTACTTCTTTCTGGAGCAAAAAGAGGGAAGGCATGCTTATGCAGTTGTCATCATTCCTTTTGATATAAAACGCCTCTATAATCTCTCTCTCGGTTTTATCTTTTGATTTCTTTAAAAACTTTGTTGCAGCCAAAAGAGGCTTACAGTCAGCACATCGCCTACAGTGGTCGGCCAGGTGTCCACCCGCGTTGTTGCGCACAGAAAGATTATGCTCACGTGCCCTATCGTTAAAACAGCGGCCGGTTTGTCCAATATAAACTTTTCCACAGCTTAGTGTAAACTGGTATACAACATTGGTCACACATTCAGTGTACTGTACAGCGTGCTTCTTAGAGCAGAGTGCTTTTTTCTGCCGTGTAAGCATCGGACAGATTTTTGAGAGCTTACAAGGGGCCGAAAAAACAACATTTACATCGTATCTACTTGCTATCTTTTTAATGTTGTGAGACACTTTATGCCAATAAGGAATCACATGTACACGTCTTTTAACTTTATTTGTCTGGCTGCCCCCTTGTAAGTTAGTTCTTTTTATTTTTTGAAGTAGGCTCTCACAGCAGCTCGAAACTAGCTTAGGTGGGTACCCTACGTTTTCTAACCTTTTTACTTGCTGAGCAAAACTGGAGTCCATCTGATGTTTGCAACTTTTTGCTAGAGCTGCCTGAAGACAAGTTAACGCTATACCTCTCTTGACCAGTTTGGAATGTGCACTTTTGTAAGAAACAAGGCTTTTCTTGGAACGCGGGCTATACTTCCAACAAACATGGTCGTCGGGAAACATGACCATCAGGCCCAAAAAACGAATGTGGTTCAGCACGGGCATCTCCCATGTAAACTTAAGTCCACCTGATGCTTCTTTAAAAACTTCAACGATCCCCGCAACAGCCTCATCCAAACCCGAATTTGTGTCTAAAATTTGTGTCAAAAGGAACGATGACAACTGCATAAGCATGCCTTCCCTCTTTTTGCTCCAGAAAGAAGTAATGTTTCTAGATGGCTGCTTGTGAGAGTGGTGATTGGTTGCAGTGTAGGTGTGGCATATGATCTTGTGTATAAAAGTGACAGTGTTTTTTCTAATAAAATCAGTTGTGAGTTAGCGCCCGTCCTGTCGTCTTTATCTCTATATTGACCTTGTTTTGTTTGCGCTTTTTAACCTTTTAAATCAGTATGAACCAACTCGCCCAAACACAAGTTTTAGTTCATGTTATTATTACTTATCCATAGACATAAAATTCGTCGAAATAAAATCAGTGCCCCAGGCCAACTGTAAAACAAAACAATAAACATGTATTTATCCTTTTTATAAATCCAGGAAGCACAAAATGTGTCGTGTGCTCATTTTGCGTCCGATATTATATATTATGATTGATTACGGAGAGCTATAGCTGGTTTCAGACACGCTGCCTACAAGACACAACATTCTGTTCTATTGATTTATTACAACGATCCAGAAAAGTTTAAATTTATTCGGTAGTGGACTGGGTCAGAGCATGCCTTAATGAGTGAGTCTTCTAGTCGTTCTGACTTTTCCGTGAATGCATGTAGTGTCCTGAATTCTTAGCCCTCTTAGATTGAGAAGATCTCATTGTGGTAACTGCAATTCTGAGGGATGGACGTTTATTGCCCCCTTCAGGTTATGTAGTGACTGCTGTCTGAATTTGTGACGTCATACGACCGCTGCGAAATCTCTTGCCAGCTTACGATCTACACCGTGATCTGGGTCCACGTGGAGAGCTAAGCTCCCTCATTTGCGAGCCAGCTGCTCTCACTGACGGTCGCCTGCTGACTAAGTCTACTCGACTAAGTCTGACTGGCTGCCGACAATCTTCTGCGGATTAAGTGTGATGGTCTAAGCAGGACTTACCTCCAGCAGTCGTCTGCGAACTAAGTATGCGGGACATACGTAGTTCGCAGACGACTGCTGGAGTTTTGACTTGCTGGCGACGGTCGCCTGTGGACTAAGTATTGGGGACATAACTTGCAATTCGTCGCCGACGGCCGTTTATATACTTAATATGTATGCTGGACATGACTCGTCGGCACAAATCGTCTACAGATAATTTGTACTGGACTAAGTATAAAACATCGCCGATGGTCGCTTGCAGACTAAGCTTTATGGCCGCCGACAGTCGCTTGAGGACTGATGAGCAGTGGGAACCGAAGACTGCCGTCGGATCCGACATCTGATTTCGGTAAGAAAACAGGTCCGGAGTGCACTCTTAGAAATTGGGGGTGTATAGGGATATACCTTTTTTCTCATATGTAACACCCCAAAACAACATTTGGATGATGAGTCTACTGACGTCGAGCTTGCGATGCTAACTTTTACGAGCGGCTTGATAGCTGTTGTATATAACGTATTAAATAGCTAATATGCGTATCAAAGACTACAAGAAAAACACTGAGGTTTTGCAGCAGGGTCAAACAAACCTTGATTGTCTTACTGTAGCCTTTAATGAGTAAATAAGCGTTTTTTATTAAGTTATATCGGTCAACTATTAAGCCGCTCTTGAAAGTTCGTATCGTCAGTTCGATGTCGGTGAACTGAACGTCGAATAGTTGTTTTGGGGCGTTGCATATGGGAGAAGGGGTGTACCCCTATACGCCTCCCATTTCTAAGATTGTGGAGGAAACAACACGTTTTGTTACGACGCCATCCGATTTTGGACGGACGCCTTGCTCGGCCGGCCATGGCTTATGATGGAAGGGACGAAACCGCTTGAGATAGCAAATCACACACCTGCACTCTTAGAAAAAAGGGTATCAATAGTCCTCCTTAAGGGGAGGAACGGTCTTGTAACCTTTGTCTCTTTAGAAAGGGCGAAACTTTCGTCCCTGAAGCAGGGGAGCAAAGTTCCTCCGTTGCCTGCATCTCATTATGGCGGCCCCGAAACGAGCAAATCTAGCTCAATAAAGCTTAACGAGGACGCTACGTCTCTTTTACGGGACGAGAGGAGCAGCAAAGAAATGCGTTATACGAGCTTTCCGCGAAGTGTGTTTATTTCCGAAGCCAGATTCCCCCCGCATGTAAAAACACTCGCGTTTCAAAAGTAGTTACTCAGTCTCCTCGTCGTCAGCAATGCGATGTAAAACGTAGACAACCGATACCCAGTTACTTCGCGCACTTTGCGTCTCACCTTTGCTATTCCTCGAGTCACAATTCCTTCGTCAACCGCACATCACGGAGGAATGGCAAACCAATTCGCGAAACCAGAAATCTCTCTAAAAAAAACAAACAAAAAAAACTCGATGTTACTGTTTATTGCGTAACGTGAAAGAAGGTTAAATCGCTTGCCACCAGATGGCAGAGTCAAGCAGATTAGTTGCAAGTAGCTAGGCTAGGTGGCGCTAAGTACCGCCCAATTCAAGTTCTACAAAAAATATTTCTGTTTCCTCACGCCACCATTGCGCTTAACGGTCTTCGGGAAGCTTTATTATACACACATGTAGACACATTACGTATACTACAAGCATCAGCTAAACATACATTGAGCACAAACACATACATGGCACATACAAACATCAATACAACAGCACACTAACCCGATCACTACTCCCGAGTTACACCTTTCCGTCTTTTATACTGGTCGTTTTGAACGTACGGAAGTTCTCGGTCACTGCCTAAGCAATAAAAAATATTCCCAGCCTGTTGATTTTTTTTCTAGCAATGTCATACCACTAAAAGTAGTTTGAATGGCTCAGGGAATGAACCTCTTAGTAAGAAGCAAACGCTCGATCATGCCGTAATTATTTGAAAGCTAATAAATCAAGCCGCTCCAATCCGGTTCTAAGCCATGTATTTGCTTCCCCGCATGGCACGTGGTAGCCAGTATTTCTATTCTAGTGTTCGTTTTTCTATTTCTGCTGTTCGCGCACGGCTACAATTGTCGTCTTGAATTAATTTTTGAAGAGCGGATATTCACTCAGCTTGAAGTGATGCTTTATGGGCAGAGAAATCGCTTTTCGATCAACTTGAATGCAGTCAAAACCGCGACTTGCGGCAGGGGTGAAATGTACGGAGCTACGCGGCAACGCCGTAGCGAGCTCGAAACCTTCTAGCGCTCATCCCAGCGCGGCACTTGGAGGGCAGTTTCTCCAGGAACCGTTATATATTTAAACAACAAATAAAATGATACCTGTTTTTTTTATTTTACTTACCATTCTTCCTTAATGCTAAAAGTCCAAACTAGAACTATGTACGTACAGTCTTGGACAAAAGTCCCCAGGACGCGCGAGCTGCGACTGAAACGCATTGCTCTGCCATCTGCCGGCGGGTCGCCTGGTTTCAAGATCACACAAAATCGCATGCGTGTCCTACTGTGCCTGCTAACATGTGTTTTTCCCGCTCTTCTATGGCACGGCGCCTAACTCGAAATCGAGCGCGCTTACTGACATGGCATCTACAAAGCAAGAAGTCACGACAGCTCAACTGAGCGATGAGCTCAACTGGTTATAAAGCAAGGTGCGCTGACACGGCGAAATGCGGCGCAATGCCGCAGTAGGTATCTCCAGTTTCGAAATGTGTAGCAGACTATCGTCTGCCGCCACCGCTATCTCCGAGGCGGTACCGTGCGCCCGATTCCGAGATAGGAGCCGCGCCGCAGAAGAGCGGGAAAACACACACGTTTGCAGAAACAATAGGACGCGCATGCGCTTTTGTGTGATCTCTAAACCAGGCGAACCACCGGCAGATGGCAGAGCAACGCGTTTTAGTCGCAGCTCCCGCGTCCTGAGGACCTTTGTCCCTGACTGTACTTTCCGTCATATTTTCGTACTGTTCAGTCCTTTGCCCAGCGCGCAATCGCTCTCGGGGAGGAGACAACCGACAGTCACTTTGGCCATTGTACAATATGAACTTACGGTTCAGACCAGCGGTCCAACATGACTATCCGAACGTCGGTCGATTGCACCTATTCAGTCAAGGGGTCTTAACCTGTTTAATGTGAAACGGAATTTCAACCTGCGACACCCCGCCCCTTTAATCACGGACCGACCAGCGGCATCAATGCCCGACTGTTTACGTAATCTCATCTTGTTGTTACATCACTAATACGCAAACACACGGTCACATCGGCGATAATACCAGCCTTCTGTTCACAACGCACAACACTGCCATCCCAATGTTGCTGCTTTGTAGCTGAAGTGCAGAAACACAGACCACGTTCATAACCGGCTGAAAGGCTTTTTGCGCGCTCGGGGAATTCCTACCCGGAACAAGTCAGGCAGAGAGGCGCACTACAAAGCCTGTTTTATTGGGTGACCGCAGCTCAACGTCACTTGCCGACGCCACCCAATCAGCCTCGCAGATCCAGTTCAGCCGTGCTCCCTCAAGGCCCGGCCTTAGGATGCGTGAAAAGCAAAATCGGCTCTCGACGTGCCCACCTCTCGTTTTCTTTTATTTTCGCCGAATTTTGATGACGGATTTCACAGCCGCTTTCGGTTTGCACAGGCCTTTAGTATGCTCGCCATGACTCCTCATTTGCCGCCGACTGCCGACTGAGTATGGTGGAGTGCATCTTATTCACCGCCAACAGTCGCCTGCGGTCTAATTATGCTGGACTAATTATAATCTAGCGCCTATGGTCGCTTGTGGAATAAGCCTGTTGGTCACCGAATGCCTCTTGTGGACTAAGTACACTATTAGAAAAAAGGGCTTTAAAAGGAGGTAACAGACCGCCTTTACCACCCTCATCCTGGCCAGGGGGGAAGCGCTCCGCTTGTTACCTCCCCAGGCGCAGCAGACACTAGCGCCCTCTATTAAGAATGCGTTGCTACAAGGTAAAGTTCGCCACGAAGAAGCAGCAACGAGGTAAATATTTCCTCCCAGAGGGTGCACCTGTTTGGGCGCTGCGATTGGCTGTGGAAAGGCGCAAACGAGTTCGCTAATTGGTCTCCTCGTATGACACGCCATTGTTCGCGCATGCGTGGGCGAGCGCCTGCCCGGTGCCGAGCGCTTCCCCCGCCGACGCTCCCCTCCGGTAAAACGGTCTTTCTTCTCGAACGTTCGACGGACGCGTCCCAGCTTAGGAACGTTTTTTATTGTTCTGTTTGACTCAATCTCTTCGTCTTACGAAGTCACCGAGAGTGCTGCATTGACTTCAGTCGAAGATCCAAGTCGTGTGCACCGTATGCAGGTAGGAAAATGTTCTGCCCGGGCGACACCTGGCTTCGGTTATGAAGGCCCCTTGTAGGCGACCCTCGTCTTCCTTGGACAAAGGGGTGACGGACATGTTTTCACGTTTAAAGGCGTCGAGCGTTCGATAAAATTAGTATGTGGCGCGAAAGCAGACACGGTTTAGTCCATCGAAGTTCATAAAAAGCAAGAACTAGAATGACTGTCGCTTGCACTAGCGCATATTTAGAAGATTGACATACGCTAACCAGTGGCGTAGCCAGGAGCTTTTCCCGGTGTATGTGTGTACGGGTGGAGGAAGGGGGAGAGCGGCAGCCCGGCGAGCGTGGCGCCGGGCGGCCGGGCGACAAGACGCCTTGTGAATCGGGGGTCGCCTACGGGCGGGAGGGGGTAGGAGGTTTTCTCTTTTTGGGGCCTTCGGTGTGTCGCGTCCGACGTTAAACTGAGGATCTGATAAAATATTTGAGAATTTCATAAGATAGTTCTTATTTTTTTTTCGCAGAGCAGGAGTCAATCAGGCATTCGTTGGCGGCACCGGCCAACCGGCGTGATTAATTCTCAGCGTCAGTGTGATGCACTTATTTTTAATGTCAATTTTTAGAGCGCAGCTCTTAGGCGCCTGTTTCCGGCTTGAGCGGCGTAGCCGTCGCCGTCGCCGTCACCGTTGGCGTCGGCGTCGCCGTCGGCGTAACCGTGCGGTGCATCATGGGTAAATTTTCCCGAAGAAACCCGAGGTCCTCCCGAAGGACCTTGGGTTCCTTCGGGAGGACCTCGGGTTTCTTCGGGAGGACCTCGCGTTCCTTCGGGAGGACCTCGGGTTTCTTCGGGCTCCTTCGGAAGGACCTCGGGAGGTCCTCGGGTTCTTTCGAGAGGACCTCGGGTTCCTTCGGGAAGACCTCGGGAGGACCTCGGGTTCCTTCGGGAGGACCTCGGGAGGACCTCGGGTACCTTCGGTGACCTCGGGGAGGGGGGGTCACGTGACCCCCGAAGTCATGTGACCCCCCCCCCCCCCCGAGGTATCGTCATCGTCACTGATGACGTCATCGGCATCCGCATCGTCATCGTCACTGATGACGTCATAGCCCCCCCCCCCTCCCAAGGTCACTTGACCCCCCCCCCCCCCAGTACCGTTCCCACCTCCTCCTCAAGAGCTGCGCTCCAATAGACCCTTTCCGAAATTCAGTGCCATCTGGTGGTTCGTAAAGCAGTTTAGGTTTTGCCATATCAATGGCGGAGATGAACTTGTATCGGCACCGTCACTTTCGCAAGTCAACGGCACGCGAGGAATTATTCAGCCTGAGTTCTATCTCGATCACTTTCATTTCGATGGTGACCAAAAACCTGCATTCAGAACAAAGCTCCAACACACTCAGATGCCTCGAGAAAATTCTATACACCAAAGTGCTTTAAAGCCAATTGTGTGCCGCCCAAAGATTGACTGAATCTGAGTTATTAGAAATAAACGCTTACGTAGCTCTTGTGTTTCACTTCTACGTCGCGTCGTACTGACCCCCCGAATGTACAGGCCTCGCAGCATGCGCTTAGGAGCATCTTCAACATCTTCAACGTCTCTTTTATCAGTCACTAGAAGGCCGCCATTGGTATGGCACGAATGCCGTTCCACAGATGATGATAGTGATCAAAGTGGCCAGACTGAATTTCGGAAAGGGTCTATTCGGCGTTACAGGGAGTTGTAAACGGCTTTAATTTTTTCTTTGTTTTCTTAATTTAACGAGGTTCAATAAACATTTTTGTAAAACGTCCCGTTAGCTTGAAATACCGAATATAAATGTCTGAGCTAATTCTTCGTGCGCGTCACAAATATTAATAGTAGTATATTACGGAATAATGTCATTAAGTTGTTACCGGCAGCAAGACTAGCAATTATATTGTTGTCTTGGCATTTTCTTCGCGTGTGATCCGGCATTTCTAAAAGTCTGATCATTCAATAGGCGAGTTAGATATGGCTCAAGTTTGCATTATTTGAAGTTGATTGAATATATTTCTTTCGTCCTGCGTCAATGTTCTAGGGTGATTTCGTTCAGGGCACTGGATGCTTGCTACCTTAGACTCATCTCGTGACAGTTCTTAGCACTGTTTACTGCAGGTAAGCGTAGTGCGATATTTTATTTTGATTTTCTTGTTCCCATTTCTCCCCTTGAAATGGGGCCCTAGATTTTTATGTTTTCTTTGTGTGTGTGCTGTTCGTTCATTTCTGAGAGAAAATTGATGGTGTACTTTGAGTAAATAAAATTAGAGTAAGACACACAAGGCACTTGCGTGTGTCTTTTTCGGTGTGTTCTTTTTTGTGTCTTCGTCCTTGTGTGCTGTTCTTCCCATGTTTAAATAAAACATACATTCAATTTTAATTTAGCAAATGGCTTCGGCAAAAATATTTATATATTTGCCAAAGTTCGACATTCGGTGGTTAGAAATTATTCGTGCGCTTCGCAAAGAATAATAGTATTATATTACGGAATAAGGACATTAAAGGGCCTCTGACACGCCAAAAAAAATATTTTCTTTTTTCATGCTAGGCGTTAAAATGGCATATCAGGACATTACACAAAAAATTGTTTCACTATAGAGTTGCGTAGTTTTTTTTATAAAAAATAGAAACATGAGGCCCAATTCAAAGTTCCCGCCGTGCACTGTGACGTAACAGTGTACCGCAAGGTGTCGGGGCGGTCAGAAGGGAGGCATTGCCGGAAGTCACGTGAGTTGTATCCCTCCTCGTGCTTACCGCGAGCGCGTGTAATCTTTTTTTTTAATATTTTTTTTTATTCTCCGCACCTCCACGAGCGATCCAAGCAGACAAGGTTTCTTTTATTTGTTTTTCATCACTTAATGTTACTGTAAAGGTAGAAGAAGCGGAGTCAGTGAATTGACGTGATCAACTACAATGCCTAGAAGGTTCTATGTGAGGGACTGTCCCGGTATTTCAGCAACTGAAGAAGAGATCACACTGCATGCATTTCTGAGAGACATACATCGGCCGCATGTGCACCTAGTAAACAAGTTCTACTCATGTTCTAGACAAAATACGTACTTTGTGCTCGACGTTTACTTGTGCTTGGTACACTCACCACTTCGTATTCTTTAGACGGCAGGCATCTTCAGCCTGGACAGTATCCGATGATTCAACGACCTCGGTGTCTGAACCTTCAGCAATGCGATCGGGCGTGTCGTATGCTAGCAATCCTAATTCGTGCGAGCGTTCTAAATTTTTTTTTTTTCAAAACTTGATAGCTTGTTTTGCGCCCAGTATAGCCCTGTATCATCGGATTGACGGTATGCACTCGTACACTGGCTTGTACTCGCAACGCTTTCATCATTGACCTCCATCACGTCGATCCACTGACTCTTCGTCCTCAAATTTTACATCACGCAAACAAACCAACGGCGCAGAGATAAAGAGCTAATGGAACTGAAACTTCATTTTCTACGATCGCTCGTACAAAGAACAGAATAAAAAAAAAGAAAAAAAAAGTCTTAGGCACGGTCGCAGAGAGCACGAGGAGTGAAACTCACGTGACTTCCGGTGAACCCACTTTTAGTGACATAGGTCGATGCCTCCCTCCTGACCGCCCCGACACCTTGCGGTACACTGTTACGTCACAGTGCACGGCGGGAACTTTCAATTGGGCCTCGTATCTCTATTTCTTATAAAAAAAAAAAACTACGGAACTCTATAGTCAAACAATTATTTTGTAATGCCCTGATATGCCATTTCAACGCCTAGCATGAAAAAACATTTTTTTTTTTTTTGGCGTGTCAGTGGCCCTTTTAGTTATTACCGGCAGAGAGACTAGCAATTATATTGTTGCCTTGGCATTTTTTTTGCGTGTGATAAGGCATTTCTAGAAGTCGGATCATTCAGTAGGCGAGTTAGGTGGTTCAAGTTCGCATTTTCGAAGTTGATTGAATATAATTCTTTCGTCCTGCGTTAACGTTGTAGGCTGATTTTGTAAGGGTACTGGATGCCTGCTACCTTGGACGCATCTCGTGACAGTTCTTAACACTGTTTACTGCAGGTAAGCGTAGTCAGATTTTTTTATTTTGAGTTTCTTGTTCGCATTCAAGCACTTAAAATGAGGCTCATGATTTTTATATTTTCTTTGTGTGTGTGGAGTTCGTTCTTTTTCCAGACAAAATCGAGGATATACTTCGAGTAAATGAATTAGAGTAAGATACACAAGTCGCTTGAGTGTGTCGTTTTCTATATTTTCTTCCTTGTGTGCTGTGCTTCTCATGCCTAAATAAAACATACATTCAATTTTAATCTGGCAAAGACATTCGGCAAAAATATTTGCATATTTGCCGAAGTTCGGCAGTTAGGGTTGGCGGTCATTGGAGTCGGCTGTGGTACTGAGTAGCTAATGTGGCGTAGCGCTCTGTGGTGTATGTTCTTCCTCTGTCCTTGTCTTAAAACGCAATCATGTTTTTTTCACGTACAATACCAACTCGACCAACAATGAGGACTTGTCAATACTAACCTGCTACAGTAGGTGTACCCCTCTGACTATGATTTGTTAGTCACCTAAGTAAATCGGCGGGACAAATTTAAACATGACCGGTGAATACAAAGTGCTTACTAATCTTCAATTACCACCCGCCATGTGATAATTTTAGTCAATGTGGTTAGGTAACAGTTAAACTGGTCACGTATGGTAAGTATGGTTGAGGCTTGCCAGTGCCGGAATCAGTGGGCCATCAAATGCTCCAAATTCGCCTTAGAAAAATCTAATATATTTTCAGAGTTTCTTTAAATTGGGGGTGATAGGTTTCAATTTCATATCCCATGATTTCCACATTTTGTTTTTGTTCCAGGCAGGCGGTGCAATCTACCCGGTGGATGTCAGCTCAAGCCTAATCAATCCTGAGGTGCCCAGCTATGTGGTACTGGAGGGAGACCTCGAAGCCGCGTCGCCTGCTGAGGCAGTCCTGGTTGCATTCTGCCTCGACTTCATCTTTAACTTTGAGTATCATCACCAGTTCATGTGCAGATTCATTGCATTGGAGAACTTCATTGCTCTGAAACACTCAAATGTGGAGTCGCATGCAACACATTGCTTTCAAACCTAAAACAAATGCCAAAAAGTATTTTCTTTGTAAATGCCTTTTTATGCAAGTTTAAAACAAATTATGTTGCCTGCTTAATTTTTTCTTGTCTGGCATAAGGCAGGATGGTTGATTTTGAGAGTTACAGAAGGGCAATGATATTGCATAGTCACATTTTTTTGTAATTTCGAAAATCACTGCTTTTCTCTTTGTGCAGCATTGGCGTACTTAATTTATTTCAGTCTACTTCATGCTCGGTGCCTGAAAGCATTTGAGGGTTGTGGTTTTTTGTTCAAAGATTTGTGCCTGCAAGGTTTAAATACAAAATGATTTTTGATGGCTTGCAGGGCTTGAAAGCCATGCAATGGCTTGCAAGCCCTGCAAGCCATTGCAGCCATTGCATTGATGGCTTGCAAACTGATTTTTGCGATTCATTTGAAGTGGGTTAGATCTTTTTGGCCCTCGCGGTAGTTTGTTGTAGTTCATTAGCAGCAGGAGATACGGGCCCTTTCTTCTTTCGACATTGAAAGAGAAAATCTTAGAGTCTGCTTTCTTCTACTCCAGCATTCATTCCACTACTGTGGATAGGACGGGCATAGTGTACTGCTGTCCTTGAGTTGCAACGCACTAGTCATTACTAGTCATGTCTTGGTTTTTATTACTTTTTGCAATATGTGTAATATTGAAGATATGTTATATCACAGTGCGTCCATTTTGATTCTGGTTTGTACAAGACTCCGTCATTTGAGTTCACCCTGATGAAGCTTCGCTAGTCTAAGCAGCGTTCCAAACATTCACTGTTATTTGCCGGATAGACGCTGATTTTTTGTGCACTTTTTTGTGATACTTTTATTGACAGTCGCGAACTAGATTCCCGAAAGTGTTGTTCCAAATGCCTTTATTGTGCTTATAGCTTTTTTAAGATGTCTAGTCATGCCATGGATTTTTATGCCATTTTCTTTGTGACAGCCACAATAAAATATTGTCATTTACTTTCAGAACCAGTGTGTCTTCATCTATTGTAAGGCCCACCCTTGAAGCATGTACTATTACACCCACAAAGGCCCATAGTACTTTCCTTTAGGGGGGGGGGAGGAAGTGAAAGTGTACACTTAGCCTGTAATAAGGTGGTGAACTGGGACAGTTTGTTTATGTTATACATGAAGGGGAAAACAACTCAGAAAGCGCGGACTACGAAGAACAAACACGACAGGACAGCACTGTTCTGTCGCATTTGTTCTTTGTAGTCCGCTTTTTCTGAGTTGTTTTCCTCATCGTGTACATTAAACCCCAAAGTGGATCATAGTTCCCTCCATAAGGGTGAACAGTTGAAACTAGGGGCGTGTACTATTGCCCGGTAAATAGGGCAACTGTTCTCTCTATACGGTACGAAACCAACCCCGAAAGCAGGTGCTGTTTCCTCCAAAAGGAGGTAAAAGCAGCCCCCTCAACTATGTCTTCTTACCTCTCAAGTGGGTTGAAGTTTTCCTCTAAAGGAGGTAAAAGCTGACTTTGAGAGGATGCACTTTTAACCCCAAAAGGAACTAAGGTTCCCTCCGACAGGAGACAATGTTGCACTTTAACTCATGTGGTAAGTTTGCACCCTCGTTGCAGGGGGTAACGTTACCTCCAAAAAGGGTTGCCCTGTGTGCAAGTCGGTTACCCCCTTAAGGAGGGTACTACAATACCATTTTTTAAGAGTGTTTGCTGGACAGGACATGCGATTCACCGCCGACGGGTTGCTTATGGACTAAGGGTATGTATGCTGGACATGACTCGCCGCCGAATGTCGCCTGTGTACCATGTATACTGGACTAAGTATAACACATTGCCGATGGTCGCTTGCCGACTAAGCGTTATTGCCGCCGACAGCCAGTTCATGACTAAGTATGCTTGACGAATCGCGATTTGCCGCCGACGGTTACCTTCGGACTAAGTATGGTAAAGCAGGGCTGGGCAGTATCGCGATACAAATGTGTCGCAGTAGTATTTTAGAGATACTTTCGAGTGTATGTATCTCTGTATCGAGATACATTTAAAAAATTGTATTATTATTTCAGTAGTGAAAAACATCTACAATGTATCGCTTTTATCGCGATACTTTGCCAGACTTAGGTATCTCGTTACATTTGTTTCTCTTTTTAAAATGAATTTAATAGATAAAAAAACATCTATTTGGTGCAAGATGCTTCGGAATTTAAATGTAAACCCGCAATATAACATGATCCACCGCAGTCACTGACATTAAAAAAACAAACAAAAAAACTGTGGATTAAAGAAGGTTACTTGCAAGAATTTGAAAATCAGCTCCTCTCACAGAGCCTTGAAATGTACGGCCGTGTAAGCCTATCTCCTCACACTATGGGTTACTCAAATCATATAAGACGACAGTTTAAGATGCGCCCTCACGGCAAAGCAGGTTTTATTTTGGGCACACACATTTTGTCAAGCATGGTACCCAGTCTTTACCGTTTCTTAACTATGTGGTTCAACGGAAGTTACATGTTTTTTTAGCAGAAACAATGCTACATGTGGAGTTCGAAGCAACGTTGCTAGAACCACTCAGTTGGGAAACTGCCATCGAGACTGCTCTGAAAAAGTGGCACCGATCCGTCCTCACGAACCGAGCTAATGACGATCACAACGACGCCATTTCTCCCACAGCGGCCACCCGAGGAACTGCACGTGGCTTCTATTTTGGCTTTAATCGGCCATTTTGGTGCCGAAACAGATACGAAGGAAGAGGATTCAGGGCGCCCCCCCCCTTCTCCCCAGTGGACGCGCCGCGAATTACTAGCGAAGCTAATATGCGCCTAGGTCGGGACGCGCCACCTGAAATCACCGCTGAGGCACGGTTGTATAAGAACAGTATTAATCATGCCGTAAAACCTTGCAAACTAAAGATTTTAGAAAACATCACGCGCCCTCCATTTGTACTACACTCCAATGAAAGTTACTACAAAAAGAGTTTTATTCGTTGCATTTTACGCAAACGCATGCATTCTGAAAGTTCGAGGTGACCACTGTAAAGACAAATGATAAAGAGTGGCGCTGTTGTCGCATCTAGCTCGGTCTCGGTGGACGCCAGCGGCCCAGATTTCAACGGTGAGTTTCCCAACTGAGGGTTCTAGTAACCTTGGTTCGAGGTAAGGGGTAGTGTGTAAAATGGCACAAAAAGAGAAGCACTACCACCAATTATTCTCGCCTTCGCCACGAACTACAACCTCCCCACGTAGCATCATTCGGGAACAAATTTATTTCTATTAGTATTTGTATCTTTATTCTGGAATACTTTTTTGCCGTTTTTGCAGAAGTATCTCCGTAATATCTCGTAGCATAAAAGACAAATGTATCTCAGTACATGTACAGGGTGTCACAAAAAAAAAAATTTACACGGTCTTTTTTACTGCAAAAATAAACTAGGCATCGCCGAACGCTCATTCTCCGCCCAAAGGTAGAGCTAGAGGTCACAACCAGATGCCAAGGTTTCAGCCCGATCCGATAACTTAATCAAAAGTTATAAGTTATTTTCTGAAACTTTCAATGGGAAAAAGGAGCCCGTTTTTGCCCGTTTTCGGTTTCTGGTGCCATAGAGCCCCATGTGTTTGAAAACTCCGTCGGCCGCCATTTTCCCATTGAAATTTTCAGAAAAGCACTTATAACTTTTGATTAAGTTATCGGATCGGGCTGAAACTTTGGCATCTGGTTGTGACCTCTAGCTCTACCTTTGGGCGGAGAATGAGCGTTCGGCGATGCCTAGTTTATTTTTGCGGTAAAAAAGACCGTGTAAATTTTCTTTTGTGACACCCTGTATTTTGGGCCTTAAAATACATGTATCACAGTATTCGTATTCCCGAATACTTTTCGGAGTATCTCTGTCCAGCCCTGTGGTGGAGCATGTATTACGCCACGCCAACAGACTCCTGCGTACCAAGTATGCTGCATTAAGTGCATACCTTTCTCAGACGGGCTAATTTAGTGCACTTAAACCAAGCGCACTTCAGCTCACTGAATGTCACTTCAAGCGTTTCGGTGCCACACGAGATAAATTAGTGCCATTTCAAAAATAATGACTATAACGATGGATAAAGTACTCTTAGACACCTAACATGTTACAGTAAATTCATAAATGTATCAGAAATACTCTTTATTTTTAAATATGACATGTGTAAAGACAACGTTACGTTAATTGGCGATATTTACGCCTATCAATGATTCTGATCAATCTCCACAAAACACGATAAAGAATAATAAGGTAAAAAAGAAGAAACAAACTGATTTGAAGTCGCGGATGTTCTTCAGGAAGGAGCCGTGTGGCGCACTACACAAATGACACTAAAGGCGAAATGCACTCTGATGAAGTCCACTAACTTTGCCCGCCTGACCGGGGTATAATTCACCGCCAATGGTTGCTTGCGGACTAAGTGTGATGGCAACCGACAGCCTCCTGTGGACATGCAAAACATGACTCGAGGCTTGTCGCCGACGTTCACGTGCGGACTAAATATGACACGCCATTGACAATCGCGTGTGGGATAAGTATGCTGTGCTAACTATCACTCGCTACGTACGTTCGCGCGTTACTGTAGGCGACCGTCGACAGACAGTCATACCTGAAGGGACACTAACACCCCAATAATGTTTTTATTAGTTTTTTGTTCCAGGCAATTTATAATACGTCGGGAGACTACCCAATCAATATTTTGCTACAGAGTAACGTATATGATTGTAAAGCGAAAAAAAAAACAAAAAATACACCACTGCTCGAAATGGAAACCAAAACTAGAGCACGGAGACACGTGGCAGCGATATGGGGAGGATGTGTACCGAGGAGGAGGGTAAAATATAGGGAAGGAGTGAGTTGCGGGAACTCAAGTAACAACAGCCAACAACGTTTTTTTTTTAATTTTTTTGTTTTGTTTATTTGGGTGTGCGAGGCAGACGAGGACGAGGCGTGCACTATTTGTCGAAAGATTGTTTCTCCCCTGGTAGCCGTTCCGATAGCTGCTCTGTCCTTGAAGATAGATCTACGAGTATTGCGAAAGACACTTGCGAATTCGCGGTCTCACGTCCGTCGCAACGTTGCTCAGTCGAGCGCCATCATCGCGTCATTCGGCCCTCGGTACGTAGCCTTAGGGAGAATGACGTGGTACAGTATTTGTTTTTCCTGTAATCTGTGCAACATTCATTTGCCACCAACGTATCTACAGCTACTTGAAAGCGCCAAAAGAATATATTTGATATCATTTTGTATTTAATTTTATATTTATATGTGCCTTAGATGTCCCACGACATTCATTATATCTGGTACGTTTTTTTTCTGATCGGCACGTGACCATGGGCAAGATGGTGTGAGCGATTCAAACCTGCCAGTTTTCCACCTAAGGTTTTTATGAGAAAAAAACAACGATTTTTAAACAGAAAAGTCGGTTTTTGGGTGGCTGGGCTATCATCTCTCAAGTACAAATAAAACCTTGGCGAGCATGAAGAGCCTGGCTGCATCCGTTTTATCCAGCTGTTCGCGTTACATTCACATCCTCCTAGTGCTGCGGGGCACAGACGTCGGACTGTGTATCGCATGGCTCAGATCAGGGTGTCTACCGACCGGGAAAACCGGGAGATGTCAGGGAATTTTAAGACACCTGGAAAAGTCAGGAAATTGTCAAAGAAATTTCCAAAAACATTGTTAAGTCGGGGAATTTATCTCGTAGCTACACCTGCAGGGGCGGGCGTATCCACGAGCGCAGTCAGGTGCGGCGGCGCGACCCCCGAGGCGCGACGCGACCCGCCCAAGCTGACAAGCGCAGATGGGCGGGTACAGCCACTGCGCCGCCACGCCAACTTTCCACGCGCCGCCCTTCACACGACAGCATGTGCGAAGCTGCCGGCTCTTCTTTCTTTTAGTACACTCTAGAGCCACTAAATAAGCTACAATTTATTAGAGTACCAACACTAAGGTATGGCGGCTAAAGATCTTTATGGGCTAAAGAGTTACGGTACTAGTGAAGCGGAATAGCAGCTGCCATTTTGCTTAGTTCGTGACTCTAGACAGGTGGTGATGCTCTAGTACGCTCTCGGGACCATAGAGACGCTGGAGAAACAGATACTCTAGCCAACACTAGGTGGCGCGAGTCACCACTCACTCAGAAGAGAAAAGCCGTCGTTCATCTACCCTCTGAGAGGCGCGCGCCTAGCGATCCATTCGTTTGTCAGATATGGTGTTTTCGCGCTTCCCCGTAAACGCAACTGGACGCCTGCCCTCTGCGAGCTCTACCACGTGTGTTTGTGGCTTTTAGTTGGCATCCTATTGTGTTATTTTCCTGAAATTAAATATGTGAAAGTGACTACCCAGGTAGCACGCCAGAGGAATGCCCAACTTGGGCAAAGGTCTGGCAAACATAAGGGCCCAACTTTGGCGCAGTTAGGTTTTTGCACCATGGCAATCATCAGTGCCAAAGTAGGGTGCCTTAGTATAGCCTTAGTTGGGCGATCCTAGGGCATGCCAAAGTTTGGCTCTTCTCTGGTGCGCCAGAGGAGCGCCAAAGTTGGTGCCATACTTGAGCCATAACTGCGAAAGCCACGCCGAATTTGGGTATTTCGGACATGCCAAGTTGGCCTTTCTCTGGTCCGCCACAGTTCTGCCAAAGTAAGTGCCAGACTTGAACCCTAACTGCCAAAGCAACGCCTAATTCGGGTATTTCGGCCACACCGAGTTTGGCTTTTCTCTGCTCCGCCAAAGTTGTGCCAAATTAAGTGCCAGACTTGAGCCATAACTGCCAAAGCAATGCCTAATTTGGATATTTCGGGCATGCCAAGTTTGGCTTTTCTCTGGTCCGCCACAGTACTGCCAAAGTAAGTGCCAGACTTGAGCCCTAACTGCCAAAGCAACGCCTAATTCGGGTATTTCGACCACGCCGAGTTTGGCTTTTCTCTGGTCTGCCAGAATTGTGCCAAAGTAGGTGCCAGACTTGAGCCATAACTGCCAAAGCAGCGCCAAATTTGGGTATTTCGGACATGCCAAGTTTGGCTTTTCTCTGGTGCGCCACGGTTCTGCCAAAGTAAGTGCCAGACTTGAGCCATAACTGCCGCAGTAAATCTTAATTTTGCACCACCGTTTGATATCCGGCAGGTATTGCCGTACAGCCGTTTTGCCCCGGCCTAGCGTTCGCGCAATATTGTGCGAATACTCTACGATGCGTCTGCTCCGTATTGGCCGAACGTCGTGCAAGTATGTGTACGTTGCATATCATTTGCTGCATATCCAATCACATATACGGACAAGCAAAATGTTTTCGATCACTCCCAGAAGTTTATTAAACCACTATCATTACACACAATGTATTCTCGACATATTTGCAAAGGTCACACTTCTCTGTAAAACGAAAAGCAAATTATAAAATAAAACTTAACACTGTCCTCATGCCAAACAAAACTCATCACACAAAAAACCGCGGAGATTGAGAGGAAAGCAGGACTACTATCAGAAGCATGCTTGCAGTGTACTTACTAATAAAAGAGCGATATCATGTAATCCTTGAGAGATGCATAATCCATCCGAGGCACCCCACAAACACACTCGAGAAGGAAGGTTGCGCACATTCCACTGACGTCTCGTCGTCGACGAAGAGCAGTTTTTGTCGAAACGTATCCAACAAACACATCACAAGAATTCCACGAACTCCGGTGAAAAAAAATGGCTATTACCGAAAAATTGGCATGGACGTATTCCGGCCGTTTACGACGAAAACACACGGCCGCGTCTGCAACGCACGAAAGCAACAGAACACTGAAGAGCGCATTTCAAAAACCGGACCTACGGCGAAAACAACAGCCCCAGAGATCCCATCGGCGTGACAAAGAGAGTCACGCGAAAAAATTTTCGTCCGAACGTTTTTGTCCCACGCGTCCTACGCAGAGAGGTCACGCGTTTCGCAAGCAGGTGGGGAGGATTTGCAAAAGGCGAGGTCGAAGGGGCATCAACAACGCAGCTAAGCTCTTTCGGCATTTTCGACACTTTAGAGTAAAAAAAAAAACAAAGAAAAAAACAAAGCCAACTTTAAAAAAAAGAAAAAGAAAACCTGCTGTACAGCCAAAGCTAAAGGGGAGAGAGTGTATCCCGACCTGTTCAACAGTAGGGAAATAAGGGACGTGGAATCCCAGCCCTTGTCTGGAATGAAATGGAACGGAATGAAAGGAAAGGCCGCTTCTGCCGGTGACCTTATCGCCTTGCCTAGTCTGTCAGCGTTCGGCTTCCATTGTGGGCCTCAGAAAGATAATCTCCTTTCTTGAGAGCGAAATGGAAGGGGTGCTTATATTTTGCGGGCTTGTCGCCATCCGATAGGCCTCAATTATTTCTCTCCCGACTCGCTCGCAGTGGCCTCCCATGGCTGTCGTGCCGGCGAAATTAGGATGGCAGCCGAGACATTTTCTCCCGTGAATGACGATCGGGTGCTGAGAATCCGAAGCAGCTCTTTCGGCGTCCATTTGATGTTCTCGGAGTCGGTCGTTGAAGCGTCGCCCCGTTTGCCGGATGTACCTGGCCCCGCAGGACAGGGGGATCGCTTACACTTCCTCCGCTTCCTCTCCTTCCCCCAAGATTTCCCTTTCCCGTAGTTCCACGGAGCGGGCGGGCTTTGAGCTTGAAGCCGAAAATAAATGGTGTTGAAGTTGAAAGATTGTCCTGTATGTATCGTCCCTTATGTGTCTCCACTGTCTAAATAATTAAAAAGTACCAACACGTCATCTGTCGAACGCCAAGGCAGTAAGCCTAGTTCTGGCACTTGTTTGGCAACTTTGGCCCGTAGCTGCCAGATGACAGCCGAACTATCGGAAAGCGAAGCTAACTTTGGCACTTGTTTGGGACTTTGGCCCGTAGCTGCCAGAAGACAGCCGAACTATTGGGAAACGAAGCCTACTTTGGCACTGTTTTGGCGACTTTGGCCCGTAAATGCCAGATAACAGCAGAAACTATCGGGAAGCGAAGCCTAACTTTGGCACTTGGTTGGCGGACTTTGGACCCGTAGCTGCCAGATGACAGCCGAACTATCGGGAAGCGAAGCCTCAACTTTGGCTCTTGTTTGGCGACCTTGGGCCCAAAGATGCCAGATGTCAACCTGAACTAAAGGTAGTAAGCCTAACTCTGGCTCAATCTGTGGCGATTTTGGCCCGAATGGTGCCAGATGAAGCCGAACTATCAAAAAGTGAAGCTAATCTTTGGCATTAGTTTGGCGATTTTGGCCCAGAAATGCCAAAAATCTGCCAAACTACCGGGCAGTAAGCCTAACTCTGGCATTTGCCGTCGTTCATCTACCCTCTGAGAGGCGCGCGCCTAGCGATCCATTCGTTTGTCAGATATGGTGTTTTCGCGCTTCCCCGTAAACGCAACTGGACGCCTGCCCTCTGCGAGCTCTACCACGTGTGTTTGTGGCTTTTAGTTGGCATCCTATTGTGTTATTTTCCTGAAATTAAATATGTGAAAGTGACTATGTTGCTGTCGAAGAAGTACTCCTTCAACCTCGACTGGACAAACCCGGACATGTCCACGAATGCGAGTTGGATTCGGCCCGTTTTAAATGATTCTGATAGTGCTCGCTGCACAATATGCTGCAAGAAGTTCACCCTGAGCAACATGGGGAAAATGGCGATTACTACTCATGTTGAGGGTAAGAAACATCAAGCTGCTACGAAATCTCTGCAAAGCGTTTCCCAGACCCCAATCGTATCACTTTTCAAGACTGCGGCAAATGTGGACTTGCCTTCCGCGACAGCAACGGGCGTTTTGTCCGGATGTAGCGCTAGTGCTTGTAGCGCTAGTGCTTGTAGCGCTCCGGCAATGCGTCAAACCACCGCCACGGAAGCTCTTAGCCGCTCTGTGAAGACGTCGGTGGGCGGCTTTTTATTGAAGAATGAAGTCATAAAAGCTGAGATCATGTGGTGCTTGAACACTATAATAACTCATGATTTTTTTCGTCCAGCGGCAGCGTCTGCCGTGCTCTTTCCGTTGATGTTCCCCACGTGTGAGACTGCCAGAAAAACGCAGCTTGGAAAAGACAAAGTGGGATACACCATATGTCGTGGTATCGGCCCATACTTTCAAGAGAAGTTTCTAGCAAGCCTCTAGCGTGCCATATCTGGTGGTTGCTTTTGATGAGTCACTCAACAAAGCAACCCAGAGAGAACAAATGGATGTACTGATCAGGTACTGCGACCAACGTCCCTGAAAAAGTATTCCCTAGTCAATGCTGTCTTCTAAACATCTTCAAAGTGAAGGTAGTTGCTTTATCTAACTTAAATAAAATATTTTACATTGTGAATACTGGCTATCAATAATATATTGCGTTTTGGTGTCGGTAGTTGTGGGTCAGGGAATTAAATTAAAATAGGGAAAACCTGAAAAAGTCAGGGAATTAAAAAACAAAATTTGGTAGACACCCTGGGCTCCGAGTTCGATACCCGATGAGCCATTTTGTGAATCTCGCTGTCTGCAAGGAACGGCGCTCTATTATCATTATGTACGAATTATTATGCCGAAGGGGGCTTTCCATATGCCTTAGATGCTGATGATATGCCTGCTATAGGCTATGCATGTATCATGTTGCCTCCGTCTGCGTGTAACGCTTCTCATCAGATTACAGCGTTTTATTCTTCGTACGAAATCCATCCCGTAAACACATTCCTCGTTAAAAGACGAATATTTTATTTCAAGCGCCTGTCCTTGGTAAGGTTAGAGTTCTATTTATTCATCAAAGTTCAGCAAGAACAACTGCCCGTCATGAGATATTCCTACGCTTTCTACATTTACTGGGACGAGGCTGAAAGAATTAGTCGTCTGCCTTCCGGGAACTTTCTCCCTCCAAGAATAAAAACGTCGACGGCAATTTTGTTTACATACGCCGACGCTGACACGCGCCGTCGCTAGACGCGGTACAGACAAGATGTCAAGCTCAGAAGCGGGAGCAGCGCGAAGTTGGGGAAAAATATCTATGGAAATTTGAACGGCCGCCCCAGATGACGCTGCGGTAGCTCCTGCTTTGGCATTTTGTTTCCCCGACGAAGAGGGAAGTGAAAGTCGTTTTACAGGACGCCCGCATATGACGCCAATTGGGAGCGGCGTCGGAGAAACCATATTTTGTTCACCCATAAGCGGAGACTTCCGCCAAAGCTACAAGCGTGCGATAGTCGGCGCTCCTGGCTTTGAGACGTGTATGTCCAGCGCAACTGCTCGTTCTGTGGAAGAATGCTTCAAAGCAGCGACCTCGAGCTTTCGCTCTTTTGACACTGGCTACAGTCTCATATTAAGTGTATATCGATGCTGGATTCTAACTAAAATCGAGAACTTTTACGATTCCAGGTGACACTGCGGGTGCTGCCTTCTTACCCGGTCGACTGCACTACTCGAGAAAGAGTTCTGTCTTTCCATCAAAAAATCATAGAATACCCCATTTTTTGCGGAGCTATCTTTGAACGATTGACATAGAAACAAAGGATCTGGGTTTCGCTAGTGGTAAGAGGGGGGGGGGGGGGGGGAGAAGATTATTCCAGTCGCTTTCGGATTAGGCAAATAAAAAAATAAAAACTCAGCGAAAATGTTGTAATATATACAATAAACCTCTTAGTATAGCAACTCCAAATGTATGTATCTGTGACTTATATATATTGATACATAGACGACGACGAAGAGCGCGACAGGCGATGGGCCGGGGCTCGCGCACACAGGCACTGCAGCGGGCAGTTCTGGATTAAAACTATCCTTCGGGGGGGGGGGGGGGGGGGGGACACTCTGTTCCCATTGCTCCTTCCAACACCGTAACATACTTGGTGGAGGTGCGGGGGTCCCCTCTTTCATGCCCTCTACGGCTCAGCCATCACGCATCTTCGAAGAAATCGGGTGCTTACACCGCCTTCCATAGAACAAAGTGAGCAAGCGGCGGCTCCGGCCATCCGTACTGGCTCCATACCCTACCGTCAGCGTGACCCACCCTCATTCGCTGGCTTCGGAAGTGATGATGTCAACGAATGACTTCGCACATTCCAACGAGTTAGTGTGCATAACGCTTGGGACAACACACTTAAACTTGCCAATGTCGTTTTCTACCTGAGATTCAATCTATTGGTGAGTGCATCACAACCTACATCGAGGAGATTCTGGCGCTTTGCAAACGTGTGAACCCCACCATGCCTGAAAAGGAAAAGGTGGAAAACATCATGAAAGGAATTGCCAAAGACGCATCCAGAGTGTTTATTTTTATTTTTTTTATTTACTGAAATAACCCCACAGCGCCCGTGAGGGCATTATAGTGGGGGAGGGGCAAATACAAAATGAACATGACGCCAAAGAACACTTAATTGCTTAAACAGTCAAAACTCAAAAGGTGACTTACCCGGAGCAATTAACATGAAATAAAAACAAACGAAAACCCAAACCAGCGTGAAGCCAGAGACTGCACTCGTGAATATATACAGGCAAAGCTGAAGTTTGTAGAAATAACAAGTTTTAAGAATCTGACAATGCGTGATAAAATTGAGAGCTTACGTTTGTTGAGACAATATCTTCAGGTAACTGGTTCCAGTTGAGTATTGTGCAAGGAAGAAATGAGTATTTGTGAATGTCGGTTTTGCTGGTAAAAGGCCTAATTTTTCTGCTATGATTCAGGCGCCGAGAGATGAAGTGAGGTGGAAGTAAATATTGCGTTCTGTAAATTCCACACTGAACGTAATATATGCTGTGAAGGAGTTCAGGCGGAAGCATTTACGACGATTCAGTAGAGGCTGCCAGTTAAGTTCACGTTTCATGGCAGTTACACTTTGACCACGCGAGTATGCATTAAGGACAAATCTGGCGGCTCTGTTTTGTATCAGTTCTATATTATTTATCAGGTACTGCTGGTGGGGATCCCAAACTTCTGAAGCGTACTCTAGGATGGGCCGAATATTTGTGAGATTCAGAGTGTTCTTGACCTCTTGAGGAGAATTTTTGAAATTACATTTGATGAAGCCTAGCATCCAATTAGCTTTAGCAGTCATATACTCAATGTGAAAGCGCCATGACAAACCATTGGAAAAGTAAACGCCTAAATATTTTACTTGTAGTGACATGTTGATGGGAATGTCGTTAATCTGATACATGTTGGTGATAGGGTTACGCTTTTTAGTTACATGGACAAAGTGACATTTGTTAACATTCAAATCTATTTCGCAAGTGCTACACCAGTTTGCTATGCGGTCAAGGTCGGCCTGCAGAGTGATACAATCGTTGAAAGTAGGGTTCCTACATGTTTCCGCCGCTCCGCTGTTTAGGGTGGCTACAACGTTTGTGGTACCTGTTGCCGAAAAACTAGTGTTGCCTACCTCGTTACCATGGCAACCTCCGCTTTTTTCATCGACCATTTTGTCACACACGCCGGTCGTGCGCTCGGACTACGCCGCTAATCCTCGTTAGGGCTAGGGAGCGCTCACCGCTCTCGTTCCGACGGCGAGGTTTCGGCGTTCAATCCCGGTCTATGGCGTTCCATTTTGTCGCGGGAACTCGCGTTTCGATAAAAGCAACGCACACTTTCTGCTCGCAACTTCAAAGTATGAAACACCCGAATAAAGAGAGCGACAGCCACGAATACCGCCATCCCGCTGAGCCTCCGACTCCTCTTATGAACGGAAACGGAGGTGGCCTCACAGTGTTGCCGGTGTGTCGCGACTACAGAAACTCAACGTTGTGTACGTTTAGCGAACTAAGAAGTGGGAAAAAATGGCGGTGGGAGAGGATCTGGGAAAGGGTAGCAAGAAGTTGGCGCCACCCTAAAGCGAAGCGGAAACACGTAGGCACCCTAGTTTAAAGAACTTACTGCTCGAAAAATTATACAATCGTTAGCAACAGGCGTATACTAGAAATAACGTGTACAACAATATCATTGATAAATATTAAAAATAAAAGCGGCCTCAACACCAAGCCCTGGGGTACACCAGAAGTGACGGAAATAAAATCAGATGACTTGCCATTAATTAACACTGCTTGAGTCCTGCCACTTAGGTAATCTGCTAACCATCCAAGAACTTTACCATCTATATTAGGGACTTCATTTTATGGAGAATAAATTTATGTGGCACGAGATCAAAAGCTTTCCGGAAATCGAGAAAAATACAATCTGTTTGAAGGACTTTATCGTATGCGCATGCTAGGCCATGATAAAATTCCACTAGCTGAGTTGTGCATGACAAGCCTGGGCGGAACCCATGCTGGGATGGAGTGAAAAAAATTATTTGACTGCAAATGTTGAGCAATACTTGTGTAGATCCCATGTTCCATAAGTTTAGAAGACGTGCTTAGCAACGATATGGGCCTGTAATTTTCAAATTTGTTTTTGGGGCCGCTTTTATGCACAGGCACAACATGAGCTTTCTTCCAGTCAGAAGGCAAAATACTATCTGATAGAGATCTGGTAAACAGGACGTGCAAGAACATAGCGAGTATACCTGCACATTCCTTAAAAATTTGTTAGGAATGCCATCAGGACCTGGAGACTTATCAGGTTTAAGTGACCCCAGAAGATTAACCAGCCCGTCAGAGTGGAATTCAATTTCCGGCATGTCACGCAACTCATTTACTGCGTTAGGCAGAGCCAAGTGCACCGCAGTTATCGGGGGAGAAAAAACTGATTGGAAGTATCTACTAAAGCACGTAGCTTTTGCTTGGTCTTCGTGTATGGTCTGTTCAAGTTCCTTAATTGATGGTATGCAACCTGGTCCTTCTTGTTGCTTTTTTGCCAGTTTCCAGAATTCTTTAGGGCTGCTTTAAGACAATCACTTAAAGTGCCCTGAAAAACATTTTTAGCTAATTTGAGTTTCTCTTTGTAGAGTTTACTTAGGTCGCGTAACCAAGTAAGGGACGCGGCAATAGAAGTCCTGCGGAAAGTGTTGGTCTCACGAAATCCAACAACCATTGCCCAACTTCAGGAAGAGTGCCAATGCTAGGAAGGCCACAGAAGCAGGCGCATTGCCTCCCCCTTAACCATCTCTCGGCTTCAGAACTGCGTCGCGTCGTCCGGACCATCCTTGACAGGCGACATCAAGAACCTTATTCGGCAGATCATCAAAGGAGAACTTGCCGTTTTTCTTACACCCTCTCGCCAAGACCTCTAAAGCGAACCCGTTGACCTTTTACCCGAAGGCATACAAACCCTAATTCGGAACGCGTTGGTACAGAAACCACCATCACCAAAAGAAACTGTCTGCGCAGCCTCACCAGTGCATGCCTACGGCACACGAACTTGTTTGCCAGCCGACTACAACCCCAGCTTCGTCCAAAACTCCGAAAGACCATGGTCCCGGCAGTTCCCCTCCCTTCGGGCCACGAGACGACCCACCGGTTTCTACTGTGGCATACCGCGTCACAAAGCTAGATTCTGTCGCCGTCGCCTCGCGGATACTTCCCGGGCGCACAATTCTCGAGCCTTCCCACAGTAGAGATTATCATCCCGACAGTTATCATCACGACGCCGAAGAACACCTACTTAGAAACCCACGGCGTTCACTTTCCCCTTAATATCGCGGCCGTGCAAACCGAAGCCCCTCACATGCAGGATACCGGCGACGTTCTCTGATGCGGGTTGACCAAACAACTGCAAAATACATTTCACAATGGCGAAAACAAAAGGAAGCAGTTAAAAAGGGAACTGCTGCTCCTTCACTTCCTCGACATCTCCCACCAACTACGCCCTCTTCAAACCTATTAGACATAATCATTAAGAAGGTAAGCTTCACAGAACTTGATGACACAGGAGCGTCCATTTCTATAATTTCTGACCGTGTCCGGAAACAATTGCGACTTGTTTTACGCCCTGGGTACACGGTAGCCTTCGTAGCGTGAACACAGCACTTATTTATCCCCTCGGCTTAGTTTCCGTCAAGATTACAATTCAAAATGAACCACATCGTCACAATTTCGCAGTTCTACCGAGTTGCCCACTCGACAATATTTTGGGCTACTCCTTTTTAGTGACTCGACGTAACCTTATTGACTGTGGGGCGAAATCGCTATACCCTAGCAAACTTACTCCCGGCGTTGAACCTCTTTCATACAACCGTGTTTTTTTTTCGTGCAACAAGTAACACTCGAATTTTACCCTTTACTGCCACTCATATTCAACTAACTGCAGACCTTCCAGACTCTGATCATTTACTTGAACCGCCGAACTTAGAAGTTTTCTTTTCAGAAAGATCTCTCGCTACCCGTTACTCTCACGTGATCGCGTTCTTGTGTATCTACTGTTCTCCCTAGCAAATACTACTAACATATCCCAAACTCTTCCGGCGAGTTCATGCATTGCTACAACGACGCTTCACGACGTCATATACATCAATGTGGTGAGCGATACCTGCTTGACGTCCAATGCACCTTTGATTTCCGACTCCATAGATGCCCACAAATTGCTTCGCCAAACGATTGACGCCAATTCGCCTGAGTGACAACGTGACGCCTTGCATAAGCTACTGTGCTCTCTTCTTGATATCTTTGACTTTAAATCAACTCCCCAGAAACAAACGTCAACTGTGCAACATACCATTACAATGGGAGACCACCGGCCTTTACGCTGTCGTCCATATCGTGTTTCTGTCACAGAACGCGAAGTTATACAAAATCATGTGAGTGACATGTTACGCAAAAATAGCATCCAGGATTCATCCAGTCCCTGGTCATCTCCAGTGGTACTGGTTAAAAATAAAAATAACACCTGGATATTTTGCGTTGATCATAGGCGCCTCAACAAAGAAACCAAAAAAGACGTTTGCCCTCTTCCACGAATAGATGACGCCCTTGATACCCTACACAATGCCAACCACTTTTCTTCGATCGATATGTCTTCAGGGTATTGGCAAATCAGCGTAGACGAAAGAAATCCACAAAATACAGCTTTTCTTACTCCTGACGGCCTTTACGAGGTCCGTGTAATGCCTTTCGGATTATGTAACGCTCCTGCTACCTTCGAGCGAATGATGGATTCTTTGCTCCGAGGCTTGCGTTGGACAACTTGTTTATGCTATTTAGATGACGTTATAATATTCTCGTCCACTTTTGATGCAGTCTTGTCTCGCCTAACGGCTGTGCTGAAAATATTTCGCGACACTGGCCTTCAGCTGAACTCTTAGATGTGCGTATTTGGAAACACTGAAATTAACATCCTCGGCCACCTGGTCAACCGCCAGGGCATATCCGCTAATCCGGAGAAATTAACTGCAGTTTCCAAGTTCTCCCTTGCAACGAATCAAATGGATTCGCGTTCTTTTTTCGGGCATTGCTCCTATTTCCGACGGTTCATTCATGGCTTCGCTGTAATAACAGCCCCCCTGCACCACCTTCTGAAAAAGGACGTCCCTTTCAATTGGTCTCAATGCGAACAACGTGCATTTCATGCTCTTAAAACCGCGCTTACAAAACAACCCGTTTTGGCCCATTTCAACCCCTCGCTTGAAGAGGAAATACTGAACGGTGCTAGTGGCTACGGTCTTGGTGCTGTCCTCATTCAAAAACACGAAGGCAAAGAACATGTCGTTGCCTATGCGAGCCGTGCTTTACCTAAGCCTAAAATGAATTATGCAATATCTGAAAAAGAATGCATTGCAATTATTTGGGCAATTGCTCCGTTTAGACCATACGTAATTGGACGCCCCTTTAAGGTCATTACAGATCATCATGCATTATGCTGGCTATACAACCTAAAAGATCCCTCCGGAAGGCTCGAAAGATGGACCCTTAAACTTAAAGAATACGATGCATCTATATTTTATAAATTTGGTAGAAAACGCGAAGCGCCTTACTGCTTGTCTAGAAATCCGGTGTCTTGAGACACATCACTCTCTTTACGCCTATCAGTGTAATCGCTAGGACATCTGGCTTAGACTTTGCTACAGAGCAGCAAAAAGACAAATCGCTCCTCCAAATATATCAGTGTTTACAAATGTGTCCTCAGACACGTAATGAAAAACGCCTTGCGAATATCTACACTTTGGAACACCGAATATTATACTGCCGGAACTATTACCCGCAAGGTGCGCCACTCCTGTAGGTTGTTCGTAAGCATCTCCGTAGCGACCTATTGCGTTCTCTCAATGATGACCCCACAACTGGACACATGGGGTTCCTCAAGACTTACATGCCTGTTCGAAACACTTTCTACTGGCAGGGCATGTACCGCGATATTTTTTTTTTAAATACGTAGCATCATGTCTACCATGTCAAGGCCGCAAACGACCCATCACCGCGCCCGCCGGACGCCTGCATTTTCTTCATCCTCCCCATTATCCATTTGAAAGCGTGTGGATTGACCTTTTAGGTCAACTTCCTGCCGCGCAATCAGGCAACAGGTGGGGTATTGTCGCAATGATTTCTTGTCGCGCTGTGCCGAGACGTCACCCTTGCCTACCTCCAATGCTGACAATGTCGCCGCTTTCCTTCTGAAGCAAGTTTTTCTACCGCACGGACCTCCTCGGCAATCTAATGCAGCGAAATACCACAGTCTTCCTGCTCCGAAGTGCTTCAACAGTTGTTAGACCTCTGGGGAAATGTATATAGACCTACCACAGCTACCATTCCCAGACGAACGGTCTAGTAGAACGCTTTAATCGCACAATAGCAGACATGATCTCCATGTACAGTGGCCAAATGTTTGAATAATATCAAGCGAGCGTCGACCGCCGGGACTGCCAGCGCCGTACCGCGGAGGCGTGCGGCGAAACGGGAGAGATTAAGCGCGTGCTCACAAAGCCCTTTCTGGTGGGAGCGTCGTCTGCTAGGCTATTCCGTTGATCGTACACAGCTCCTGCTCCGCAGCAAAGGAGGGCAGCGCGCTTGCAATGTCGAAGTGCATCGCCGATACGCCCCTGCTCTTGGAATGCGCTCCTGTATAATTCCGACGGTTGTTGCTATATCCCTTTGCGTCGTGCCGCGCATCGACAATCTCACAACGCGTTCCCGTGTTTCTATAGGCACCTGAGGAGGCATAAAAATGTGCGCGCGCCCGCTGGTCAAGAAAACGTGTGACTACCCAGCTACATAGGATAGAAGACGACAGCAACAACGCAGTTGATAACACAAAACGCCAAGAGGAAACCCTGTCTATATTCCATTTTACTTTGCGTTGTACCGCAGCCGACGCTACGAGCCATCTTGGGCAGTCTGTCGCTAAAAGCGTGTCACGTGGCCTTCCCGTTGGGTAAAACTGCACGCGAAAGTATGATATCACGCGGCAGGGTGAAAGCACTGGATTGGGTTGATGGCTCGTAGCATTGTTTGCGGGTATATAGCTTAATGCATCGTTGCATTCAGTTTGTCGCGTTACCGTATTTTTCATTTTTGTAGGTGCCCACAAAGTAAACGCAAACATAAAATAAAAAAAAATTCAACTCGAGATGACCCGCAGTTTATGCCACGCCCGAGCAGTATCGAAAAAAATAGGAAATAAAAGCAAGCGCTCTTCAGATCTTTGCTTAAAGGCGGTTAGCTACGCCAGCAGATGATGAACAGGGGCTGTGTGCGGTCCACGGGATAGCCTAGCAGACGACGCTCGCAACGGAAAGATCTTTGTGCGCACGCGCCTAATCTCTCCCGTGACGCCACATTTCTATGCGGCACAGAGCTGGCCGTCCTGCCGGTCGACGCTCGCTTGATATTATTAAAAAAAGTGGGCCACTGTACGTCCAGTCCAATCATCAGAACTGGTACAGTGTACTTCCCTTCGTCACTTACGCCTACAACACTGCTCTCCAAGACACACACGGCAACACTCAATTTTTTCTTCTTCACTATCAGTCCCCAACCACACTTCTCGACGCGTTACTTCCTTACAACCATAATGAACAGCTGGAGGACACTGTCGCCCGCCTCGTCTGCCGTGCCGAAGAGACGCGACAGCTCGCCCGCCTACGCAAAATGGCCTTACAGCAGCGCCAACGTCAACGTTAAAACGAGACTCATCGATCGGCGTCTTACACCGTCGGTGATCTTGTGTGGAACTGGACCTCACGTTGACAACAGGGAAAAGCCACCAAGCTCCTCCACCGGTACGCCGGCACATCCCGCATCACTGCAAAACATCCCGCATCACTGCCACCTACCACGCACAGCTTTTGCACCCAACACCTGAACGATGGACACCTTCGAAGGACACCGTTCACACCACCCGCATCAAACCCTCGCCCTAGAACACAGCTCCTCTCCACCAGACCTCCCTCTTCACCGTGCGGTCGAGACGACCGCCAAAAACGGAGGTGGGTAATGATACAATAGGCGACGACGAAGAGCGCGACAGACGATCGGCCGGGGCTCGTGCACACAGGCGCTGCAGCGGGCAGTTTTGCATTAAAACTATCGTTGGGGGGGTGGGGGGGCGGGGGGGGGGGGGGGTTCCCATTGCTTCTTCCAGGACCGTAACCCATTGCCAGAAGCAGTGTTCTGGAAGAAGCAATGTTCCCATTGCTTCTTCCAGCACCGTAACAATATATATAGGCGATTTCATTTCAACTCAGGCACGGATTTAGGGTCGAATTTTTAATTTTGACGAAACAAATATATGCTTTGGGGCAATTCCTATGATAAAAGAAGACGCAAACGGCAATTTTTTCGCATTTTTCGTTTTCAAGTTATGGACCGTTGAAGCGGCCAAGGTGGAAACACGTTTTGCCAGCTTATCGGGGGTGCCATATTTCACTCTATCCCTTTTCACTACTTTTTGCGCTACATCAATGAAACTTTTTGGGAACACTCTAGATATATGCCTTTTTATGCTAATTAAGCGTCCAGGTCATAATATACTTAATGTTTGTTTTTTATTTGTCAAGCCGCCTCTATGCGACGATATTTGACGAAGTTAAGGAAGCTGTGCTGTGTGACCTAATCAACCTATCTTTATGATCTTTATATCACCGTAAAGCTCCAATTATTTTTTTCTTTGAGTATAATTTGAATATTTTGCGATAAGTATATAATGCGCTACATGTGCCTGAAAATCAAATATTTCGAAAAATAGCAAGTTTGGAGTCGATTTTCTAGAAAAACACCACTTCTTTTCTTTTATTTTTTATTCACAGTAAGTTAATATAGTAGGGTATCAGTAACTACCAACAGAAATTGTAATATATTGTTTGTATGGCCGCTATTAAGACTCGAATCTTGTGCTATGAGCGTTTTGAACGGGACGTCGCTCACGCGCTCTGCTGATCGTTAGCTGTTACCACAATATCCAACCATAAACATTAATAAAATTTGGAGTAGTGTACTTAAAAAAAATTACTTCGAAGTCCGTATCCACAAGTGCGGGCACAGCGCTTACTTCCTCCCAATACGAGGGAATGCAGATCGTTAGAGATTTCCTCTTGGGCCTTTTTCTTTCGGCTTGGAGTTTGAAAAACCGAACGTGATATGTAATTTTTATATTCTCTTATGTCAAAGAGATATACAGTGCATATTCATATGTACGATTTAGTATCTGACGCTTAGGAAGTACGGTTTATTTTGTGCGCGTACGGATTTTTTCGTAAAATAACGAGGATTTTGTAGCGTGTAAGGCTTCAAATGTGGTAGTCATGTGTTTAGGCTTTCCTTCTATTTTAAGCGATTCATGCCGGGTTACTTAGACTTTTTCCTCTTGACTTAAGTATGTCCGGGAGTCCTAATGTTACGTATCGTCTCCGTCAAATCATAGGGCGAAGCTCACACACCTTGCAAATCATGCCAGTGCCAAGTAATTAAATACTGTTAGGATAAATATTGTTGCTTCACTGGCTTTTATGCTCATATATTGAGGTAAGTACTAATATTAAATAGAAAACCTTTCATAGGTCAAATTCTGCCCAGCTGAGCGTCTATGAGAAATACTGTTCAAAACTCTCGCACTGCACGAGAATCGAGTCCTCATAGCGGCCACAAACAGTATATTACAATTTCTGTTGGTAGGTTCGGACAGACTACTTTATTACCTAACTGTAAATAAAAAAATCAAAGATATAAAAGGTGAGGCTTCTTAGAAAATCGACTTCAAACTTGCAAGTCTTTCTTTAGAAAAAACTTGCAAGTTTGAAATCGATTTTCTAAACAAAACCAGATTTTATTTCTTTTATTTTTTATTTACAGTTAGGTAATATAGTAAGTAGTCTGTCACGACCTACCAGCACAAATTCTAATATATTGTTTGCATGGCCGCTATTAGGACTCGAATCTCGTGCTGTGAGAGTTTTGAACGGTAGTTTGGATAGACACTCAGTTGAGCAGAATTTTGACCTATGTAAGGTTTTCTATTTAGTCTTAGTACTTACCTCAATATCTGAGCGTAAAAGCCAGTGAAGCAACAATATTTATGCTAAAAAATATTTATTTACTTGGCACTGGCGTGATTTGCAAGGTGTGTGAGCTTCGCCCTATGTATTGACAGAGAATATAAGTAACATCTCGACTCCCGGACATACTTAAGTCAAGAGGAAAAAGTCTAAGTAACCCGGCAGAAATCACTGAAAATAGAAATGAAACCTAAACACGTAACTAAGATGTTTGAAGCCTTACACGCTACGAAATGCTCGTTATTTCACGAAAGAGTCCGTAGGCGTGAAAAATAAACCGTACTTCCTAAGCGTCAGATACTAAATCGTACATATGTGTATGCACTGCATATCTGTTTGTCATAAAAAATATGACAATTACATATCAAGTTCGGTATTTCAAACTTAAAGCCGAAAGCGAAAGGCACCAGAGGAATTCTCTAACGACCTGCATTCCCCCGTATTGGGAGGACGTAAGCCCTGTGCCCGCACTTATGGACACGGACTTCGAAGTAAATTTTTTTAAGTACACTGCTCTAAATTTTATTAATGTTTATGGTTGGATATTGAGGTAACTGCTAACGATAAATAGAAAACCTTACATAGGCCAAACTTCTGCTCAACAGAGCGCCTGTGCGAAGTCCCGTTCAAAACGCTCATAGCACGAGATTCGAGTCTTTATAGCGGCCACACAAACAATATATTACAATTTCTGTTGGCAGTTACAGATAGACTACTATATGAACTAACTGTGAATAAAAAAAAAGTGTTTTTTTTAGAAAATTAACTTCCAAACTTGCTAGTTTTTCGAAATATTCGTCTTTCAGGCACATGTAGCGCATTATACACTCATCGCAAAATATTCATAGTATACTCAAAAAGAAAGAACTTAATCAGTGCTTTTCGGTGATATAAAGATCATAAAAATATGTTAATTAGGTCACACAGCACAGCTTGTTGAACTTAGTGAAATATCGTTGCAGAGAGGCGGTTTGACAAATAAAAAAAAAAAAAAAAATTAAGAATCTTATGACCTAGAGTCTAGACGCTTCATTTGCATAAAAAGACATCGTCTAGAGTGTTCCCAAAAAGTTATATTTATGTAGCGTAAAAAGTAGGGAAAAGGGATGGAGTGAAATATGGCTACCTCCGATAAGCGGGAAAAACGTCGGTTTTCACCTTGGCCGCTTCAACCGGTCCATAGCTTAAGAACAAAAATCCGACAAAATTGCCGTTTGCGTCCTCTTTTATTATAGGAATTTCCCCAAAACATATATATATATATTGTGACGAAGAGAAGATCTACGGTGCGTTTTGGAAAAACACCGAGGCTGAGGGAAGAGGAGGAGGAAGAGGTTTGTTCGAGCAGAGCGCGCGACTAGCTGGATTCCCAACGGCCTTTCTCTCAACCTAGCTACCACACTGTAAATAATAAACCCCCATCAGTTTGTAACATCGTTTCCTTACAATTGGTGGAGGTCCGGGTTTCCCCAACTATCCGGACTTCACTTGCAAGTGTTCTTCATCCTGGACCACTGAAATCGATGCGACGCCAAGGGGTATCACGCCAAGAAGCCTCGGACGATGCAGCGCAGGACACCACTCCTGACCAGACACCTACTGTTGCAGGTGCGACCACTATCCTATACGCCGGAGCCCTCCGTCAGCGGGACCCGAAGCTCTTCAGTGGGATCGGTGACGATGACATTGAGGACTGGTTGGAGTCAGTTGAAAGGGTGAGCCTCCACAACAAATAGGATGACACCGTGAAGCTCAATAACGTAATTTTT
The DNA here is from genome assembly GCA_013358835.2 of Ixodes persulcatus. NCBI lineage: Eukaryota > Metazoa > Arthropoda > Arachnida > Ixodida > Ixodidae > Ixodes > Ixodes persulcatus. The sequence continues at coordinate 55,688 of JABSTQ010010566.1, forward strand.
TAGTTGACCGACGTTGCAAAACTATGGTATACGAACCATGAGTCAGAGCTGTTGACCTGGCCCCAGTTCAAAGCAAAGATCCAGGAAGTATTTGGGAAGCCTGCCCAGCGGAAGCTCGTCGCGAAGAGGACATTGGCATCACGCACGCAACTGCACGATGAAAGCTTCGTTAGCTACATCGAAGATGTCCTGAAGTTGTGCAAGCGTATTGACACCCACATGACCGAAGATGAAAAACTGAAGAACATCATGAAAGGCATTGCAGAAGATGCTTTTCAGATCCTTGTCGTCAAAGCGCCAGCGACTGTCTCTGAAGTCATCGACATCTGACAGAACTTCTCTGAGCTGCGCCTTCAGCGTTTGCCAGCCAAACGCAAACCGGAACCTCCAGCAGAGCTGGCCAGCCTGACAACTGCAGTCGAAGGCTCCGTCGACAAATCGGCCGAACTCCGATGCGTCATTCAAGAGATCGTGCGCGACGAAGTGGCTCGCCAATTAGGAAAGCCTTCGACCTGTCCCGGAGTCCTTTATCTCGCCTTCGATCAGAGCGCTAATTCAGGATCAAGTCACAGCCGCGATCCCTTGCGCCGTTATGCCGCCCGCCGCGTCACCGCCGCTAGTGCCTCAGGTGCCTACGTATGCCGAGATGGTAACACGTCCGGTACCTGCTCGTGTCTTCTAACCACAGCCGCCATTTTCTCCTCCTCGCTGGCAAGCACGCAGGGCTGACCTATGGAAGACGCCAGAAAATCGTCCCATTTGCTTTTCATGCGGTTATGTTGGACATATCGCCCGTTTTTGTTGCCGTGGAAACTCCGAGAGTTACGCCGCCCCACTGCAAGCGCAGTATCGACCAGCTTTTGGTTGTGGTCGCCTCAGTGATCAGTATTCATCCTAAGATTAAGCTGGACCACAGCCACGGCAAAGGCAAGGCAGATCTCCATCTCCCAGGCGGCGTTCGCTGTCTCCCCTGCGACCACGTACTACATCGCCCATTACAGAGGGAAACTGCTAGGAGCAGTTCCAGAGGCGAGATCTGCAAATCCTTTCACATCTTCAAGTCCTCGTCCAGTTACCCGAAAAATGATAGATGTAGTTATTGACGGTTTGCGCACTCAAGCATTAATTGACACCGGCGCCGCAGTGTCAGTTCTTCGGGCTGACCTTTGTCGTAAGTTGAAGAAAGTCACAACCCCATTTTCTGGTCGCCACTTTAAAGCTTTTGGCGCACAAAACACTGTTCCGACCGGTGTCTGTACAGCATGTATTGTCATTCAAAAAGTGTGTTACTGTGTCGAATGTCTGGTGTTGTCTTCCTGCTCTCACGACGTCATTCTTGGGTGGGACTTTTTAAAAGCAACAAAGGCTGTTATCGACTGTGGACGTGCAGAAGGAGATTTCGCTGAAATCCACCTTCCCGACGACCACATTGCTGTGGACACGATCAAATTATCCCTCCTTGATGACGTACGAATTCCTTCATTTTCGTCTGTTCCTTTACCGATTCAATCATCCAGAGTCTCGGCGGCTCCTCTAATGATCTCCCCTTCCGCTGTTTTGTTTCGTAAGACAGGTATCCTAGTCCCCTTCTCTCTGCTTCGCCTTGACAATGACACCGCATTTCTTATGGCTCTAAATATGTCTTCTCTTCCAATAATGCATCCTGCAAATGAAGTCGTTGCTTTCGCTGACCCATACAAAGCTATCGAAGTTTTTGATTTCGATAATTCTCTTTCTGAATATTGTTGTCCATTCGCCCCGCAACGAGAGGACGAGGACCAGTTCTTGTTAGCGACTATAGATAATCACCTTGATTTGTCCCAAAAGACCTCAATCCTTGCCGTTCTAAGCAAGTTTAGCTTCATATTTGATCGCCCGCCATCCACCTTGGGACGTTCCACGTCGGTAGTTCGCCACATCGATAAGGGCAACGAGAATCCCCTGTGTCAACGCCCATACCGAGTTTCAGCATCTGAACGAAGCGTCATCGATAACCAGGTCATCGAAATGCTTGGCAAAGGTGTCGTCACGCCCTCTACGAGTCCATGGTCGTCACCAGTCGTCCTTGTCAAGAAAAAGGATGGCACCATACGATTTTGTGTTGACTACCGGAGATTAAACAAGATCACTCGAAAAGATGTATACCCAATGCCAAGAATCGACGATGCCCTCGTCTGCTTGCAGGGAGCGGAGTACTTTTCTTCTCTAGACCTCCGTTCAGGCTATTGGCAAATTCATATGGCCTCCAACGACCAAGAAAAAACAGCTATCGTCAAACCCGATGGCCTGTATCAGTTCACCGTCATGCCCTTCGGCTTTTTCAACGCGCCGGCAACATTCGAACGTATGACGGATGCCGTGTTGCGCGGCCTCAAGTGGAAAATATGCCTATGCTATTTAGACGTCGTAGTAATATTTTCAAACACATTTGAGCAGCACCTGCGTCGAATAACCGCCGTATTGCCCTGTCTCAGCAACGCCGGCCTTCAGCTCAACGCAAAAAATGCCGATTTGCAGCGCGGCAAATTAAAGTGCTTGGCCATCTCGTGTCCAAAGACGGCGTTCAACCCGACCCTAGCAAAATTCAGGCCGTTTCCGACATGCGTAGGCCAACCACTGAAAAAGAAATTCAAAGTTTTCTTGGACTTTGTTCCTATTTTCGACGTTTTGTACGCGGATTCGCATCCATAGCGGCACCCCTGCATGGTCTTCTAAAGCAATCCTCACACCCATTTTCTTGGACATCGCAGTGCGAGGCTGCTTTCAACCAGCTTAAAAATATTTTAACATCTGCCCCGATACTTCGGCATTTTGATCCTACAGCCCCAACAGAACTTCGTACTGATGCTAGTGGCTTTGGAGTTGGGGCTGTGCTCGCACAATCCAAGACAGGATTTAGCGACTACGTTGTTGCCTATGCAAGCAGGGCTCTCACAAAACCAGAAAAAAATTACACTGTAACTGAAAAAGAATGCTTGGCAGTCGTCTGGGCAATTGCAAAGTTCCGCCCATATCTTTATGGTCAAAAATTCAACGTTGTGACCGACCATCACGCGCTTTGCTGGCTGTCATCTTTGGAAGACCTCACGGGACGCCTTGGTCGATGGATGGTGCGGCTGCAAGAGTACGACTTTGTTGTCCTGTACAGATCCGGCCGCAAACATGGCGACGCCGATGGTCTCTCTAGATGTCTTCTGCACTCTGAACCACCAGACCCACCTTAAACTGATGAAGACCCTATCACCTTATCGGCGTTAAACATTGTCGACATGGAGCAAGAACAAGCAAGAGATTCTTGGATATCTAAAATTTCGGCTGTTGTCAGAGACTCTGCATCTTCCCCAAACCGCTCACTACGAAGACAGTCCAAGCATTTTCGCATTCGAAATGGCCTTCTCTACCGGCAAAACTATTCGCCCGAAGGCTGCCATTGGCTTCTTACCATTCCCCGTCAATTGCGACGTGAGGTTTTAGAATGCCCTCACAAAGACCCAACGTGTGGTCACGGAGGTTTACTCAAGACCTACAATCGGGTACGCTCGCGGTACTACTGGCCAGGGCTTTATGGAAGCGTCCAAAGGTTTTTGAAATCATGCCTCCAATGCCAACGCCGTAAGCGGCCTTTACATCCATCTCAAGGCCTGCTTCAACCCATTCCGTGCCCAGAACGACCATTCGGCCGTGTTATGTTGAAACCGCTTCTTTGCCTACCGCCACAGCGGAAAATGTGGCCAAATTATTCTTGAACCAGGATGTTCTCCGTCATGGTGCCCCGAAAGAACTCCTCAGCGACCGCGGAACTGTGTTTCTTTCTACAATCATCCGAGAGGTCTTGCGAGCTTGCAGTGTGATCCATCGAACAACATCACCATATCATCCGCAGACCAACGGCATGACCGAACGCCTCAACCGAACACTCGCCGATATTCTCGCCATGTACATTTCCCCCGATCATCGTAATTGGGACAAGGTTCTTCCGCTCGTAACCTTCGCCTACAATACCGCCGTTCAAGCACTACTCAATTTTCACCATTTTTCCTACTTTACTGGAGGCAGGTCTCTTCAACATTAGATCGCTTGTTACCCTATTCACCCGATCATTCTGAATGCCTTCCAGTCATCGAAATCAGAGATCATGCTGAACAATGCCACCAGCTAGCACGAGCACGCACGAAACACCTGCAAGGACAACAAAAACGCCGCCACCATAATACATCTCACCCAACTTCTTTCACACCAGGCGATCTCGTCCTTTTGTGGATTCCACAACGCCAACCCGGTCTCTCCGAGAAACTGTTTTCAAACTACACAGGCCCATATCGCGTGCTTCGTCAGACCTCAGCTGTAAACTACGAAATCGAGCCACTCTCCCCACCTGCCGATCGCCGCCGACGTTCTCGTGAAACGGCCCATGTCAACCGCCTTAAACTCTACTGCCCCCCTACTGACCACACCTAATACCAACTTCGCCAAGATGGCGATCTCTACGAAGGGGGCATTATGACGAAGAGAAGATCTACGGTGCGTTTTGGAAAAACACCGAGGCTGAGGGAAGTGGAGTAGTAAGAGGTTCGTTCGGGCAGAGCGCGCGACTAGCTGGATTCCCAACGGCCTTTCTCTCAACATAGCTACCACACTGTAAATAATAAACCCCCATCAGTTTGTAACACCGTTTCCTTGCAATATATATATATATATATATATATATATATATATATATATATATATATATATATATATATATATATTGCCAAGCGCGCAGCTGGCCAAGTAGGCAGCGCGCGCGTGGCCTAACGGTTATCGCGCCTGCCTCCCACGCGAAAAGCCAGGGTGATCGGATGGATGAGTTTTTGCTTGTTTGAGGGGGGCTTTGCAAACTTGGAGGGGGGGGGGGGTGGAGTGGGGGAGGAAAATCGGGAAGCGTTTGCTTGCAAATAGGAAATGAAGATTAGGCTTTAGCGTTTTGGAGGTCGCCCTGTGTGCTGACCTTCGGGTTGTTGTTCGGGAGGTCGGCTCCCTTTGAGAAAGTGTTGGAGCCGGGGAGTGGCTTGGGCTGTCTGGGGTGAACTCGTTGGTCGTCTGGTTTGGCGTTTGAGTTTTTTCCTTTCTCTCTTTTTTTCCCTTTCTCTTTTTCTTTTGTCTGAAAGTCTATTTAGTGGTGTGTTGATATCAATAAAATTCAGCTGCGTTTGAGATTTTGTTGTGTTCGTCCGTTTTTTTATCGTTCCCCATCTCAGGGTTTCCAAGATGTTCGATTTCTGTTTCTGTTGCTTGTTCGAGGTCCGAATGTTCTACGCGTCGAATCTTCTACGCCGATTATTCCAGAAGCCCACGCGTGTACATAAGGGGCTTCGCGTGGCGAGCCAAAGTCAGTCTCGCCCCAGCGCTCGATCCTGCGGTTTCGCCGACATCGACGCCCGCGACGCTCTCCTGCTTTCTTCTGTTCTCTTTTATGTTTGGGCACAAGTTCGCCCCATTAAACGTTTAGTTTACTTCAGTTCTCGTTGCCTCATCACTTGTCATTCGTGACATTTTGGTGGAGGTGCTGGGTACCATCCTATGCCCGTAAAGCGTACCCCTACGAAGACACCCCGCCCGAGTGAGGTGCTCAGCCCCGGAAGGCTACCCTTCGCCGAAGACGCCGAAGCCCGAAGAAGCCGTCGGACCAGAGGTCAGTCCCCCGAATTGGGTCTCTTGCCCGAGAACCGGAGGAAGAAAATACCGACCATGGCCACCGCACCCGTCGTCATCCTGCCCGTCACTCCCCGCACTCCGACGCCCTTTCACGGCGAAGCCCACGAGGATATCGAAGACTGGCTGCAGCATTACGAACGTGTAGCTCGCCACAACGGATGGATGGCTGAGCAGCGCCTCCAGAACCTGTACTACTCGCTGGAGGACACCTCGAGTCACTGGTTTGAAAACCACGAAGCCTCCCTCACTACATAGGAGTCCTGCGTCGCCGAACTGAATCGGAAGCTCCTTAACCACCACCGTCGCCATCGAGCACAGCACCTACTTCAAACAAGGGTGCAGGGCCCCAACGAAAAGGTGACCAGCTTTGTTGAGGATGTCCTGCGGCTAAGTGCCCGAGCCGATCCGGATGCCGCCGAGGAAAAAAAACTTCGAGTCCTCATGCGTGGCGTCAAAGCATAAATTTTCGGAGGCCTGGTCCGCAACCCCCCGACGACCGTCGATGCTTTTGTGAGTGCAGCCACCAACATCGAGCGCGCACTGACGGCCCGAGCAAGCCACTACCACCGAATCGCCGGTGCGCCTGCTGCTCCAACTGTCGCTGCTTCCCTTCTGGACCTGAATACCAGCGGTGCCGACAGCCTTCGGGAAATCGTCCGTGAAGTCGTCCGGGAAGAACTCCGCAAGATACTTCCCCCTGCGGATCGCCCGTCCTCACTGACGCTCGCCGATGTCGTCAAAAAGGAAGTTCAGCGAGCCTTCCAACCTGAGGTTCCGATCAACACGACGACGCCGCAGGAACCGACTTCGAGCTACGCCGCCATAGCCCGACGACCGCCGCAAGCTAACCGCCAAGCCACGGCGCCACCCCGACGAGACCCTCCGATGCCACAGTATCCTCGACGCCAGAGAGGACAAGTCCAGGATATATATATATATATATATATATATATATATATATATATATATATATATATATATATATATATATACCTTGACTTGGTTCATACCCTTACAAATTCACATGAAAATTTTACAGTATATATTTATATATTTTTACAAAAAACATCTTAGTTGCGTCATCTGAATTATGACCTAAAGCACAGAAATTTTAATTCATTTCCAAGTTCGACCATGGAGCATACGATACAGCAACGGAGTCCTCAACTAATCGCTGTTGCTTCAATAAAAGTGGCTTCGAGCGCTGTTTAAGGTCATTTTGTTTTCTTCAATGGCAGCAGGGTGCTTAAACAAGTAATAAATTCAGCCACGCGCAATCGTAAATAAAGCCTAATACCAACTAAACATTACAAAAAATCACTGGCACATGGTGTCTGCACATCCTTCTATGAGTGTATAAATCGTTTTCTTTGTACCGGGGCTTAGTTGCCTGTGCCATCTCCGCCTGCGCTCTTTCTTCATTCAGTTCAGCGATATTGCGACAGGATGTTTTGAATACTGAATTTTCGCAGTTATTTATTTCAGCTCCTAGTACGCTAAAACGCTTAGTGCAAACTTTATTTTATCGTTTGCCCGTTTCCGCGGAAAGTGCTGTCGCCTGTATGTGACTGATCGCTGCTGCCGCGCCTTATAAAAGTTAGTTTTTTTTTTTTTTTTTCAAGTTTAAAAAACGGTCCTACTGCTATATGGTAGGGCATTTTAAAACACACTGCTTGTTTTCGTACACAAATTGACGGGAATCGAGGATCGTAAACATATACCCTGACAAATCGGGACCAGATCGGTTTTCGTTTGAGCTCCGGCAGGGACCCGCCTCGTTTATATACACACACATATGCACGGATCTTTGGTTGCGTCACGCAGCCCCGACACATAGTAGCTGGGAAAAGTACGCGAAGAGCCGTTCATTTTCTTTTTGCGCCTTGGATGATTCATGACTTCCGATGAGATGTTTTCTTCAATTCTTCTGCGAGACCAGCGCGGTGCTGTTGTCGAAGACTATTGTGTGACCGAAATGTCGGGATTCTGTTTAGTAACTTTATGATTAGAGTTCTTAATTGCAGTTTATGTCATTTCTTGACCAGGCAGAGAGCTGCCGAACATTCACCTTTTTACCCACATGTATTAAAACATGCGCATTCGTACACACGTGTACGAAAGCGTGCGTATACTTAAGGCTCGTTCACAAAGTCGCAACCGAGTAGGACCACCTGAGACAAGACCGGTTTTTAAGCCTCTGGCGACGGCTTAGGACCTACTCTACAGCAGCGCATCTGGTCCTACACCGTCGCAAAAGGCTTACAAACCGGTCTTGTGTCACTCGGTCGTTCTCGGTTGCAACTGTGTGAATGGGTCTTCACAGGTGTACACAAAAACATGCGCACTCAAACTGATTTGACAAAAGTTACTTTCATAACATAAACATCAGATTTATTTGCACAACGTAGTTTTCACATTTTTTTTCGGAATGCTCCAGAAATATCCTTAATAGACATTTGAAATATCTGTAGTTCAGAACTCTCCATGCACTTGAAATCCACCGAGTCTGACATAAGACATACTTTTTTTCAGGTGTCAAGGATGAAGCGGGGGACGGAGGCAAATTGGAAAGGTTGCAGATGGTGATGTTACAGATGGTTTATTTGTTTTCCAAACTATGCACATTGAAGTATTCGTACACTATTTGGGATTAGAACATCATTGACGCTCCGTGGATCGCTAAAGTCCATACCGAAAATTACGCTGTTTCTCCCGCAGCTCTACGGCTTCTGTAGGCGTCCCCCTTCTTTACATCTGGCAAGAATAGGCAAATCAATTTAATCTTGACTGGTGCCACGCGACAAAATTCTGTCCCGAAGTAGGTCATTAAAATGGTATAGCCAGTGGGATATTATTGCAACAATAGAAAATTCGAGAATCGGGGTAGAAGGTAACGCGAGGAAGAAAGACCCGAGGCACTGAGCATGATCTAAGAAGCAACATATCCTTAAGTGTACTCAGTGAAACACGAGACCTTTGTTACTATAAAATAAACTTGAGCGCCGAGAAGACTTGCTTCCCGCTGACCTGTGCGGGCATACCAAGGGCTACTTACGCTGAAGTCTACAGCTCCGATTGGCGTTCCTCTCTTTAATCTCTAAAGTTTAATACATCTGTGGGTCTTTGAAGCCGTGGCAACAAGCATTTTGTGCTATGTCCAGTGGGTCTAGTTCACTTATCGAATGAAGGTGCGCACAACTCCCAGAGTCTTTCTCATTAAGGAGCACATCGAGGGCGTCTTCTGGTCCCTCTGGGGACTAGAAGATACTAAGATACATCAAATTTACTTTCCTGAACCGACAACTGGAAAGAAAATATTTCCAGTTTCACTCTGCAATTCAACATTTCATAACATTTTGATTACGTTTTTGCTTCGCCCAAACATAACGTTATTTTCAGTTTTTGTTTTCGGTTTTGTTTACGTTATGTGTCGACACCCTGCTAGAAGCATTGCTCACCGCAACTGTGGCACCATCCCGCGACTACTCGGATGAAGAGCAACCAAGACTTCGGCGAAGCAAAAAATTCAAAAAAAAAAAAGATCAGCTCGAGGGAGTGGTGTAGCCAGGAAAGGAGCTTTTTATGGGATCGCTGGTCTTTAGTGAAGTAGGTTGGATCGCGGATAGGGAGCCCGTTGATGGCACAACCGGCGGTCCTTGCCAGATACCAGGCAATACACGCAAATCTATGGGAGAAACACACGAAAGTAGGAATATCAAAGCTTCTACGCGGTGCTCGCAAGCGAGGATGTTATAATACGCAGCGATTAATATATCAGGTGTTTGAAGATTCAATCGGCATTTGTCAAACGTTCAAACGCCGATTTAAAAAAAAGTATATGCCAAAGGCACCACCGACCGTGCCGGCACCGCTTGCTTCAATTTATATATAAATAACACGTTCAACAAATGAACGACTCGCTCCGAGTTTTAGTTCATCACAGAGGCCTTAACTGCAGTTCGAAGCAAAAGCTTGAAACGGAAATACTCTGTAAAAAAGCTCGAATCAATGCAAGTGCCCCCAGAAAATGCATTCTAACTTGTCATCTGCTAAGCTCTGACGACTTCGTGATCATGAACGACTCGACATGACTGTCGGCAACACGTGTCTCATTGAACCGTATCACAGTTTACGCTCAACAAAGTCGCAACCCTCAACCTTCATCCACAAACCCTTTATTTAAAGAAAATATTGGTATTCTACCGCTTTTAATATTTAAGACCAAAGTATCAAGTCACATTACCCAAAACATTTTATAAAACTAACGTTAGAAATTGCACTTTTCCTTTTTCTCCCATTAAGTTCTATTTATTAGATGGTGTCAAGCGATAGCTATCGCTGGTGCTGCTCGACCCCAGTAAGACAAGCCTCGATCAGCCATTCAGCCTGCTACAATAAAGTTCGGTGTACAAGCAGGCACTCCAGCCCCCCTTGAAATCATTTGTGTCTATGCCACCGCTTTGAGCAGACAATATACAACGTTACACCGAATAAGAAAAAGACGGATGAACAAGAAGAAGAAAAGAATCGCCAATTTTACACTTCCCACATGGTGCTTACAAATATGACAACTGCATTATTTGCTTGCCGCTCTGCCCACATCCCCAACCAAAAAACATAAACCCAAAGTGTACAATATGCGAAAAATGTACCCCGAAACCTTGAACACGACTGAAAGAAAGGAGGTCATTCAAGTAGTCCGTCGCCGCACACTAGCAAAAGACGACATTGATAGTTAAACAAATCTGAAAGATTGCTCACAGATGGCGCCACGAGATATATAATGAAATCTATCGGGTAAGGCAAGTATCAAACTTTCACAGGAGTGATAACCTCGTATAGGCTTGTTGAAATACATGGAATAAAGATCTGGTTGGAGAAATGATAAGAAAGAAATTACCTTCAAGAACGTCATGCAAGAAAATGCATTACTTTCTCTGTTTTCTTTAGTAGTTCTCGTGAATGCCAGGATAAAATGGCGGGTAGTTTAAATAATTTCAAGCTGCTATATTTATTTATTTGAATGATAATGCCGGCCTACTTTTGTGGGCCAAGGCATGTGAGTACATATGTGACAGATACAACAGCATAGCTCTGGTTATACATGGTTTCAAAAAAACATAGTTCAGAAAAAGTAAAAGGCATATAGTACAAACACTTCCCTATAAACAGAGGCAACACTAGCAAATGATTAGTCAAATGGATTAAAAACTCCATCTAAAGCGCTGACAAACGAGTCTAAGGTGGCACTGCCTGTAATGTTGAGAGGCAGGCTATTCCAGTCACCGGACAGTTCACGGAAAAAAAGAGTAGTTAAAAATGTTTTTTCAACATTGAAACTCTCGAAGAAGATTTTCATGCTTCTGCCGTGTGACTCGACTGAGATTGTACACCAGATAGTCTTCAAACTTCATTCCAATATTATCGTGTATTAATTTATACAAAAAATTCTGACTCTTAACTTTTCTGCGGGTCGATAACTGGGTTAATCCGGATAACGCATAAAGGGATGACACACACGTATGCATGCCGTATGCATTATATATAAATCGCAGTGCCTTTTTTTGCACTCCCTCAAGTTTGTCAATCAATGACTGTGAATACGGGTCCCATAAAATGTCCGCGTATTCCAATAATGAACGAATCAAAGTAGTGTACGCAACAAGCTTAGTTTCCGGGGTACAATGTCGCATAGTCCTTCGAAGACAACACAGTTTACGAGACGCTTTTGCTATAATGTTCTCTAAGTGAGCAGACCAGCTTAAAGTAGATGTGATGCTAATGCCCAAATATTTATAAGTGACATTTTCTAACGGTACTGAGTTGATAGAATAGCAAAACAAAATTAGAGACTTCTTTAGTGTTACTCTCATTTGCACGCATTTATTTACGTTCAAATCCATCTGCCATGCTTGACACCAGGAAAATACAGATTGTAGGCTACTGTCCAAACATCATCGATCGAAAGTGCATGAAACTTTGGCAAACAAAACACAGTCGTCGGCGAAAAGACGGCACTGAATCCCGGGCTTATGTATACACGCAGATCATTTATAAATACTAAAAAAAAACAAAGGACCGAGCACCGAGCCCTGGGGTACTCCTGACATGACTGGCATATCCAGGGACCCCGCTTTCCCAACATTCACGTACTGTTGACGGTTCGTAAGATAGGAGTCAACCCAACGTAAAAGGTAACCCTTGTCGAGTATCTGCTTAACTTTGAACAGTAGTTTCTGATGCGACACCCTGTCGAAAGCTTTCGCGAAATCTAAGAAGATAGAATCCACTTGGCCATCGTTATCCACTGTAGCAGCAAATTCATGGAATGCGTGGAGAAGCTGAGTTACGGTTGAGTAACCACGTCGGAACCCATGTTGGTCTTTTACAAAAAAATCTGCGGATTCTAAAAAAGTTACAATGTGTTTAAAAAGAAAATGTTCAAGAACTTTGCTACATGTGGTCAGCAGCGAGAAAGGTCTGTAATTCGAAACGCACTTTTTATCTCCACTTTTATGAATTGGCAAAACTTTCGCTACTTTCCAGTCTTTTGGCACTTCGCCAGTTTTTAAGCTGCAAAAGTATATTTCATGAAGATACTTCGCACTCCGTTAGGAATCCGGTCCGGGCCGCATGACTTTTTAACGTCCAGTCGGAGACGGCTATCAAAAATACCACTTACTGACACTACTAAGTCGCCAATTTTACGATGATCATGAATAAGTGGTGGCATTATGGAATTATTCATCGTATAAACAGTAGAGAAAAAACGATTCATCTTGCTTGCTATACTCGGTTCATCGGTGAGCGTGTTCCCGTTGTGGCCGAGTTCCTTGATAGCTACCCAGGCAGCACACAGTATTGGGCCAACATTGGAGTTGATGTGGCAAAGAATGGCCCAACAATGGCCCAACTGAGCCATATGTTTTCCAATATTGGAATCACAACGGACAATATTGGACTATCAAAGCCAATGGTTTTCCAATATCGGTGATACGTTGGCATAGGCTGGTCAACATTGGACTGTCAAAGCCAATAGCTTTCCAATATTGGATATACGCCGGCATAAGTTGTCCAATATTGGACTGTCAGAGCCACTGGCTTTCTGATATTGGCTATACGCCGGCATAAGCTGTCCAATATTGGACTGTCAAAGCCAATAGCTTTCCAATATTGGATATACGCCGGCATTACCTGTACAATATTGGACTGTCAGAGCCAATGGCTTTCCGATATTGAATCTACGCTGGCTTAAGCTGGTTAACATTAAACTGTCAAAGCCAAGACATCACCAATATTGGTGATGACTTGGTATAGGCTGGTCGATATTGTACTGCCATTGCCAATGGCTTATCAATATTTGTGTCGCCTAGGCTATAGACCCGCGACCCTCTTTTTTGCCTTGCAGAGGTAGGAAAGTGGAAAAAAGTCATTCATGCGCTCGCTCGGGGCGAGAATTTCATTTAGCCAACTTCCGTACGTCGCCGGTGCTTTGTAACCGCGATCACAAATGCATCCTTAGCTGCCTATAGGCAGCTAAGGATGTATTCCTTAATTCCGTTTTTTGATTTAATTATTTTTGTCTTTTCCAGTGTATTTTATATGTATAAGCATTACGTAGCGTTAACGACTTCTACTTTGCCCGTTCCGCTGCCATGTTTGTAGTTCTTTCTGCGTGCTCAATTGTTTTTATATTTAATGTTTCTGTGCATATTTCGTCATTGTCGACGCAGGTGTCAACAAACATAAATCCGCCGCTTACGCCGCAACCGAAGTGACTTCTACTTTCAGTTTTACGAGAGTCTATAGCGCTATAAAGTCGTCTTTTGGACTCGAATGAAGTCTCGAGAGGGCTGCTTCGACTGCCAGTGCAGATATCATCAGTGTAGGCAGAGAAACGACGTAGCAATCGTGACTCGAGAGCATACTGCGCCTCGAGGTGGAAGGCCGCGCTCGCTCCGCGGAAATGTGAGTGTGGGACTCTCAAGCCCCGTTAGCTTACTGAAGTTGGAAGACGCTACTTTGTCGTCGTGAATCCTTCGCCCTTGGAACGGTCGTGAAGCCGTTGCGCCCGGCGTTTGCCCTACGCAGCATCTTTCAGAAACCGTCCGCGCAGCATCGCAACCTTCTGTCTGCGAGCGTCGGCGATTCATCGTGTGTTGAAAGTCGGACGATGTGCTATCCGTGGTGTCATTTATGTGTAACTCTTTCGTGAAACATTTCGAAGTTTAAAAACGCGAACCTAACAGTGTACAAATAATTTTAAATTTATTGATAAAAATAGATATATATTTATATATATTTATTTATTTATTTGTGGACATTGTGCGCAAAAAATAGACGCGCTTACTTCTTCATTCTAAATTTTAATGTGAGTTATACGACGTAAAACATACTGTCTTCAAACTTGCCCCGTTTTGAATCACTTTTGGGCTGTACAGCTTCTTTAGAAATTCAAAAGCTGGCCTTCAAAGAGCTGTCCTGTTCAATCGGTATTGACAGCAGGGTAGACGCTATGCGTGTTTTAGGCCAATCGTGTCTCCGGTTAGTGTCACGTGACTACAGTCTCGAAGCTGGTGATAAGGCAGAGCACGGAACCTGCCAGCCCAAGGCCACGCATAACATCCACTGCACTATCAATCTTAGGTACAAGTGACAAATCCTTCCGCTGTGTTCATTGTTGAGATGCCCCTGAAGATTAGCCTTTGTAAGCGCACCCCCGTTCTGGCCTGCTTTCTTTCTACTCCTTCTCTCGTTTTCTCTCTCTCCCTAAGCTGAAGGCGGGGTAGACGGTGCGTACTCGCCGGACCAATGAAATGTGTACTTTTTATTGCTTGAATACGCTCTCTGTGCACGGGAAACGGCAGAAGCGTGATCACGGGGTTTGACGGATGACGCATTAGCGGTTGATAAACCCAGAATGCCAGCGAAGACCGGACCTAGTTTTGCGTGCGATGCGGCCTGCGGGCCTGTTGTGGATTTCGCTTCTGTGGTAAATGGTATCTCGTTCTAAAAGTCCTACCCGTATCGATTTCTTCAAAGAAGCGCAAGAAATTCTTGTGAATCGTTTAGTGTTCGCTTCGGCAAACGGCAGCGTGTGCTACATCGTGTTGAATCTTCACGGATCACTTCCTTCAAGTTTGTGTGGTTGGTCTGCAGTGCCGGTATCGACATGTACCTCGGGTTACATCTTTCAAGTCTGGTATTTTCAACGTAAGAGCGCTGCAACCTACTTGGTGATCATTGCCCGTTCTTCTACGGGTATACTCTTCCGGATAACCTCTAGAACTAGGCAGTGCCTATCTTCTGGCAGCCGGGAAAATAATTTACCTGCAATATTACAGACAGTCGCCTGCCATAATGTCTGAAATAATGTCACAAC
Organism: Ixodes persulcatus; assembly: GCA_013358835.2. Taxonomy (NCBI): domain Eukaryota; kingdom Metazoa; phylum Arthropoda; class Arachnida; order Ixodida; family Ixodidae; genus Ixodes; species Ixodes persulcatus. The sequence continues at coordinate 70,764 of JABSTQ010010566.1, forward strand.
TGCAGGTAGAATACTGACTTCCTTATTCACCGTGCGTTTCGCGAAAACACGTTTTGTGGCCTCCTTTTCGTGAATACACGTTGCGTCGACATTCACGTTTCATCGACATTTGTTATGCGAATTGCACGCTGTAGGGGCATTTTGTCGGGCGTGTATTCCTGAGGCGCAACGTTTCCCTGAGATTCGTTACACAAATTTTACGCTGTAGGGGCATTTCAAAGCGCGTGTATTCCTGAGGCGCGTGCTCACTGAACCAGCCCACCCTTTCACACCGCTTCATGGTAAGTCTGCCACAATTCTTTGCAAAAGAAAAAGAAATACTAATCTGAGTTTTTTTTTTGTTTTTTTTATGAAACATCGAGTGTTGATGAAACGATCTGTCGATGAAATGTCGTTCGATGAACTGATTGCACCGCCAATGAGGGGCGACTTTCGGTAGAATTTCGGGGAAAATATTCTGCCAGCTGTCGGGAGACTGGACACTACCCAACAATTACCCCTGATGTTGTTTGCTTTGGAATCTTCTCAGTTGTATAACAGCTGAGTAGTACCTCTTCACATATTACAAATTGCTTAGTTTGTACTTGTCTACAGAATAGGCTGTGTGCAATAAACTTTTAGGAGATTTCAAACATATCCCTTGTGTCTGTGTACCTTTCTTTTTACAAACAACTTGGCGAGTGTACTTGCAAACAGCTGGGCGAGTGCAACCATGGCCGAAAATCAGCACCAATGACGGCCAGCATTAGATCGGGTCGCACTTCCAGTATTGTCCAATATTACGCCGGTCTTTGCCAATGTGGGACCACCATTGGCTGGAACCATGGTTTAGCAATGGCCCAACATTGGCACCAACGGTAGGCCCGACATTTGCTGGAACGATGGCTGAACAGTGGCCCAACATTGGCACCAATGACTGGGCCAACGTTGGATGGGGTAGCGCTTCCAATATAGTCCAATATTGAGGCCGGTGTTAGCCAATGCTAGGCCAATGTAGGACCAACATTGGTGTGCTGCCTGGGTAACTTTGTTTTAGTCAAATGTGCGTAAAATTTTCTGGGGTTTTCCCTGAGGAAGTTTTCCATTTTAACGTTGTAAAAATAATACCTAGATGTGCGCACGAGTACCCGTAGTTGTTGGCGAAGGGAAGGAAGCGTACTTTTTAAAATTGGTTGGTACCTTTCAATACGGTGTAGTTTACGTTTCAGGTGTAAAATATCTCATGTAATCCAAGGACTCTTCTTATTTCTTGAACGCTCCGGAACAAATCGGTCAATACACGATAAGACAACATTCTTAAAAAAAAAGCCATAACTTATCAACACATACATCATTCTGATTGCTTATCTCAGAACTTTCTTCGAATGCCTCTTCCAACATATCGAGGATGCCAACATCATCCGCCTTAGTGAAATCCCGGAACCGTTTCAGCTCTTTAGTACTGTTCGTATTTTTCCGGAAAAATAAATCACAAACCACTATTGCATGGTCAGATATACCCTCTACATTTGATATATTAATATTTCTGGCAATGGCCTCTGATAAGAACACAAGGTCTAGCAATGAATCACACACACACTAGACACGCGCGTAGGGCATCTCACTACTGGCTTAAGTTATTGCTAAAAGCTATATCTACAAGTGGGCTTGAGTGTGCACAGCTTCCTATTGGAATCATATTGTCCCAGTCAATATCTGGCAAGTTGAAATCTCCAGCCAGTATAACATGTGAAAAATTAATTAAGTTCATTGACAAAAATTCAGATGATTTTGTGAGCACTTCTATACCAGCTTGCGGGCACCTGTACAGTGCCCCTATAAGCATTGAGTGACAACCCCAACGGACGGACACCCAGACCATTTCACAATCAGAGTTCTGTTCAATAACTGAACACTCAAAATTGTCGTTGATGAGGAGTGCGACCCCTCCCCCCCTAGAGCCACGATCTCGCCGAAACACATTAAACCCATCTATGAAAGCTTCACTATTCGGTATTTCTTTGTTCAACCAAGTTTCAGTAATTATTATTGTATCGGGGTCGTAAGTCACGAGTACACTTTGAAGCTCTTCCGGTTTGTTGACGACGCTTCTCGCATTAATATTCATCAGTCTAAAGGGCGACTCTGCTTAGGGATATGGCTAATTGCGGTGTTCCCAGCACTTCCGTTGTCATTGAGCCTGGGTCGTCCCAAAAACGACCGAAAAAGGCAATCGTCCGGCCACAAATCAGGACACACTAGCTTATCAAACTCTTCCTCGTTTACCGATACGTGGAAAGAAGCGTAAGTGTTAAACCTAGAAGACAGCTTCGTGCAATTAAAGCGCTGACTGCCTTGCGCACAGGACACCGTTCCCGAAAGTTCGTCGCATGTTGTCTCAGGATGTAATCGAAAAATGAAGAGAGCCTTCTCTCTTGGATGCTTCGATATGGCACGCAACGTACTGGTTTTGTCAGAGCTTACGGCGATTTTCACACGTCGACGTACTGGGACTTGCAGGAAGCCACCCTCGTGGAGCACTCTGCGCCAGCTGCATCTCGATTATCCGAGATCGCCGTCAGGAGTCCGGTTGCGTCGGCACCAGCCGACCCACGCCGCATAGGCTGACGTTGACGCAGGTCACCGTTTTGGAATGGCCTTGCTACTCGGGTGGGTGGTAGACCCTGGCGATGCCCTCTTTTCGGGGGGTGCTCAGAAGCTTCGGAAACAGTTGGCCAACTTGTGGCCGCATGTAGGACAGTCGGAGCGGGCTGAAGCATCTCGAAGCAGGTAGGTGCTGAAGCAACCTGATGTGCAGAACCCTGGACGTCGGCGTTCAGACATTTGCGGAAAAGGTCGCTGTTCCTCGCGAGGTGCACTCGCAAAGATTCGTTGTCATTTCGTAGCGCGCGCACTTCTTCGGACAAACTGTCGATTTTGTTGCACAACTCCTGCACCAACTTGTGAAGACTGGAGTCCTCCGTCGTCACATGTACCGACAGCTCGTCACTAACCTGGACCGAAGATGGTGTTTCCGGACTCTCCAGTAGTGTCTCCGAGGATGGGCGCTTCGTGCACGCATCGCATTTAAACGCGCTAACACCCTTTTTCACCAGAAGGTCGTAATCAGCTTCACGAACATTGACACACTTGCAGTGAAAGCTGAGATTACACGCGCCCGAGCACACAATGAATCGCTGCCGAGATATCGGAGCGGAACAACTGCAGCACACGTCCTTCATTCTTGAGCGCCACCCAAGTATAATGCCAAGAACTATAGAAAACATCTGGTCCCGAAACCAAGAAATATGCGACCGCGCTGCAAATATTATAAATTATATTTTTAATGGAACCATCTTTAAGTCAATCTGTCCGATTGTTGCTTAGCAGTCGGACCAAAAAGGCCTGGAGAGCTGCGATATCCTCTTAAAGGTTGACCTGCAAAGTACTTTTCACTTGGGTGAAACTCCTCCTCGCACCCTTCCGATTTCCTCCTCCCCCACTCTTAACTTGACGGCGGGGACACTAGCTCCTTTTGTTGCTGCATCTTGGGGTCCTATAAGGCGGGAGCTTATCCCGGCTCATTCGCTTTAAGATGAGGCAACAAAATAAGTACCTTCGCCGTCAAGTTAAGAGTGGGAGAGCGGGGAAATGGAAAGAATGGCGAGGAAGACTTTTACTCTTGTTGCAAAATATTTTGTAGATCGGTATTTAAGGGTGAATGGAGGAAAGTGCTCCTCCGTCGACTTGAGGACACCCCGTTAGGCTTAAGGCGTTATCGAACAACGAAGAAGTTTCAAAGGAAGTAACTGACTCACTGCAGACGCCGGCGTCCCCTGACACAGTTCGGTCGAATGCACGTGCTTTCTCTGCTCTAATCGGTTTTGTAAAATTAAAAGTGTGGCAAACCGCAAGTCTTTGATTCAACCATTCATCGACACACCATTGTCGGCATACAGCAAAATGTTTTTTAGCAGGTACAAAAAAATAAACTTGCTTGATCAGCCTAATAAACCCGGTGAGCACAGTGGGTATCTCACGTGTATTATGCGTGTGTTATGATTCGCTCTTCTTGGTTGCCGGGAGCTTTGTGAGGTTCAGATTGCTCTGCACACTCCACACAATGGTTTGATCTCGGGGTTCATCGTAACGATCAAGACAAGTTGATATTTTTCTCAAGAGTAGAGTGTGTCACAAGCATGTTTCAATGATCAGTTTTTCGTGGCTTCGGTTTCTTCGGTGGGTACCTGTAGGTTCATGAATTCTTAGCTCTCTCGAATTTGTAGTATACCCTTGTGGTAACTGAAGTAATCGCACAGGTGAATATTTATCGTGACCTTTACTCTTTCAAAAGGTTGTTGAAGTTTTTTTTGCCTAAAGTTCTGATTTAATACGCCCATCACGCTATCCCTCGTTATGGTGGGATTCCCCCCGTGACGTTGTGTATCTACGTGGGTAGTAGTGTACCGTCGGAAACCGGCTACGCGCTCCGACGGTTGCCTGCGGTGAAAGTATAACGGACTAGGTGTTCCTACACTATTAAAAAAAAGGTTCCTGTTGTCACACCTTTAAGGGTGTAACTTGCTCGTCCCTGGAGTTTGTCTCAAAAGGCTAGCAAAGTTACCCCTTCCGCTTGGGAACGACTCTTACACGCCCTGTTAGGGTGCACCTCTACTCCCTTGAGGAGACAATCTTAACTCCAATGGTGCACAATATCCTATATATCAAGGTTGTAGTTTTACTTCCATTAAAAGGTAATAGGGCATACTTTTGGGTTAAGGTTTCACCCTTTTCGGAGAGACAGCACATGCTTCAAGGGTGTACCATCACCTTTTCCGGGGTGCCAATAACAGTTAACCAGCTTACTCCCTCTCTGGGGCTAACTCAACGTTACTAGAACACTCAGTTGGGAAAATGCCATAGAGGCCTGCACTAAATAAAAGTGTCACCGATCAGTACTCGAGAACCGAACTTAACGTATTGGCATCGCCGCCATGTCAAACGCAGCGACCGCTCTGGGAATTCCACGGCTGCACGCAGTCGTTCAAGTGGCCGGTGGCGCCTTCTTGCAGTAGCCAGAGTATCGCTTTCGATTGCGTCCGCAGTTACCTTTTGGTTTTTATATTGATCGGCCATTTCGCCGCCGAAACGTATGCCGTTGAAATTGTTTCGGGGCTGCCAACCCTCTCCTCCAAAGCGGACGAGCCGCAATTCTTCACGGAATTCAGGACGCACCCAGGTCGGGGCGCGCTGCCTGAAAGTCACCGGTGAGATATAGCTGTATAAAACAATAGTAATTGCGCAGCAAAACCCTGTAAACTAAACGTTTAAGCAAACATCACGCTCCAGTCATTTTGTACTAATCTACAATAAAATTGCATACAAAAGGTTTTTTGTTTTGTTTGTTTGTTTTTACGAAAAATCATGCTTCATAAAAGCGAGAAGTAGCAGCGTTCCACCGCCGTCGAAATTCAAATGAGAACGACGAGAGCAATGTCCAATAAAGAACGCTAGTATCTGTCTCCCTCGAGGAAGTAATAAGCAAGACACTTCCTTCCTCACCAGATTGAGGGTGTAAAAGTTGCTTGTTCCACCCTTTTGGTAACCTTCTGGCAACTTTTTTTTTTTTTTTAAGAGTGGAGCTGCTGACAGTCGCGTGCGAGCCATACTTTGTTTCACTTGAAGTCCAACCGCAGCCGACGCTACGATTCGTTGGACACAATCAAGCAGCGTCAAAAGTGCGTTGTCACGATACTCGTCTTCTAGTGGATCCGCTATCACCGACTGAACCAATACCGCATATGAAGGTGCCGTGTTCCTGGTCTTTGCTTGGAGTAATTTGATTAGCCGATGATAGCAGACCCATTAAAGAATGTGTGCTATAATTATCCTTTTTTTTTCCGCTGCTTGATTTGTTACATCAGATTTTAGTGTCTGCTTGGATAGGATAGATCTATGTGTAATTATGTCGGACTACTTACGTCTCGACGCCGATGAACGTATTCGGACAACGTAAGATTTGCCGCGAACTGTCGTCTATATACTAAGTATTACTTGCCGCCGGCAGTCGCCTGTGGTCTGAGCATGGTCTTCTGACGCCACCAACTGTCGCCAAAAGACCAAGTTTGCAGGAATAAGCGCAACTCACCTTTCACAGCCGCCTGCGGATCTTGACCATTCACAAAGTATTATTTCTCGCCGTCAGTTGCCTACGCACGTAGTATTCTGTACTAATTGTGACTCGCCGTTGACGTTTCCCTGCTGTATAATTATGCAAGACTAAGCGCAACTCACCTTTCACAGCCGCCTGCGGATCTTGACCATTCACAAAGTATTATTTCTCGCCGTCAGTTGCCTACGCACGTAGTATTCTGTACTAAGTGTGACTCGCCGTTGACGTTTCCCTGCTGTATAATTATGCAAGACTAAGCATAACTTGCCATTGTAGCCTGCGGACTAGGTTTGCTGTACTAAGTATGACTCCGCGACGACGGTCGCTTCCGGTCTAAGCATGGTGGACTAAGCGTGAATCGCCACCAACCGTCGTCTGAAGACGAAGTATGCTGGAATAAGCGCAACTCACCTTAGACAGTCACCCGCGGACTAGGTACCCTTTGACTAAGTATTAATCCTCGCCGACGGTCGCCTTCGCACGAAGTATTCTGCGCTAAGTGTGACTCGCCGTCAACGTTCCTTTACTGAATCAGCGTGCTGTACTAAGCATAGCTTGCCATTGTAACTTGTGGTTAGGTGTGCTGGACTAACTATGACTCGGCGACGACGGTCGACTGCGGACTAAGTATTTTGAACTAAGCATAACTCCTCTTCAATAGTCACCTGCGGAATAGGTATGCACAACCCAGTATATTGAACTATCTATCGCTCACCGCGGACAGTAGCGTGCGCAGGCGACTGTCGGCGGTAAGTGTCATACCCCAAGAAAAATGCAAATTTTGAGCATTGTTCATGCGCCGCGCGAAGTAGTTATGACAATATATGTTTGATGGAGGAAGAAGAGATGCTTTGGTGTTGGAAATCTCAATTTTTTTTTTAAATTTATTTGAGGATTTTCTTGCCATCTTTACCGAGGCCAAGGCAACACTCAAGTACTGGAAAGAAACACCAACGGTAATATTAGTATAGCTCCGCGAGGAGCCATATGTTCTTGTTACTACGTTCTTTGAGGTTAAAACAAGTATACCCTTGTAGCTTGCGCTCTCGTTCATCTGCTACTTGTAGGGTCAAGCATTCCACTTCCGGCTTCCACCAAAAATGGAAGTATGATATCGGGCTCCCACGGAGCAGTAGTAACGGCCACGCCTAACCGTAATTCTTCTTTTCTTTTTTTAACTGCTGACTCGTACAAGGTCATCTTGCCGCCCCTGCCTTATAGCTATATCGCGAAAAACGCAGGTTTTCGTTTTCTTTTTTTTTCTCTTTTTGCACTACGACGTATGGAACAGGCCATGGAAACATTCAGGACTTCCCTTAAAAAGTGAAAAGTCTCGGCATCCTCTAGCGGTTGGTGCCGGCCGGAGCAGACCAAAAGAGCCATGTTTGGACGTTCCTGCTGCATTCGCTCGCCGCGAAACAAAGGTTGGTGGGCGCCAAATAAATTGCGCTAAAAGGGAGGCGGTGCCCCGTTTTCGATTCTGCGAACAGGCAGGTGAAGGTCAAGCTGCATTGCGTACCATACGACGTGCCCAACTGCCAGATGCGTCGGGAATTCCAACGCTTCGGCAAGGTGACCGACATCACCCGTGACCACTTGCGCTAGAAGGGATTCGAAAATATCGATTCCAAAACGCGGCTCGTCCTGGTGACCCTGAATTACTAAATGACATTGGACGACCTTTAGCGCAAACTCCAAGTTGAGGGATGGAAAGTCCTGGTTGAGGTGCCTAGGAGGGCCCCTTTGTTCCTACGGTGTCGGCGAACCGGCACATTCTGCGCAACAGTCGTGTGCTGCGTTGCGCCCGATTACCATCGTTCGGACGCAATAGTGAGGACTGCATGAAAGCGTACGCCACCGTCGGCCGAATGCGCTCAACGGATGACACGGCTTACATAACAATGGACGAGATTGAGTTTGAGCAAATTATGGCGACCCTTCGACCTTCAGAACACCCCGGCGCGGATCACAAGCAGCTGGCCGTCGCCGCTGTGAGCGGTGGAACAACGTCCTCAACACAGAGAACCAAGTGTTCGACGGTTGCTGAAACGCCGGTGAGAGAACAGCCTGCACTCCGCATGGAAAGACACGACCGTGACTCAGACAAGAGAGACGTGAAAGCTACGGGTGACGTCGAAGGCGACAAATTTAGGGAGGATGTCATGGCAGAGTATCTATCTGGGAGACATGGAGAGTGAGGCAGGCCAAAAAGAAAAACTCTTCTTAATGCCATAGAATAATTTTTTGCATTTCTGTGTCTCGTATGTCTTCGAGTGTTACTTTAGTTTTTCTTTAGTATTAGTATGCACTTGTCACTGTGCGTTGTCATGCCGTGTATGCTTGTTGATGTTATGTTAGTATTTGTCTACATTTTACAGTGTATGTGCATTCTCTACTGTGCTCACGATTGCCTTGGGCGCCGTATAGGTGTCTGGCAATATTTCCAAACAAATAAATAAATAAATATTGTCAACATGGCCGTATAACTCACTTCCGCAGACCGCACTTGTGTAGCTTTCACGTTACATTCTTTTAGACAGATTTGTATCCGATAAAAATAACTGTATACAATAGCGCATTAAGACAAGAATATGAAAGTGACAGGACAAGCGCCACCCACAGCTAATAATTTATAATGACAAACGAAAAGGAAGCGCGGAATGTGATTTAAAATTCCGGAAAGAAAAAAATTTGTAGTGTTGTAGATAGGGCCATAACAGTACTTGGATGGGCTGGAGGGGGAGGTGTGCTCATGGCCTGGTTCGGTATAGTATCGAAAAGTACCAGCTGAACACACATTTGGAGGAACATTCGTTCAAATGAAATGATATATTGTGCAAACAAGCTGTTGTTCGCAAATTGATTTTTTTTTAATTTCCTATCATTTTTGTGAATGTTCCTATATTTCCATGTGCAGCTGATTCTTCCCAACATATAACTTACGCCTCAGCTTGTCCCCGTCGTTAGTGTAGTATGCTGCAAGTGATGGTGTGGGTGCTTTTGGTTTCTCGGCATTACGGCAGAAACGCGACCCGCACATGATTCGCTCGGCGGCGCTATTGCTCTTTGTCAAGTCACCCGTGATATACGGTACCTTGTCCTAGACAAGTACGACATTTGCTGTCTAGGATCAGGAACAGTAAAGACGTTGAAGCTGTTTTGATACGAGCCTTTGCTAAGCTGAGCTCCAGAACTGTATAGTTATCGGCATCCGCGTGTACTGTCAGAGCTTTTATATACGTGTAGTCTTTGTCGCATGAACATAATGAGCATCGGAATCCTGTTGCATTTTTCTTGTGGCGTTGGGGCAGGCTGCGGCATGTCATGAATCAACTCGTGAGCCTTCGCCCAGCTACGAGCTCACACTTCCGCCTAGTCCATTTTAATTTTAGCACACTGAGTTGAATAATCTACGAAATCAGGTCAAGTCTGTGGTCGCTGGGATCAAACCTGATGCAAACTTCATACATTTATTCAACAGGTCATTTACTCCAGCCGCGCCCCTGCTTGTTTTGATATTGACAGGCATCGCACAGGTGTGCGGTTGTGTATTCACAGAAGCTTGGAGCATGTTACAGACCTTATGCCGCGTCTCAAACCGCACTGATAAGCTAACCCTCCACAACGATACACCATACCGCTGAATCAGAGAGGCAGGTTGTCTTCTCGCTCTTAAAACCTTCAGAAAGCCCGATTTGCTTTTTCTTATTTAATACCAGAGTGAAAGACAAGAACAATTGACAAAGGCGCCCTACGAGTAGATGTCTTTATATGTGTTAGAACGTACTTTCCCTCAGGAAAGATGCCGGAAAAGGGGGAATTACTTTTAACGGCTTCGAACTGCACCAGAAGGATAACCTCTCCACTAAGCTCTACTGGTACATTTTCATCATTTCTACACAAAACGACGAAGTTGCTCTCCAAACGTCGGAATCAAATATTCTCGAATAGGTATCCAGTATTGCGCGAGCTTCATTTTGAAAGTTGTTTTAATAAGGAGAAGCCGGCACATTTTTATTAGCTGAGAGCCGCAATATTTTACTAAGGTATCGTACTTCCTGAACAAGGACGTCACCATGTTAGAAATTGTCCCGCAGTCGAACGGTATACTATTCTTTTTTATTTATTGTCTGCGAGCTATGGCTCTCATAAAATACCGAGCTCATTCTCGTAGCGGAGCACCGATAAAGAAAACCAGATAAAGTGTAATGTGTGGAAAAGCGGTCATTAGCAGCATGCAACAGTGTACTACGTACGCTACAATAATAAATAGTCCCAGCAGAAGCGGCGACGCCGCTAAAAGCGTGCGGTTCTTGGCAGATATTCTCGTTTGATTCGATTACTGCTCCATGTTCTTCCGTCCGGGGTCTCTGGAGTGAATTGATGCACTCAATGAGCACCCCTCTCCCTTCAGCCACTATAACGGTACAGTCATTCTCAGAACACCTAATATACTACGTTTCATCTACAGTGGTCACATTGAACAACAACGTCTACATACAATAGAAGAGAACATGCATAGGTTCCAGTGTTCTTCCTGTTTTGTGAGATATATTTTTAGCCAAATGTGATCGTAACATATACAAGATACTTCACACCAACATAGTGTCGAGTGTATTTAGGTACGTAGAAGACTATTTAAATTTGCTTTTCGAAGAAGCTGAAGGGGCATGGCAACAGTTAATATCTTTCGTTCAACATTTGTGAGACGATCACCATTACTAAATGTCACACATAAATTACCAACAGGAAGCTTTATTAGTTGGACTTCCAGATATCTTTCCAAGACAACCACACATGTTGGACCTACTCCCCTATTGGAAAAACGTACAAGAAACATACCTGCTGCTTGTACTGTTCTGGTATAACACCACCCTAATTTATTTTTATTATGCATGCAGCTAGGTTGGTATGGCGTTTTGCAAAACTGAAGATACCGGCGCCGGTATGTCTCCGCCTCCTTCTATACTGGCAGGCAGTTTCTTGCCGATATGATTCGGTAAAGCTGGTATGATTTTGCGTCCGATGACGTAGGCGACCGACAACTTTCCACCAAACGCTTATACCACAAGACCACCGGTATCACAAAATCATACATGCAGAAAGGCGACCGCCATCTTCCAACAAAAACGTCCATCATTTACCACCGGTATCGTTACATATACCCTACATGAGCTCACACATGAGCTTATTTAGGCTACCCTACATGAGCTCACACAAATTCCTCGGTCAACTCTTCACGGCGACGTCTAGGGGCGACTGTCTCGAATAATGTGCTCCACAAGTATGCGACAGCCGCACCAACCGTACCGCATAGCAAAGCCAACGTGCATGGCAACAGACCGATCGTGACACTAAGCCGAGCGCATCACCGATCGACAGCGGGAAACTGCCCGTTGCTCGTACCATGGACCGTCACTCGTACTCGGCCAACTCGGCGACTTTTCGTGGCTCCGTCGTCGCAACCGTCGCAACCATCCGCAAACCCACCACCCCGCAACCGATAGCCGGCGTCGGCGAAAGGCGAAACCGAAACGTAAAGCTTCCGCCCAGTGGCTGCCGCGGCTCCCCGGCTCGCCTAGTTTCCCGGCTTCGGCTTGCCCGCTTCCCATCGTCGCGGAGAAGGTGAAGGTGCAGCGGCGGGAGGGTCGTCGGCTCGCTTTACGTTTCGCGAGACAGATGTTTTGCGGTCCTTTTCTGGCGCGACTCTGGTTCTCAACTCGACGGCGCCTCTCATAGTCCAACCAGGCGTGGTCAGCCTGGGTCAGTGCAGCGCGGCTGGTTTGCCTCGTCCGATCGCCGGAGACTTCGTAGTTCGCCTGTTAGGCTTAGGATCAGAAGGTGTCTGTCTTTCCGTGAAGCGGTAAGTGAATCTCGTCCCGTTTTCGTTCTACTTTTAATTTATGTTTGGTGCGCTTCAGTGTAAACATGTGTGCCAAGTGTTCGTGACAATTTTGAGCTAGAGTAATAGACGATTTGCTATTTTCCCAAGCGCCCCGGCCCGCGCGCGAGGAATTGTCGGAGAGCCTGTCCCTCGCCTGGCCGCCCTGCCTTGAGATCGCATTGCCTTGTCGCTTGCCTCCTCTTAATCCTCTGTTTTTCGATTCCATTACCTATTTTTATGTGTTCAAGTGTATTTTTATTGCTTCTAAGTGTTTCTTTTCTCTTCTGCGCGCGATATTTCTTATATATATATATATATATATAGTATATGTGTCTTTATTTTGCCTTTTTCGACGGAAGTGCCGACGGCGACAAAGCACACCGCTTTGTCGCCGCGAACCATTTTTCCGATGTTTGCGAAGCTGAGGCATATGCAACGCAGCGGCGCCTGACAACTGCGCGCTGCGGCGCGAGCCCTTCGCAAGCGCCTGTGGCCCAACGTAGCGGCTTGTATGCGCTTATGGTATGCCTTCTTAATCTATCTGCTAAGCGGTTGTTAGTTGCAAACAACCTTTTTCAAGTGCTGACAACTGCGCGCCGCTGCGTGCAGTTGCCAGGCGCCGCAGCGTTGGATGTGCCAAACGGTGTTACGGTTTCGCAGGCATTCGGACAAATGATTCGCGGCGACAAAGCGGCGTGCTGTATCTTGGTCAAATAATCGGCACTCGAAGGCATACGCTACAGTGCGAGTCAACGGAGCGAGCGCGGGCGACCAAATCACAGCGCACTCGGCTCTCGCGTCGCGATTGTTAATTCAGAGCTCTGCCTACCCCTATGACAGGTCCATATCACATGAGTGAATGACGTTTTAGCGAACAGCGACATTTGAGCGAATCGATGTTTTAGTGAATAACGGGGGCGCGCGTTAAGCCATCCGCCGCGCTGCGCTTACGCCACTTCGCGGCGACAATCTGCGGCGGCTCATTACAAAAACGTGAACCCATTTGGCCCACCCAAAAAACGCCGCTTCGCGGCGTCCGACTATTCGCTAAACTGCCATTCGGTGAAACGTGGGTGTTCGCTAAAATGTCATTCGATCAAGTGAGTGCCCCCCCCCCCCCCCCCTAGACATGTGCGTGGGTGTTCATAAACGGCTCCTCTCGACTGCACGCGGGTCAAATGAACGAAAATGAACAGCTAACAGCGCGATAGGAATCGGTAGCAACGGAAGTACTCACCCGGGGAAGAACACGCGACGCGGCGTGTTGTCCGTGACCACTCCCGTCGAAAAAGGCAAAATAAAGACACAAATACTATATATATATATATATAAGAAATATCGCGCACAGAAGAGAATAAAAACACTTAGAAGCAATGAAAATACGCTGGAATAGATAAAAATAGGTAATGGAATTGAAAAACAGAGGATTAAGAGGCGGCAAGCGACAAGGCAATGCGATCTCAAGGCAGAGCGGACAGGCGAGGGGCAGTCTCTCCCACAATTCCTCGCGCGCGGACCGGGGTGCTTGGGGGATTTCGCAAAAGGGCTATTGTGCTTAACCACGGTTTTTCATTTACCAAAAATGTAAATTGAGCCGATGAATGAGGAGCCATGCTTGAAAACGATGCACGATGTTAATTCTACTTGGGCGGCTTAAAAAAAGAAAAAAAACAAAAAAACTTTGGTTATGGCTGGATGCGGGGCTGGTCCCAATGATATAGTAAGCACTTAAAGCGCATTTCTGTATGGCATGTAAGCAATATAGCGATCAACGAGACGAGCGACAGCGACAAGTTACGAGTGCCGGCGACGAGCGACGAAGATTTCTCACTGTTGCTGCTTGCGTCGCTCGGTGTTAGAGTTTTTGAAAACGTCGCTCAACGCCTTGATCGCTTGCACCAATCGTCTCGTCTCTCTCGTCGCGCGGCTGACTGAGCGACGAGAGAGACGAGACGAGCTTGCACCAATCGTCTCGTCTCGTCTCGTCGCGCGGCTGACTGAGCGATAGCGAGTCCTTGTCGCTGTAGCTCGTCTCGTCGCTCGCCAAATCGCTTACATGAAGTGCACCGCCCACACTTTTCTGCACCGGTGCAGGAGGTGCATGTGAATTGAATGAAGCTTATATACACCGCGAGCGTTCTCTTGACAAACTCATACTAGAGATTTTTTTGACCCCGTCGATTACATTTATGCAAAACGGGGGCTGCTGGTTATTTCTGGGTTTAACTAAAACGCATCACTGACCTAAACAATCCTGCTATCCTAGAGTTTATGCTATACGAATGTATCGCTTCAGATAAATTTGTTAATTTCTATTTTTAGCCCCTTGCCTCGCCAGAAACAACATCTGGCCTAAAGCAGTGTTTCAGGTCTCCTTCCAAGATCTGAGGTGGGTCGTCATTCAATCCAGGAGTCGGCAGCGTCTCATGGGCGTGTTGCTGGTGCTTCTTACTGGATGGTGCTACCGGGGGACAAGTGATTATGCTTGAGAAAGGCAAGTATGACCGCCGTAAGTACACATATTGTTTTTACTTTTCCTTGAATCCACTTCTTTCAAGAAATGCACGGTTCGCATGCGCGCATCTCTCAATGCTTCTATAGTCGGCCTGTTATTATTCCGGAGTGCTCCAACATGTCAGCGCGAGTTTCTCTGGACCATGCAATTGAGATGCAACACTAAACCACATGCCCTCACAACAGTGCTGGGCTGAAGCGCTGTGGAAGCTACTCTAGCCTTTACAATGCAGCCCCCAAAAAAATATGGTTGACGCCAAGTGTAGCTAGCTGTGAGACTTCGTTTTACCAAAAGCTCTGCCGAAACAAATTTGCCACCTTATATGTAGTACAAAAGAACCTCGCGTGCCTAACCTGGAGAAGGGCGTTTTTTTTTGCATAGGCTATTTTTTGTTTTAAACCAATCCTTCAGCCTCCTTGAAATGTTAACATCATGTCAGGCACGTATCCAGGGGGGGGGGGGCCCCATGGGGCCCGGCCCGACCCCCCCTGAAGTCTTCCATATTGTTGGCACCTCCTCTCCCCCCTCCCCCTCATACAGCATTCTGTAATGGGCGGGCCCCCCCCCCCCCCCCCCCCACCCCCCGAAACAAAATCCTGGCTACGTGCCTGCATCATGTGATACATGGAAGTTCTGTAAACCCCTTAATTTTTGCAGCCTTTAATTTTGCGTAATTTAGTGGCCGTGATTATGTCCTCTGTGACCGCTTCGAGGAGAAATAGGGGCCACGAAGATAAAGGGTTTTACTTTACATCGGAGAAAAGAGGAGGTCATTTTTGTTTGTATGCAAGAGTAAAACCAACAACAACAATCATGATGTCATCACTTTGTGAGCCTATCTGTGTCTATTGAATGATATGAATTTTATTTTAGTTTGTGAAACATTGTTGCCTGTACATTGTGGGATGCCGTCTTCAACACAAACAGTGGTTTTCCTATGAAGCAGGCAGCATGGATGCGTGCCGCAGCACAACAGAGTTCATTTGCAGGTTGTACCGGAGTTTGAAGGAGGATTCACACATTCTGGGGGAATCACGATTCAGTGGTCTACCTCAAGCGTGGACTATATTTGCTCATTCTAAAAAAAATTGGCTAGAAATCGGGGATTTTTGACGTATGTACCTGCATGGTTGAAAGGGCCAGACAAGCCTTGTGAGCGTTTTGTTTTCTAGCCTCTCAGTCCTGAACCCACTCACGTACCACATGTGTAGATGTTCCGATAAACAGGAGCATTTATTTGGAAAACGGTGGATGACAATACGCATACATTGTTGTTGTCTTTATCAGAATTCTGTATTATGGCCAAAGGTGGACTGCATATTTTCAATACTTTGTCTCACTTAGAAATATACACTCTAAGAAAAAAAGGGTGTAGTCGGGTGTATCAGGTGCACATGCACCCTTTTTCTGAAAGATGCACCCTCCGTTGCCCAGCCAGTGTACTTGTACACCAAAAATGAGCATTCTCCTCTCCCTTAAAACCTCTAGGTGTATCAGTGCACCCCAGCGCTAACCACGGGACCCCATCAGTTTGTGCATGGATTCCCTCTTGGGGGTCACTTTTTGGGTTGGGCAGTTTCTTAGGAAGTATGGAGCTGTCGTGTTCACTCGGTATTGACAGTAGAGTGGACGCTATGCTTGTTTTAGGCCAATCGGGTCTCCGGGTAGGATCACGTGACTACAGTCTCCAAGCTAGAGATAAGGCAGAGCACGGCACCTGCCTGAAGGCCAAGGCCACGGGTAGCATCCACTGTACTATTAACTTTGGGTCGAATGGGACAAACCTCTCGTTGGGTTCATTGCTGGGATAACCCTGAAGATAAGCCTTCGCAAGGACAGCCTCTTTTGGCCTTGAAGGAGCTGCTATTTTCGTATTGTCGCAAACTCTGGCGCCGGCCGACTCTCCCGCGATCTTTTTCTTTGTGTTTTTGTGCTGCTCGCCGTGTCCCTTCGACAATTTGCCTTTTCGGTGGGCCGCCTCGCGTTGCGGCGACCACAAACGGGAAAACCAAAGCCGGTTTTGTTTGTTTCTTCTTTTTTTTCCCCTCGCGGGTGCCTTCGGCGCCGACAAAGGCGGGAAATACGTCGCCGTGGAGAGGGACGGTTGGGACGGTTTTCGTGGGGAGCGCATAGTTTCGGGAGAGAGCTTTTTGGGTCTTCAAGGAGGCAAGACGTTCGTGGTTGCGGGGTGAAGTCGGCGCGAATGGCGGCCCGGCAACGCGATATCTTCTGTCTCTTTCATCGTCACCGCCGCCGTCTTCCTGCCAGCTCACCACCGCCGAGAGCCCGACGATCCCCTTCGACACCAAATTTGAGTGAGACCCGTCCGTACACTTCGGACTTTACTTTTGCGGACGTTTTATTTTTACTTGCTCTCCGTCCGTGGTTTTGTTGCTTGATTTCATTGTCTTTATTTTGTATTGCTGTAGAGCGCCAACCGTTTTCCTTGTTGTTTCTTTTGGTTGAATCTCCGTGTGGAGCTTTGGGGTTTTCTTTTTGTTGTGTGTTGTTTGCATTTGTGCCAAACCTTGGAATTTAAATTTCTATTTTGTTTTTAAGTAAATATATTGTTCATTGTTCAAACTCTATGTGTCCGCCTGAGCTCATTCCGTTCTTCCCCGACTTGGGCACACGCGCCAACCGCGCGGGCTGACCGGCCTCAACAAAAATAAATGTTGTCCACAGTTGTTGTAGAGGGCCGGCGGGCAAACCGTCAAGGGGGAATCGCGCCTCTAACCTCCAGGCGGGGGCGACTGTGACACGTATACTCCTCTTTTCTTTCTCTCCCTAAGCTGAAAGCGTGGAAGAAGCTGCGCAGTCGCCGGACCAATGAACCGGGGGCTTTTTTTATCGCTTTACTCCGCTGACTGGGTGCGGGTAATGGCTAGGAGTGTGATCATGTGATAAAGGTTTCGCGGATGACGAGGTAGCTCTTTCCGATCCCGGAATGTCTGATTCCCGGCCTAGTTTCTTGTGTGCTGTGCTGCGACCAGCGGGGCTGCCGGAGATTTCGTCCGCGACAACGTATTCGAGTGCAGCAAGGCTTCCAGTGTTTGAAAAGTCCTACTCGTACATTGGCAACAAGCGATTTCTTCAAAGAAGCCCAAGGAATTCATGTAATGCGTTTGTTCGGTTTGGCAAATTACTGCTTCTGCCACATTGTGTTGAATCTTTGAAGACCCCTTTCTTTTCGTTTTTGTGTTTATGTGGTTGTTCTGCAGTGAGCCCGTGTCGACATCTCGGATTACATATTTTAAGTCCGGTATTTTTATCGTAAGTGCGCTGCTACCTACTCCTTTGCAGCAATTGACCCTTCCGTTCCGGGTTACCTCTAAAATTAGGCAGTGTCTATTTCCTAGCAGCCTGGAGAACAATTTTCCCGAAATTCTATCGGCAGTCGCCTGCCATTAGTCGCCCACAATCAGGTGATAACTGCAGGTAGAATACTGGCTTTCTTATTCTCCCGGCGTTTTGTGAAAACGCGTTGCATGGACAACTTTTCGTTGATACACGTTTTGTAGACACGTTTCATCGTCACTCGTTACGTGAAATGTACGCTGAAGGAACATTCCGTCGCGCGTGTGTCTCTGAGGCGCGTGCTCACCGACCCAGCCCACCCGTTCACGTCGCTTCGTGGCGACAGTCTGTGGCGGCTCATTACAAAAAATTTACCCCACCTCTGCCACCCGTACATGTCACTTCGCGCATATAGTGTAGGGCGGCTCATTACAAAAAAAGAGAAGCTAATATAGAAAAGCTAATCTAAGCTGTCTATGAAACATCGCGTGTCTATGAAACTTTGTTCGATGAAGTGGTTGTATCACTAATGAGTGGCGACTGCCGGCAGAATTTCGGGTAAATAATTCTGCCGGCTGCTGGGAGAATAGACACTACCTAAGAATCACCCGGTTCTTGTTTGCTAAGTAATCTTCTCAGTTGTGTAACAGCTTCGTTGTACATCTTCACATATCACGGATTGCTTGCACGTGTGTACTTGTTTACGGAATAGGCTGTCTAATAAACTTCTAGGAGATTTGAAAACAATCCCTTGTGTCTGTTTACCTGCCTTTTTGCAACCACCTGGGTGCGTACATTTTTTACAGGTTTCCTTGAGGTGGGTGCACAAAGAGGTGTAATGGTACACCATTGAATGAGGTGTATCTATGTTCCCTATGAGCGGGGTGGCTGTAGAAAACGGTGTAATAGTAAACCCTGTTGGTGGGAGTATCTTTACTCCCAAATAATTGCGTGGGTGTAGAGAAGGGAATACTTGTACACCTTAAATTGGGGTGTACCTGCACACTGAAACGACAGAGAGGGTGTAATAAAGGAGTAGTGACACACCCCAATATGGGGTGTATCTGTGCACCCCCGAATGCTGAAGGTGTCTAAAAGGGTGCACATATGCACCCTGAAAAAGGGTGTATGTATGCACCTCGTCTAGAAATGTACTTGTACACCTTTATGGGTGTAGTATATGTGGCAGCACTTACACTCCCTGTGGGTGTACCCACTACACCCTTTTTTTTAGAGTGTATCATACTAAGAATATGTAGTATAGCCAATGACAAAAAGAGAATGGCTGGGCGTCCTCCAGCACGCTACCCCGCTTTGAACGGATGTGCTCACTCGAGGCTCATAAGATGCTGAAACGTCATCGAAGGTAGCAGGCGGGCTGGTGGCGGAACAACGGAGACTTCTTCTTGCCTTTCTCATTCTGTCGGTGAGCGTGTACTTCTATACTCCATCTCGGCTTAACCTGGACAGAGCTGAGGAGAATAGGCTTGGCGAGAGCCCTTACTGCATACGCATTTGTACAGTTGAGGCACTTTCTAAATCAAGTGTCTTGTGAATATTGCTTTCGAAAACACATCATTTGGGGGGTGTAAAACGAATTCTTAAGGAATATTTTTGTTTGTATTGTACTATTACACATCGACTCCTTCTCTTAAATGAGAAGTCGACCCAGCCTGTTCAAAAAAATATGGCCTGCCAGATAATGGTGTTGCATTTAGTTAATATATGAGTATTCAGTTAGGTATCCCAAGTCGTTAGTCGTAAAGACACAGTCTCTCTGTGAGTCAATAATTTCTAACATTTGTAAAACTGCTTGTCAAATAACGGCACTGTCAAGGTCATATGCTCAACTCGAATAATAGCTGGGCACAAGCTGGTCGCAGGGTTACAGGCAGCAAACATCCCGGTTTGAACGTCTGAGTACCTGCCTTGCAATGTAGCTGAAGACATGGCCAGGGCGCCACTCACAAACCTCTATACTTTGTATCTCTTTAAGCTGGACCACTTTTGACGCTACAAGCCATTGCAGCAAAAACAGCGTGACACATGATTATAAGCTCGACGTACCATGGCGTCCAACTACAAGGTCACATGGCTTGCTTTCTGCACTGAATTCGCAAGGATGGCTTGAAGCTTCTGCCGTGGTTAACTTTAAGCTGGGATAGTTTGGAATAATGCTTCCTGTTTTTAGTGTTGCCCGGCACAGTTTACAATTCGGTGATATAGTGCTGCATTGAAAAGTCGATGCATTCATGACTGTATCACCTAATGAATGCATGCTATTTATTAAACTCTCCATTCTGCAGAGAAATGAAATGCACTTTGCTTCTAATTGCAGCTGCTTCTGGAACCTCATGGTATGAAGCCCCTTATGACTGCAAGCTCTGACCGATCTTGTTCTGTGGTCTGCGCATGACCATTGCAGGGAGTCACTCCGAGAGCCTCACCAGACCATCTTGCCCGTGGTCGTTCTAATTTTTTTTTTTTTGTAAGTATGCATCCTTTCTGTCTTTCCCTTAATGCTACTCGGGCGTTTTCTTTTCATTGTCGCCGATTTGCCTCAACATCGGTTAAGCACACGAATAGACGCTGTAAAACTGTATACCACATATTTGTGTCAAGATAACTTTTCTTTGCTAAAGTGTCAGATGTTTTTTATGAAAGTTGGTCTTTCTTGTTCTTTTTTACAAATTTATTTGAGTCTCCGCGGGCAACACTAAAACATTATGCCAGTGTCAAGGAGAAGTTCACTGCTCAAACTTGTTCTCAACTGATTGCAAGAAATTTGTTTGTGAAAAATGGATGCCGTGAAACCTCCTTTCAGCACGAAACCTCTGCAGCACGAAAAAAAAAAGATACATAGGGTATACCCCGTTTTTCTAGACTGCTTGCTCATTCTGCAGGTCTACCTGCCATAGATGTGCTACTGGAGAGCAGGCAAATTCAATTGTTGATTTTGCCATTGCTTTTTTTATCAGTTGTCTTAATAGTTCTTGTAAATTCAGAGATTTTCATAAAATGCAAGCCGGGAAGAATATTAAGTTTGAGTACCCTTTAGTTAGTATAATAGATACTGTGTGCTGCTGTTAGTGCTAAGTCGAGATCGGTGCTTTTTTGGCATTTTGCTCAGAGGAGTACCCATTTTTATTGGTTAGCCTCTTGGTGCGCCAACTAAAATCTTTCTATCCAGACGCCTGTCCTTTGCTGGTACACTCTACCTTCATTCTCAGTTAGTGTATGAACTGGTATCCCCAGTCGACACTCGTTGAACATGAGGGTAGAAAAATCTTTCCATTCCAGCAGAGCCATATATGGGGTGAGTTTGGCCAGTCTATGATCTCGCCGCCGTAACGTCCCCCTCCCGAGTGAGCCAATCAGCTCGTGGCGCAGACCGAGAGGCGTGAGCACACGCCCGTGAACTCTTGACTGTTGCCAGCTGAGGGGGGAGGGCAGCCATTTTCATTCATTCGCCTGGCGGAATGCATGGGATCGGCATACAAATTTTGGTCCTCCACTTTTATTTGACAGGCTGTCGCAACAAAATGATATAATCTTATTCCTCGGTGGCTTTAAAAGGAAACGAACTGGTTCTTCCACGTTCGACCGCAAACCTTGAGTCAGGCGAAAAAGATATAAGCCCGTAGCAGACAACGCGTAGCCTCAACAGTGCTCCGCGCCGACAGCGTTGCGTCCAAATGGCGGTCGTCGCTTCGCTGCCTTCTTTCTCTCTCGCTCCTTCGGCGCGCTCCTCCCTTTCCGCCTCTCGAGCGCCTTCGTCGCCACACCGACTGGCAAAACTCTCCCAGTATACGGCTGTGCATTGACGTAGTAGTATTTTTTTGTAGTCTTTACAATTGAATGTGAATATTCGACAGAAATCTTTCAGGTTGGGGTGGAAGAGGGTTAAACGAATGCGTTTAATCATTTGCCTTAATTAGGTACCCATCATTTCAAGTCCTGCATGGCCTTGTCCTCGGGGGAGACTATGGCTGTGGTAGTAAAGGAGCTGTTTTTTTTTTGTAAGTGCAAGTACAAAGTATAGAAATAAAAGTATCTATGTGCTGATCAGAAAAGAATATGCCATTCATTGTAATGTATGTCTGCCAAGTACTTGATTGTGTTTTGTTTATTTTTTCAGCTACCTGGGTGCCTCAAGGTCTGGAGATCCTAGTGGCCACAAGCTTTGACTCAATCTTCTTCTGTCGTCTGGCCAGGACCCAGGGGGGAGGTAATCCCGGCAACTAGAGCATCGCAGTATCTCCCTGCCTGTGACTTGATTAGCGTCACGACAGGGGAGTCTTCGTGCCACCAGGTGTTAGGTATGCCACTCAAAATAAGCACTCTTTTTACCTGTTCCTTGAGTGAAACAGCAAAAGCACTACTAAGCCTGAAATGCAAAAGACATTCAAATCTTAGGTTGGATGGAGTTTCAATTACAAAAAGGAGTCTGCAGACATGATTAACATGTGAACCTAAAGCCCGCTGATGTAAGTTCAACGGTGTCCCAAAAATAACTTCCCGCAAATGGCTTCGCTCGTGCTATACCCAAAAATTGTTTTTTTTAAATTATCACTGTGTTACGTTGGTGTCATCAATCTTATGTACCTATCATGCCCAGCAGTTGGGAGATGTGAAATATAAAAAAGAAACAGGAACTTGCACATTGTCAGCTTTGCAAAGATTTATATAGTGAACAGAGCATAGCACGTTCTACTTAAGAAAACAATTCAGTGCAGGTCCATATTGAAGGGGCACATATGTGTAATTGATCTTCATAATGAAGTGAAAGCTGCTAAATTTGTGGCCCACTACAGGCTTTCTTTTAGTGTTAAAACGTGTTATGGTGTTTTAAACAGCTTGCACCAAATGTTTTCTTGAAATACAAAGGTTCATGGAAATTATTATGTGAATGTTTGCAGAGAGTCATGGTGAGACCAATCTTTAATGTCAAGTGTTCCACTTATTCAGGGTTGGTTGAGCCATTAAATATTGTAGGTCGCAAATTAAATTTTTATGTGGTGCAGTGGGCACAATCATCCAAAATGACTAGCTCTACCTGGGGGAACTTTATATGTTTACTACGGCAAGATGGCTTCACAGAACAAACTATTTTATTGAACTCTTGCACTAAGGTTGTCTCTAGAAACTTTTTATATTTTTTACGATGCTGAGATAAGATTCTGGAAATAGTTTTTCTAGAACTACGGTAGATATTCCCAGTTCATCAGCTTTCTTGCAAAGCATTCGAGAGAGCCAAACCCTGTAATGTACGGAGGGAACTCACCGAATGACGCGGCTGACAGTTTCAAACAGTCGGCACTGTAACAGTAACAATGGCATGTCACCTGCTTATGTAACGCTCATTGTCGCAGATCAAACTGCTTTTTCCCTCTACACTCATTTTAGGTGGAATCATTCACGGAACTCCCTCTTGAGACTGTAGCGCTTGGTTCTCCGAAGTAATTTGCATGAATATAGATGCAACAAGTTTCTTTGAATGTACGTCTAACACATATTCTTCATATTAAATGCGCTAACTGTATTTATTACCATATCCATAATTGTATCCCCATTCTACCTAATATTTTTATTTTGACATTTGAGTTTTCGGCAGTACTTTTCTACACATCTGTGCTTGTCGAGCCGTACTCAAGCCCATAGATCTTGTCTTTCACTATTACATCAATATATAGAAGTGTTGATGCCGAGTGAGAATTCAAGCTACCGAATCTGTCGTGTAAGTTAAGAACACAGAAAGAGCTCTATAGACAAATATTTGTTAAAGAGGGCTGTATGGGTATCAGAATAGCACATGCCATGCTAAAAAAATGCAAACTCTTTTAGGTATGCAAGGATGACAGTGCTGCGCCATTTCTGATATGTCACTAAAAATCAGTGACATATAGTGTTCCTCATGAATATTTTAACTGTCAAATTCAAAGCCTAAGTTTTATTCAAGAACGTTCCTCATTACAAATGTATTTAGAGATCTGAGCCACTGACCCATGCAAGACTTTGTGGCAAACATTCATTTTCATGTGCATTACGGTTTACAAGGTCTAGTCTGCATTGATTTATTGCATTCATGCTGAAACTGGGAGGGGTTCTTTGGGTATGAATAAAGACATAAACATTTTTGAAACCAAGATATTTGAGAACGGACAAAAGGAATGATATTAAAGCGGTATCTTAGATTCTCTTTTCTTTGTCTTATCTCTAATTATCACTATTTCGTGTGAGGCATTCAGTTTTTTAGGGCGCAGGTCTTAGGTGCCCGTTCCACGGCGTCGCCATCGGCATAACTGCCCCACTAAACTTGGCAGGAAATTGAATTAGTGTAGATATCATTTTACATTTATTTTTCAGCTAAATCTATTGGAGAAACTGTATTTGTTTCTGGCAAACGTGACACAGTCATGTGACGTCATTTTCCCCGCTACATTTAGTGGGAAAACTGAATTGGTGTTGAGGTCACGTGACATCAATTTCTCTGCTAAATTTAGTGAGATAATTTTCCTGTTAAATTTATGGAAATTTCCCGCTAAATGGGGGGAGCAGACGAGGAGGAGGGGAGGGGAAGGAGTGGTATACCCTCCTATCCTCCTCCTCAAGATCTTTGTTCTAATTTCGCATTACAAAGAATTGTAAACTTCTTTTATTTTTAATCTCATGTTTATTCAATTTTTATATCGCAGGTGCACCCGCAGCACAAATCTGGGTTGTGCTGATCCTCTACGCACAAGCTAGGAACTCCTGAGTGGCAAGAGTGGGAGTTTGGCCTGACAGCTCAAGGGACACCTTTGTTCAGTATTGCATTTATAATTATCATCTTTTGAGCAAAGTTCAGCTTTGCTGCATGCAATTCTTCTAGAAATAAATACTTGCTACTGAATTTACCACGTCACTACATTTCGCCACTGCTATTAGTGCTCCTGGAGAACCTCGGAAAAGAGCTTATTTGTGTGCAAACATCATGCTTGTTTCAAACCAATGCTGATGTATTGACTCGCTGACATTCAGCATTCCAATGCAACGCTGGATGTCTGCGAGTCTCTCCCGAAGGATGCAAGCGGGGAAGGAACCATACAGTCGTATCGTATTAGGGGACATGCTATAGGGTGTCCTTTGTATTGTAATTATAATTGTAATGATGAGTCGGCTTATTAAAGGGAAGTGCAATACTTTTTGCAGAAAACTAGATGGAGGTTGATTCTAGTGTAGTTTTATCCCGTGAATCTGAATATCACGTTCGTTTTCTCCAAAGATATAACAAAACGTGAGAAAGCACAAAAACAACTGACCAGTAGTGGCGTCGTAAGGGGATTTTTCAGCTGCCAAGCATGTGTCGCTTGAGGGCCGCGTGTCCAATTGCAAACTTTTTAGGTGTACTCTCTCGTACTGGCACCAGTCGTGAAGTCTCTTTTTTTCCCTTTTTAAAAATAGTGTGTGCATGCATAGCTTTGATTAGCGCTGAAGATGCGTGAGCAGAGATTTCGAAAGCTCCTTTTGTGATGTCGCTTGCCGGGAAAGAGTGCCTCCAGTGATACATTAAAAGTTATTCTATGCAGCCTCGGTTCACCAAATTACCAAATAATTTTGATATTTGAGATTCTGGAAGTCAAATGCAGAAGATTTAAATGTGTTTCCTCAATTACAAAACCACTCTAGCTACCCTTTAAGTATATTATGTTCGTTAAATATTTAATTAGTGAAAATAGGCCCATAATTCCAATTAGAAATTTGCTAAGCATCATCGAAAAACAATAAATCAACCCTTTTCATGAATATATAAGATGGGACCAGCATTTTACGGCATTCTAAAAAAAGGCTGAATTTGGACGCGTTTCCAGATTTTGGTTTTTTAACAGAGCGCATCTTTGCACCTGCGATACTGCTGACCAGTGGCTGCAATGCGAAGCCACCTCCTCGCCTCCATGGTAGAATGGAGGGAAGCAGGGCGCACGTGTGTTGCGCGACTAAACCCCTGGGGAAGAGGACCGTAGGTGCAGAGATGCGCTCTGATAAGAAACCGAAACCTAGAAACGGATCCAAATAAAGTGTTTTTACAGAATGCGTAAAATGGTACCCCTGAATAATATCCTTCTAAAAAGAGTTTATTTTGTCGTTTTCAATGACTCGGCAAATTTCTAATTGAAACGATATGTTCGTTTTCACTAATTAAAAAGTAATTAAAACATTTTATTTCATTATTCGACTAATTGTTACGATTTGGCCCCTATACTACATACCTCTGGAGGTATAACTCACCTGCACAAACTGCATTAATGTAGCTTTCACAACCTTTCTAAACAAATATGTAAAGCTTAAAAAATCGCCCTGTATAACAGTGAAAAGGCGATACCAGCATGTTGAGCCACATGGCTCCACCATGGTGGTATTGCCTTTTCGCTGGTATAGGATGTCCCATAATACGACACGCTTGTATGGTTCCGCCAACCTGTATCGTTCCGCTTTAATCCACTATACTGGGGCCGCTTTTTTCGCTGGTATAGGATGTCCCATATTACGGTTACGCATGTATGAGGCTTTTTCCATCATCTTTCCATCATCAAGATTTTCCAATAGGGTCACAACGCTGCAAAAGACCCCTCCTTCCGTATGACTCGGATTATTCTTAGCTAACAAGACGTGGAATAGAGCAAAGCTGCGTAAAAGCGGCCTTGTAGAAGTCATGTTAAAACGCAACAAAAACCAGTTGTGATACACAAGTGCAAAGGCTGCAAGAAGCTGGGTATTTCAGGTCGCTAGTTCTTTCATAGAGTTAAACTCATGCCAACACCAATGAATATATACAAGGAAAGATTCACACTAGGCATTGGCATGTGATTGTGCCTACATCAATGGTATCCCACAACCTGAAAAGAGTAGCCTTCAGGTATGAAATACACGTTCCATTATTAGCCCCGGAAAACCAAAATAAACTGTGCCCGAAGATAAACTCACCGAAAAAAACATAAAAAGTCCAGTCCAATGTTCAACATGCCAATACCTATGTAAACTGCTGCGTAGGTATCGTATAGGAGATCTCGCTTTTCTGCAAAAAATGTGCATGCGGGACAATCTTGCCGCTGCGTATAAGTTATATTACGAGAACACGAGATTTAATTTGGGTTATTCCTATCAAGACGCTAGTCATTATACGTCAGAGAATGCAAATATGTACCTTTGTGCTCCAAAACCAAAGTTCTAAGGCGCTTCCACAACCGAATGTGCACAGAGCTTTATGAGACGAACACTATCAAGGCTCAGCGTGACATGTGCATTAGTGCGCCGTTAATCGCACTGCGTGAGAGCGAGCTGATATACTTCAACTTGTTTGCTTAATCCTTCCTATCTTCTTTAAGGTTTTGCGTTTTTCATTAAATCTTATTACGTTCATCTTCTTTCTAATTGTTTATTGAATGTTTAAAATCTTTGTTTGTTATATTTTATTTTACAAATTTCGCCTGATGTTTTTATTATTAAAGATGATTTTGCAACATTACACTTCTTTTCCGAAATTTTCAATCATCAAACTTCACGCCTCCTTCACGTTTTTCTTAATAAAGTGCCAGTGCTTAGAGCTTTTCATGTGCCTTTCATGTCCTGGGCACAAAACCAAGGGATCCTGGGTTCGATTTCCACCCCTGCCCGTTTCGATCTGGATGTGCATCGTACGGCCGTGCTATAGTGTGCCACTACTGTTTGGTGCACATTAAAGACCCCAGGCTAGGAGTCGTGTTGCACCGGCCAAATTGCTCATCTACACGGGGTAGCAATGTCGCCATGTTCTGGCAGACTATACTCCTGCTGTATAAACAACTAACGACCAATTTGATTTGTTTTCTTTAAATGTTATTTTCATCTTTCACAATGGCCTATATAATGATGAACCCTGTAGAGGAGCGCCTGTAGTAATTGTAAATATGACGTCTGGGTGTGGGCAAATGGTTTTAATAGCTTTCATAGTTTATATCAATGTTCTTCTGGATGTTGTTATCCGGAATCCAATGCAAACAAAATATTGTACTAAAATATACCATAAATACGAGATAGATATACGCTAACCGGAATTTCGAAGGAGTCATCACCTGAATTGTAGCGTGTCACACAATGCAAGGGTGGCTCCTTCTTGAGGTCGTAAAGTTTTTTTCGTTTTGCTTTTTCTTTCGAGGGCTGTCTCAGAGTAGAAGAACTAGAGAAGAAAGAAGCGTGCTCGGATGGAAGTGTGAAAATTTTCTAAAACAAAAGTTAGAAGGTGGAGGACAAAAAAATATACAAGTGCCCATTTTGCGGCGAATAATGACTGATATTTCGCCACAGTGCTGATAGGTGGCACTTCCGTCGGCGCCCCTTCCGTGAAGCTCGTCCGTCGCCCCCGCCTCATCATTCCAAGGCTGTGATTTCCCTCAACATTTTTTATATCGCAGACACCGTCGGTTTATCTTTATTCACTTTTTGTTCAGCGAAAGTCGAAGAAAAAAAAGGGCTGCATGAATCCCGGCGACTTTATGAACCCCGCAAACTGAGTGATGCGGTTTCCTGCTGCCGCGAATTGCTTTCCAAGGAACACTATAGTAGAGGTGGTTGCATGGAGATGCCTGACTGTACAGAAAACGACCAAGGAAATATAATTTTAGATATCTACTTTGAACGCAGACAAAAAAACTAAAGTTCTTGTTTGGTACAATTTTTACGAAAGCATTCTGCAACGGATGCTTTTAATAGGAAGGTAAATAGTAGGGGCACTTGCATCTATTCTTTTGTACCGTGTAACAAAGTTTACTTCATTCGGGCTCTAAATGTCGCCTTCTGCCACCGGTAAAGGAATTAAGCATCAAGCGTAGTTAATTACGCGAACTGTGGCTGAGTTTTAGGCAGGCGAAATTTGTTTAAAAATGTTAAGTTTCTCAGTTTAACTGTAATAAAAAAAAAAAAAAAACGAGACATCCACGTACCCTTTAGAGAACATACAAAACATGTACCCCTATACGTGCGGATGTCCTACGAGCAGTGCGCGACACTGTTAGCGCGAACACGACATGGGGGTTTCTGGGATTTTACTTCAAAATGTATTGGCGGGTATCAAATTTTGCCGCCAGGGCTAGTTCCTCATACCAACAATTTCCACCATTTTAATAATCTTGAAGACATATATTTGATTATAATAAAAATAAAATACCCGGCGATGGCATTTTTCGCGCTAACAATGTAGCGCTCTGTTCATGGCGTACAATAAGGTAACTTATCACTTTGATGTTTTGAGAGAAATTGCAAAAAGAAAATAGGAACTGCACAAAAACAAAGTCCTGCAATTCGCAAATGTCATGATTACCGCTCAGGCGCCTACCGGCAAACCTTTCTCTGTGACCTGTCTCAAACAAACCAAAACGTTCAGAAGGAAGGAAAATAGTAAGAACACTATACGTGAGCTCTTTACTTCCCTGGATTGTTGAAATAATAATTGACTGAAGGGTGATCGCATGAGAGTCTTAAATAACAACCCATATTAAAATGGCTATGAAGGAATTTTGAACTGTGATAAATGATTTGAGATTAAGACTTACTAAGCGATATCGTTTAGCGGGCAAAAAAAAAACGGGAGTAGAAGTTCAAACGTTTGGTCTTTACTAGAAAATTTGAAAATATAGGGGACTTTTCGTACCTTCCTTCCTTGCAGAACTTTCCGCCTTTTCACTGCGATACATCCGCAAAACCGAATGCACGTCAGCCTACCGCAGCTCACTCATTACACACAAGCACTGAGTAACTCGGGCGTAGGCACTCGTCAACAATCAATCCGTCGACGAATATTATAATTAGCGTTCGTGGCCAATGAGCGCCGTGAGGGCACATATGATCGCTTGCGAATGACAAATTTTATGATACGCGTAATAAAGACGCTGGGAGCTTGGAGTCATCGTACAGGTGCACAAGTACGTCACGATGGCGTGATTTCTCATTTCGCTTTTGAGTTGAGGAGGAAAGCTAAGGAGGATGAAGTTGAAAAATCATTTTATGGCACCCTTGCCGGTATCAGGAGCATCAACCGCGCATATATAATAACCGCTCAATCAACTCTACCCCACAGCACGTGGTGAACCAAACAATGCAGATTACCGTAATTCTCTTGCAATGAAGACGACATTTACCTTTGAGTTCGAAGGAAATCATGGGGTGGTAAATATTTTTGAAAAAGAGCTCCGCGCATGCGCGGGTCCTCTTAGCGCAGCGACGAAAAATCGAATCGCGGTTGGCGTAAAGAAGGGGATCTGCGCTACCTCGCCTGCTCCATTTGGGAATAAGATGACACGAGGGAGGTGATGGGAGAGAACATTAATTGCAATTCCAGATTTCAACGCGTGATGTCGTCCTTGTGTGGAAAGGTACAGTCAGCACGAAATGAAACCCGAACCCCGGAACGCGTGGCCATCGATACAGACTGCTCCACCTGGAGGGCCCCTGAGAACTAATGAAAATGCACCTGTGTGCGAGGGTGCGGGTCCTACTAAGATGTCCTCAACCCTCGCGCGGGGTGTCTGGGACTTCTGCGTTTCGCCGGTGACGCGCTGTAAGCGCCCTCACGCGGGGTGCTTTTCTGTCGCCTCACCGTCGCCCGGTCGACACCGGGCGGCCGCTTAACCTGGCTGAGAAATAGCGAAACGTCATAAACGCGAAATAAAATCTGTTTATTCGCACGACCATACTCTTTATGAAAAAAAAAAATGCTGCAACAGGCAGACGCGGATGTCTCGGCTTTTATGAGCAATGCCCATCTTTTTGTGCGACGGTATCAGTCGAATCTTAAAAAGCGAGGAATTGTGTGCTGACGCTGCCCTTGGTAACCGCCGATATACCAGGCGTATCAATTCCGGAGCAGAACAAATTCATCACGCTGTCTGAGCAGGGGCCTATCGAAAAGAGAAATAGCCAGGTTAAGCGGCCGCCCGGTGTCGACCGGGCGACAGTGAGGCAACAGAAAAGCACCCCGAGTGACGGCGCTTACAGCGCGCCAGCGGCGAAACCTGGAAGTCCCAGACGCCCCACGCGAGGGTTGAGGACATCTTAGTAGGACCCGCACCCTCGCACCCAGGTGCATTTCCATTAGTTCTCAGGGACCCTCCAGGTGGAGCAGTCTGTATCGATGGCCACGCTTTCCGGCGTTCGGGTTTCATTCCGTGCTGACTGTACCTTTATTGTGCTTTATAGCGCAGCATTCAGCTTCTCATCAACAGTAAATCAATCAATCAATCATTCAATTTTATTTACATCACCATCAAATTGTGATGCGGGCTGCAGAGGCAAAAAGTCAAAACAGTTTTGACTTGACAAGGCCTCTGCAGCCTTACAATTGGCATACGGTAACAAACAACAGCAACCAGGGATAAACAAGCAACAGCGACATGGGAAAAAAAAAAGAAGAAAACACTTATAAACTCTATTTGCTGCTAGAGGAAGGATTTGGCCTTATACACAAAGAACGAAGAACGCCAGCATCTAGTGTCTAGATGTGTACAGGAAACGGAAACAAAATATACAAAACGGGTGCATTTACGGCTCACATAGACAATTTACTTTTCATTTGTGAAAACGAAGTTCTCGAATTTCATTTAGATGTAGGTATTTTCCAGCGCACCCTTTCCCTAAACTCATAAGGTTTAGAAATGGGAGTTAAATTTGAAATACAAGTAAAAAACTGGTTCATTACATCGGAGGGTGGATCTATATCGTGTGAGGATAGTATACTCATATGAATCAAGAATATATGTTAGATGCAAGCTTTTTAAATAGAGGAGGAGTGTGTGTGTCAAAAGACACACACACTCCTCTTCTATGGGGTGTTCTGATGCAATATTGAAGAGTTCTGAAATCTGATCACTTTAAGAAATATATCGGTTGCAGCTCAAAGCGATAACCGCGACTATCTCGCATTGTACGTCGCTGTGATTTTTTTTTTATAACCCCAGATAGAAAGAAAAAGAATATACGTGTGTTTATTATCTCGCCTTATTTTGACGCAAGAATGTTTCATCATCACCTCACTATTGCTACCTATTTTTCCCCAATGCACGCTTAAACGCCCATTGCGCCGATACAAACTTATAATGTCAAAAACCTCTAAAAATTGTTAAACGTTTATGCCTCTTATATTATTTTTTGTTTGGTGAATAGGTTCAAAAAGTGTATATTGAGATGCTTTCCGGATTTGCAATTTAACGCTTCCTATATTTCTTAAGGCGGCGAACATGGGAACGTTTCAGGAATACTTCTTATACGCCCGATAGGAAAACCAAAAATGACGGGTGATTATTCCCTTTTTTTTCAGGTACCTCAACCGCACGGATTAGCCCATTGCAATGGGCTGATCCGCCTGGTGGCCTTACAACACGAATAGAACAAAAATAAAATGCTTGCTACTGCGTGGCAAGGTCTTTTCGGGCAAATTCAGAAACAAAGTGACCAACGAGGACCGGGCTGGGCTCTAAAAGATTTTTGAAGTCACTGGCGGATTAAAAATGCAGGCGTGGTCTGTTGCAATCACGACTCTTGCGTAATTTTCTTTTTCGACGATCGGTGTCACATTGCCGCACGCGCAGCTAGCCCAGTAAGCAGGGCACCCGCGCAGAATGGTTATATAGCTCGGCTGCCACTCAAACGGCCGAGGTTTGATGCCTGAGAGCGGACGCGTACTTTTATTTGTGGGCATGTCGCGTTCTGGTGTATTCTATAATTCTGTTGCTTATTCGTGGTCCGAATGTCCTACGCGCGAACCTTCGACGCCGATTGTTCCAGAAGTCCACGAGTGTACATAAGAAGCACCACGTGGAAAACCGAGGTCAGTCTTTCGCCAGCGCTCGAGCCAGCTACCAATCCGCCCTCGACACCCGCTACGCCTGTACCTCTTTTTTGTTTTGGGCACATGTTCGCTTCTATTAAACGTTTAGTTTCTCCAGTTATTTGCCGCCTCATCATTTGTCATCTTTGATATTTCGTTGGAGGTATGGGATAACGCAGCTCATGAAGCGTACAGCTTCGAGGCCGCGCAGCGCTAGCTCAGTCTGCGGCTCAAGACGACCGTCCGTGGAAACAACCGAGGCTCGAGGAAGTCGCGGTGTTCAAAGTTCGCCCCCGGAGTTTTTTTTTTTTTTTAGAAGATTTATTAGTCGACAAAACCGACGATGAGCAACCAATCGTCGCAGACCCCTGCCGCCACCCCCATCGTCTACGGAAATTTTCATGTCAATATTGACGGGAGAGGCACAAAGACCTGCAGTGGTCCAGAACCAAAGGCCAGAATGAGACCATAACTAGCTTGGTCGAAGGCAGTAATGGTTCTGGCACCTGAGTTCCCACGCCGACCCTTAAGCCACAGAAGAAAAGGAGCTACGAGTCATATTGCGTGGCGTAACGGACAACATCTTAGGAAGCCTCGTCTTAACCCGCCGACGACGTTTGATGAATTTGTCACCGAGGTAACCAATATTCAATGACCACAGGCAGCCCGAGCTCGCAATTACCACCGACGCGGCGACGACTCAACCCTCGCACTCCCGCAAGCCGAGCTCAGCTGTGAAGGCGATAACCTTCGCGACATCGCCCAAACATTCGTTCGAAAGGAGCTCCTAAAGCTGCTGCCAGCGGTCGGTCGTCCAGCATCTCTCGATCGTCTACACTGTCCGCGAAGAGCTCCTACGGGCACTCCAGCCAGACGTCCGTGTCGACTCAGCACAGGAAGCGTCGGCCCCGACATAACCCACCATGGCTCATTATCCGCGGCCTCCCGTCTCTCAACGCTACGAGGCGACTACCCGACGTGATCCGCCATCGCTGCAGTTCTCTCGACGCCAAGACGGACGCCCTTTGGTACGCCCGCCCTGAGCCACCTGCACCCAGGTAGACGGCCGTCTGGAGAAAGGCTGACCAACGCCCGATCCACTTTCACTGTGGGAAGCCGATCACATATGACGGGGATGTCTCTACCGGCAATTCGAACTGCGCGAGTACCACCCGAACGACCCCCGCCCACGTTACGACGAGCGTCCTCCAGAAATCTGGTAATTCCTTCGTCGTCCGCCGTCTCCTGCTCCCGCTTCTCAATGAGGTTCCCGCTCGTCTTCAACTCGACGTCCTGCATTACCTTTCCATAGGTCCCGCCGAAGAAGCCTGTCTCCGATGTCCCTCCAAATAAACTTGGAGCGGCAACCCCTGCATGTCGGGTTGCCGTTTACCGACCAAAAAAACAGCCTCCAAGAACGCCGGAGACCTCCCAATTAACCGACGCCATGCATCGGAGCGACAATTCCGCAACGGTGTCCAACAACCCCAACTTTAATATTGACGCCCACGACGCCTCGGTACTCGTGCACTCTAGTGCATAATACTCAGTCTTGAGGGGGGAGCTCTCTAACCTCCTTTGGAAAGTGAGGACACCATGGGATGGTCCTCATATACGAACCGCCGGAGGCCAGCTGATAACGCTGGCCCGAGGGTGCACTGCACGAGTTGACATTCATGGTGAGAACAACCCCGTGAAGTTATTCGTTCTTCAAGACTGTGTGAGAGACATTATTCTCAGAATAGATTTCTTGCGCGAATTGAGGAGTTTCAGCGACGGTGTCACCGCCCTGGCGGCCGGCCGCCGAAAGAGAAAGAGGGGGATAGGTTCGCTGGGCGTTGGCTTCGTGTAAAGTGTGTTGGCCGCGAACGTAGGCTTATAAACTTCGGCAGCAAGAATATTACGCGGCTCTGGTGTTCTGGTACGACTCACGAGCAAACGGAGGTGACACGATCTGCTACGACCACCCACCGCAGCGATGCAGGCGTCGAAGGAGCGCAACCTTGCGCAACACGTGTACTAGTGTACTACGCAGTCAGTCGCCGTCCGCGACGCTGCTCCTTTGGTATTGAGGGCTTTCCGCCCAGGTTCTTCGTTTGTGTTTGGCACCGACTGTTATTTCCTGTGCTTGTGTGTGTGCTCAGTGGCTGGACATGGGTCTCATAGAGCAGTTCTTCAGGCTGAACACCGACTCAAGGTTGACGGCGGAGGGACTTGCAACAACGCTCTCGGTTGGTGGGTGTGACGACTACACGGATAAATTTTAAGATTGCTGCTAGCAAGGTGGGCCTTAGTCGCTTTATATTGACAGGATCGTTAAGTGTAAGTACTCCGTGCAAAGGCGAATCTATCGCGTTTCTAATCCACCTTTGTTTTTGTTGTTTTTATCACGCATGACCGACTACTAAGCAAGTGCTTCTGTACCGATCACGGAGTGAATGTATTCGGCCTTACATTGCGTAACGTCCAATAAAAAGTCATGTTTGTTCAGCGAGAAAACTTCCCTTTCGCGTGACCTCTTTTTTTATTGCTAATTTTCCGCGTATCTAGGTGCTTTAATCAACAGGATCGATTAGGTGTGCTCCCCTAGTTAAACTGGTGGTATTGTGAATTGGTTTGCTTCCAAAGCTAAAAGTGTAACAGGTGAGACCATTTAGTTTGCTAAAAATGGGCCGATATGGGAATTTCGTTGCATAACTAGCGTTTTACGTTTAAGATTGATAAGAAACATGTTCATGTGATGATGCAGATCCAGAATGGGTGTGCTATAGGCTACAGCCTCAAGGTTTTTAATGGGCTAAATTGGTGATTACACGGCAATAAATATTGTGGTGGAAAACTGACCATTGACTTGGTGGGTTTTGATCGTGCCCATTGGTGTGCTGTTGGCAAATTAGGTAATGGCACTCCTTTTCCCTGACCATGTGGCTTCAAGGGACATTGCATCTAGATGTGCTTACCGTAAAATACTGAGCAAGCGCCCACTCAAGATATGAAGATAATCGCGAAAATTGGGGAATGAGCGCTTGTTAGGTCATTAATTTTACCTACATATCTACTGTGCATATTTTTTCAGATGTTGCAAAATTTTGGGGTGGGCACTTAGTAGGAAAAGGGCGGATGCTTGGTATTTTACGGTAAATATTTTTATTTCACGGTTCAGTTGACCCCTCTGCATCATTACAGGAAGGCAGTCTAAAGCCATAACAAACAGCAATGGATATACAGTGCATAATTAGACTTATACAATGCTTAATTAGAAGTCTTGGATAGCAAAAACTTTTTTGTTCGTGGAATTGATTTACTTTACTCCGGTCCAATGCTACTACCGTATTTTCTGGACTATAGTCCACGGACAATACATGGATAAAAGTAGGCTCTGCAGACTATCTACAGGTGTGGACTATACATATGGTTTTTCAAAATCGTTCAGTTTTATGCTGTGCGGACTATCCACAGGGGTGGACTTGTTTTTCAGAATCGTTTATACCTTACAAATATCACCCGACATGTGGGACCGCTGAAATCACGCTGTTTTGACCTGCAAATGTAACATAGGGTCATGCAGACACTGTGTTTCGCTTGACCTTTCTGCACTCATGGGTGACCGCGGTGACATACACATTGCCCCCAAGGGGACAGGCATGACCTTGTGCAGGAGCTTTGTGATTGGGCAAAAAGGAATCCCAAACAGCCAATAGCTTTTATTGTAAAAAAGTTGTTTCAGAAAAATAAGTGGCTCTGCAGTCATTCAGGAACCACGGTAGCGATGCCACCAAACCACGGTAGCGATGCCACACCAAACAAAGAGCATTTATCATAGCTTTTAAACTATGTGTGATAGAGCATGCACAAGAGGTCAAGTCGAATAGGGCAGCGGTTGATGAGAAGAGTGTGAGGATATGGGCATTCGCCGAAGAACATTTGAAGAAAATGCTACCCAGGAAAAAAGCACGAAGACAGAATGCACCAGCTTGGCGGACTATGCACTGGGTGTAGAAATCAGGCCCTGCGGATTATACACCAAATGCAAACTATCTAAACAAAACAAAAATTTTTTAGGCTCAAATTGGCTTCTGTGGACTATATGCCTGGCGCGGATTATAGGCCGGAATTTACGGTATTCTTGTACATGTACTGCTTAGTGTTTGTCATTCATCTCGCACAGTCTAGGCAGCATGTGCTTGAAATACACGTAATGTAGCTTTCTTACGAGATTTGTAATGTGGCTCTCATTTAGTTCTATTCGAATTACAGCTGACCGTACCTTTGAAAAGACAATTAGGTCACACACCTCAAGGTTCAATAGCAGGAGACCCAGCTGGCACTGCGAGTAATACGAATGATTCTCCTTCAGCGCAAGCTTCTTGCCCCTCATGACGAGGTAGGGGATTTTTTTCGTTTTGACAAGCCTCCTGATGGATACAGTTTTACCACGAATAGGGCTCTTGATTTCGAATAAAATGAGAGGAGTGCCATCCTTCATTACAACTCCATCCGGGCTGTAACCGAGCCATGGGATGCTAGGGTTCACAACAAGGCCAAACCTTTCTGGTGCATTGCCTGTCCTCGCCTCATACATCTCGAGTGCTGCAGGCTCCGACGCCTTCCCATAGGCTGTCGCCTTGTTACCTTTAAATTTACGACCTGATAAAAGATTTTCTATCTTAAATTCCCACTCTGCCTCATCCAACGGCTCGAATGTGAACAGCCCACGGCAGATGCTCCCCGTTATGCGCAACCTTCTTTCGGAAAGCCAGCGTGTGTTATTTTGCAGCACCGTGACTTGACACAGCTGTATAGCTGCTTGCTTCGTGACTGCAATATGAGTATCAAAGAATTGTCTTTGCTCAGGAGTCAGAGAGTCCATCGAGAATGCAACTAACCGTATTTTTGAATCTGACACTGTTACTTTGCAGAAACATTTCATCTCCATGTAGTCTACTACTCCAGAGCAGGGTGTGATATGGTCGTACAAATCAATCATTTTCTTTTCAGTGATGACTGGTGCAGTTTCACAATTTTCAATAGCTTTTCCCCTAATATGAAGGGCTAAAGCCGACTGGGGTGCTGCATTGATTAGTTCAAGACGTACTTCCTTTAGCAGATCATTGGAAAGGGAAGGTTGCTTCTGATGTTTCACATGGCAGAGTTCAGAAAGCTTCCTGGGCTCGTACAGCTAGCAGTCTGGTGCCTTCCCCAACACTGCGTCAAATCTGTCGAGGACAGCTCCTCTAAGTTATCGATACCAGTCCTAGAAAGAGGAAGACGTCAAATTAGTCACTTTCATTAGTTAAACATGACGCACAGTAACATCAAAATTGCATTATTAATCACCTTGCTCACCACATCAGTCAAGTTCGTGAATAAAATATTATGAAACTAATTAAGTTTCCTGCCTTTCATAACTCCAAAAGTTAAATACCTGTTGATGAACAGCAATGCAGCCACAGCATGCTTGCAGGTACCTGAAAGGCCTGCCTTATAAGAGCATTTTGCCTGAAATATAGGTGTGTGAATACGTAATCAAGAATATATTATGTTTTACTTCGCGTAGTTCAACATGTCAGTCAGCCTAGTACATTACAAAATATAGCTAATTATTTTCGAAGGAACATGCAGCAAATGTTAGGAATGTGGAAGTAATACTTGCATTTATTTTTTCCGAAAGGTTGACGTCGATTGTATGAGGTTTCGCTTTGACCTGGCTTGTTTGCACGCTTAGTGCGAATAATTTGACGCCAGCGTCGTCGCGGGACACAATGCCGCAACACATCAGATGTTTAGCATTCAGCACAGCCTCGCCTTCCACAAGACAGCGTCGGCGATGTGGTGCCTCGCTTTCTTCATTGTGGTCTCCGATATATGCTAAAATGTCAACCAAATCAAGAGTAGACGGCGGAGCCATGTCTTTTGGAAAAAGCGGGAAATGTTAACGCATTTTAGCACTTCTGTTTTTTTTTTGTTTTTCAGATTTTTTTTAGGAGTTTAGCTTTAGGCTTTACGATTTGCATTATATATCAATATATCAACGATTTGCATTATATCAATGTATACTAATTACATGTATCTCCACAAATATGCTTTATAAAAAGCCGACCAACACTGCATGAGAACGAAACCGAAACTTCGAAATTCCCACGTGTTTTCTACTGCCCTCTACTGACGGAGCTTCCTAGCTACCACTTTAAGATT
Organism: Ixodes persulcatus; assembly: GCA_013358835.2. Classification (NCBI taxonomy): domain Eukaryota; kingdom Metazoa; phylum Arthropoda; class Arachnida; order Ixodida; family Ixodidae; genus Ixodes; species Ixodes persulcatus. The sequence goes on from JABSTQ010010566.1 coordinate 109,642, forward strand.
CTGAAGTTTGTATAATCGAGCACTACCTTTTTGAGAATATCTATATTGAGGTTTATATTTAGCAGATACAAAAAATTAACACACTTTTTGCAGGTTTCAAAACTTGCGCAACGCCCCTGCCATCTAGCGGTCGATTTCAGTAGCGTTCTCCGCGCGCGAAAAGAGCGATTTACGCGATTTCCGCAGGCTCTGGTTTCTCGGGAGAAGCGTGAAGAATGGCGAAAGTAAAGTTTCGGAGCCACAAGATGTGCTCTGTGCCACAGTGTGACAACCGGGCTGTGAAAGGCAGTACAAGCCTTCACTCCTTCCCTTCGGACGCCCGCTTGAAGAAGGTTTGGCAAATTAAGTTGCGGATCGGCAAGCCGATCACACCATCCATGCGCGTGTGCAGCCGCCATTTCACCCGCTCAGATTTTTCCTGGAGCACTCTCGGTAAGTGAGGTCAGTTCAACACACTTGTCAGTCTAACAAATATGAGGTCACAACAGCAGGCTATATTTACCACTTGTCATAAATAAGAAGGCTTGCTCAACTACATCTATGCCACTATGTGCCTAGGGAGTTTTGACAGTGAGGGGCTAGTTTGTCCAATGATTAAAACCGCCAGCTGGTTAGCCAAATACACTCAAGAAAGATGTAAGCATTAATCAATGTTCAATATTATATCCAATGGTTGATGGCTCTCTTATGATATACTTCATGACACTCGTGATTTCATTTAGTGTGAACTTCGGCAACTATCAAACAGGTATTTCACTATTTTCAGCGATTCAGTCACCACAGAAAAGACGGCTCAAAAAGGGAGCTGTCCCTTCAACATGCTTGCCGGTACGAACACATGAGAGAATGGCTGGCATTGCTCAGCTAAGAGCACAGGAGGCCAGATCGAGGAGGGCTGCAACACGACAGGATGTACCTCGTGAGTCTTTGCAATCACTATCTATATATAGCATGTTCACCTTCAGGTTTCGCTGAAGCACCAATGTAGTTCCATGCCAATAGTTAAGATATTCTATTTCTAACTTGTAGAACTTGCTACGAATTCACCACCACCACCACCATCATCCAGCGACTGCAGTTCTCCAGAAGTGGAGACCAGTGCAAGGGCTACACCTGAAGACTTAGAAGTAGCAGAAATGCTGCTTGACCTGACCAGACCTGTTCAAGTACCCTTGGCTCAGGAGAAGTAGCCCAAGACAAGGCAGTGCAAGTCAACACTTCTACTGCCCCAGTGCAAAACCAGAGGTTGTCCGACCTGCTCACCACTGACGCGTCTGTCAGAGCCTACACTGGCGTAGAGTCAATGGCTTTACTCAATGCCATTGTAAGGTGTGCCGAGAAAATTCATTCACAAACGTCTGAGCTCACTATGAGAGAAAAGGTGATCCTCGTACTTACAAAAATTAAGACAAATTTAAGTTTCACATGCTTAGCCATCAATTTCAAAATCAGCAAAGCATCCACCAGTCGATACTTCCACACCACACTGCAAGTTCTCAGTCAAATAATGAAAGCAGCCTTGCCATGGCCAAGCAAAGACGAGGTCGTCAATAACTTACCCAGATGTTTTCAAAATTTTGCAAATGTAAGAGTCATCCTTGATGGCACGGAGATCGAAATCGAAAAAGCAGCATGCCTGGCCTGTAGAATATGGACATACTCACACTACAAGGGAAGGCACACAGAAAAATTTCTAGTTGGTGTTTCTCCCGCAGGGCTGATCACGTTCTTGAGTGATGGGTTCGGCGGGAGATCATCAGATAAGGCCACAGTGCAAAAGTCGAACATCTTAGAAAAACTTGATTCGTTCACTGATGACGTCATGGTTGATAAGGGTTTTTACATAGAGGACGAATGTAACAAGTTAGGGATAGAAATTATCCAGCCTCCATACTTGCGCAATAAAGCTCTGCAGAAGATGCCACAAGGACGGCAAGCATCGCTCGCGCACGGGTTCATGTGGAACGTGCCATTGCTCGCTTAAAGATATACCGCCTGCTTAAGGGGCCTGTCTTATGGACACTGGTGCCTGTTTTGGATGACGTGATGACAGTCGCAGCAGGCATAGTGAACTTATCCTCCCCCATACTGGCTGAGGACAAGTTCTAAATGTGCTCTGCTGCTTTTTTAAAGGGGTACTCCGGCATTTTCTTCCTAGTCCCCGATTTGCCTAAAAACTTGTTAAACACACCAACAAACATCGCTGAAATAGTAACCCAAATATTTAACCGAAATAACTTTTTTTCTCCAAATTATAGAATTTACAATTTTGGTCCTCATTGTGTTTTTCAAAGCGAAAGGCTCTACTGGCAACATCGAAAAAGTGACTTCATGGGAAGGCAGGGGTTCACTCTTTGGGCTGTAGACTTTGTTCCCAACTGATTACAGGCAGTTTCATGGTGTCAAATGAATGCTTTGGAAGGTCGCTCCAGCTTCCACACAGCAGAGCGAAACAAATGCTTGGCATAGTTCATTTTTAGACAGCCCGCTGGAACCGCAAGCCTGCCATCCCGTGACGTCACGGCAATGAACAGCACAGGTATATTCGAATCTTGGTTTTGGCGTCATTGTCATTTGCCGATTTCACAATAACTATTTTGAATTTCGCGATACTAAATAGCATACCGGAAAGAGTAAAAGATGGCGATTTCGAAAATATTGTTAGGCAAATATCGCCGGAGTACCTCTTTAACCCCTTACCGCACAATTTACAAAATTACCCTCCCGTAGTACATGACAGCAATGGTTTTTACTCAAGCTGCGTGTGGATCTAAATATGAGACATCTTCGCTTGCAATGGCTATTCACTCCATTATGTCGGCTTGGTTTTAATTTTGAGTTTGCCGTGTATGTGGGTTTTTCTAGTCAAAAGCTATTGCAAACGCAATAAATTCCGTGGCCAGGTTTTACCTCATGTTATGTTTTTTCACACAAAGGGCAAAACCACTCTCTTGAGAGAATCTCCATTTCAAAAGAAGTCTTGGGAAAATGTTTAGGGGATGTTTATAATCTACAACCTATACAAAGCAACTTCTTGTCAAAATAAAAAGGTCAGGCAGTAAAGGGATGACCCCGGTACAAATGCTGTGGTGGGTTCCCTGACCCCGCGACTCTGCCAAACTTGTCTATAAGTTATATTTAACCTTCATATAACTAGATGTGTGTCCACTCTGTAAACAACAGCATACATTTGAATAACAGAGACCAAAAATCCTTAAACCAATACTATCTGCCATGTTTCTAATATTCAGTGTATGTGTTTGTGTATGAAAACCTATTTTTGCCCTAATAAAAGACATTTTCAAAAGGACACGTGTCTTCTGCTGATACATATCTTCCAATTTATAATGCAGAGGCAAAAAGAAAATCAACTGTGTACATCTACCATTTAGCATAAGCACCTTTTGCCATTCATTCTTGAGCACACTCAAATATCAGCTTAAGTTGCTCTTGTTTTAAAAGCTTTGCCGTTTTGTAAAAAGAAAAAAAAATTAAAAGAAAAAAACTACCTTTGTTCTGGCATTTAATAAACTTTAGTTTGTCAGCAGATCACACACAGCAGATATCACCGTGGCACATGCAACTCAAACGACCGATGAGGCTATTGATATTACGATAAAGCTTCCTACGAAAGCCAAAAGGAGGATTGCAGGCAGGAGTGCACAAGAACATTGAAGTGTGTTTCGCGCTTCCGGGGCTTGTTTACATTATGCGTAAAAACAGGACGGTCGGCGACCAGCTGATCGCAATATTACACCAAGAATACCGATGTTTGGACACATAGAACGCAGGATGAAGACCTCGATCGTCCCTTGTATGCTGTAGCTGTCATACCTTTCATCCAACAGCTTTTTAGCGTAATTAACCAGAACCAACACCGAACAGTTCGCAACACCGTTTAATGCGATGCCTGAATGGTTACATCATCTAAGCAACGTCAACGAAAATGTTTGTAGCCACAGACCCATAACTTTAGGTTTAGATAAAGTACGCGTCATAGTTTCAACGCGCGAACATTGTTGATATGTACCTTTCTTTGGACCCGCGTACATTCGGTTCAACTTGATGACAGCTGCACCAGCGTGAGAGCTCACGTCGAACACTTGCACACATATCTTGACTATGGCAAGATTTCTTGCCTTCGGCTGGCTTGAACACTTCATTTGTAGCATCACGGTAGGTCTTGCTTGAAGTGATGATCGTCTCACACACGGCAACAAACAGAGAACGACACGCTTTGTTTAATTTATACGCTACCGGTCTACGGGCGTCGCAAATCTATCCCCCTCTTTTCCGCCATGTTGGATCGATCGGAGCGCCCCCTATATTCGCTGAAACTCCTCAATACGGCTCCGTCCCCCATCTGGGAGCAAACCGTTTAACGCTACAAAAACTTGTCTCACCACTGAAGGAACCCAACACCACGTCATGTGCGGTCCGAGACACCACCAACCACGTGAACCTGCCGTCACGATCGAGTGTGTTCTTACCCGTCGGGACTGATGACGCTACTTGCGCTCGGGACTCGACCGCGATCACCGCCCTCTTGGAAGACCCTACTTCGTTGCAGCAACACAGAACGTTGTTCGCGGATCTTGACATTGACCCAAAGCTTCCTCCTACTGAGTGACAACAGCTGCTCGTTCTACTCAGCAAATTCAGCGAGTGCTTAGCCACGTCCTCAAGGGTGCGACAAACTACGATAGCGAGGCACCGGAGTGTTACCAACGACGATGCACTTTCTGGTCACCAATCCTCATACTGAATATCTTTAGAAGAGAAAGAGGTTACTTAAGACTAAGTTCAATAAGTGCCCAACGACGACATCCTTTATTCATCGAGCAGTCCTTGGGCCTCTCCAGGTGCTGAACGAATGGAACCCTAATCTACTGCGTGGACTATCGTTGACTGAACGCCATGACGTCAAAGACGTCTATGCAATACCCGGCATCGACGACAAATTGTACCGACTGTGCCACACGCGATATTTTTCGTCGGTATACCTGAAGAGTGGCTACTTGCAGATTGAAGTCAAGGAACGCGACCGTGAAGAGTGTGCCTTCGTCACGCCGATAGGACTGTACGAGTTCAAAGTGATACCCTTCGAGCCTTGTTTAGCACCTGCCACCTTCCAGCGTGCCAGGGACAATGTGCTGGCAGGCCTGAAATGGAAGAGTTGTATCGTCTACCTCGACGACGTCCTAGTATTTTTATGCGATTTCGTCGAGGACTTGAGATGCATTCGAAACGAATTCGAGCCGTGCTGCAGCCAATAAAGACAGCCGGACTCACACTCAATCCGACAAAATGTCGTTTCACCTATGAAGAACATAAGCTCTTAGGACACGTTGTGAACAACACGGGAGTTCGTCCTGACCCCGAGAGTACGCGGTCGGTATCCGCCTTTCCTCCGCCATCGGAAAGAAGGCAGTACAAAGGTTTTTGCGTCTCTACCTTTACTATAGGCGCTTCGTAGGAGACTTCGCCAAGCTTTTTCTGGCGCTCACGCTTTCCACAAAGGACGCTGTGAGTTTTCCAAGGGGAAAAAAACAACTGCGAGTATTCGACGAGCTTAAGCCAAAATTGCAAACACCACCGATGCTCGGCAATTTTGACCTTTCTGAAGACTCAGAAATCCACACCGACGCAAGTAATACCAGACTCTGCGCGGTGCTTAGTCCAAAGGCAGGAGGGAACAGTGCGAGTGATTGCTTACGCAAGTCGAACTATGTCTAAGGCGGAGGGCGACTACTCAACAACAGAAAAAGACTGCCGTAGTGTCCTTTGTGCAGTAACGAATTTCCGCTCGTACTTCTACGCAAGTCCATTTCGCGTAGTCACTCGCTCTGCTGGATCGCCAATCTGAACGACCCATCTGGACGCCCTGCTCGGCGAAGTTTACGCCTGCACGAACTCAACATGACAGTGGAGTAGAAGTCCGGCCGGAAGCACAGTGACGCCGACTATATGTCAAGGGCCCCCGTCGAAGCCGAACGCGCCTGCAGCGACGATGATAACGACGATCGTTTTCTCGGTGCAGTAAATGTCAGCGAGGTGATCCTGAACTGCGAGCACTCATGCAGCACATAGAGGGACGAGGCACTACTGTTTTCCGGGTCGTTTTACAAGCCCTACTTACCATCACCTTTCGACAAGGTGTGATGTTCAAAGAGAACTTCGGCAACAGCAACACAGCCTGGATCTTGGTTGCTCCTACCACCCTTCGCGATGAAGCCTTCCAAGGATGCTATGACAACCCGACGGCTGGGTACCTTGTCTATACCAGGACACTTGTCTGGATTTGTGAGAAGTATTAGTGGCCCAGGCTTCTGTAAACTGAACATAACTACATGATGTCCTACCACGAATGTCAACGACGGAAGAAACCCCCAACCAAGCCTGCAGGATTCCTGCTCCCGAATGCGCCACCGACGATCCCCTTTCAGCAGATCGGGATGGACTTGCTCGGCACATTCTCACGTTCAACGCAAGGCAACTGGTGGATATTTACCCCAACCAAATACCTGACTAGATACCACGAGACGAAAGCCCTTCCAGCGGGAAGGGCCGTGAAAGTCGCCAAGTTTTTCATCGAATGCATCGTCCCCCTACACGGCTCACCCGAGGTCCTGATCACAGACCGAGGATCGTCGTTCATGGCACAGCTGACGCAAGAGATCCTTCGTCTCAACCATACCAGTCATCGTCGAACCACGGCGTGCCATTTCCAGACCAACGGGATGACGGAACGGCTAAACAAGACCGTCGCCGACAAGGTGTCGATGTACGTTGACGTAGAACACAAGACGTAGGACGAGGTTTTATCGTATGTTACGTTCGCCTACAACACAGCGGTTCAAGCGACCACTGGAGTTACATCATTTAACTTGGTTCATGGCCGTGAGGTAATGACAATGCTCGACGCGATGCTTCCCCATGAGCCAGTTCCCGACGGGAGCTACATCTCCCAGATGGTTGCTCAACGCGTAGCATAAGTTCGCCAGCTAGCCCGGTTCACGATTCAAAACCAGCAACGTGTCGACACTGGCTGCTACAACCTCTGTCGTCGGGACGTCCACTACCAGTCCTGAAAAGGGTGTAGGAGTGAACACCGCTCCGTCGCCGCAGCCTGACTGAGAATCTGTTAAACCAGTACTTTGAAGCCTACAGGATGCTCCGCCGCCTAAGGGACTTGAACTACGAAGTGGCACCTAACCCTGAACCCATCTTTCTTCACACCGCCGGCCACTACTCGAGGTGGGTTCTCACCGTTCGTCTCAAGCCCTTTTACGCTCGATATGACTGTGTACGTTTCGTGTTCCAGGTTATGCTCTTGAGTGCACTGTTACTTTTATTTTGTTTGTTTGGTGTTGTGTTGTGTTGTGTTGTGCTGACTTGTGTTTTGTTGTGCTGTGTTCTGTTTCCTTGCGTTGCATTACGTTGCGTTGCAGGACCTGCATCTAGGTGACCTCAGGAACACGGCGACTGAGGCGCTTTGGACTCCAACCCGAGCAAAGCTTCCGAAATAATGGCAGCACTTCACATCAATTTCTTTCTCTCTAAGCAAGAACATCAGAAAAATCCAAGGTGCTGTTTATATTCTGAGGAACGTTTCGCCGTTGCTTCATAGCCGCTTAGAGTAAGTCAGGTCTGTGTCGGTTCCTTCGGCCAAAACTCTTCCTTTTCTGCACCACAGTCTTAGGTTAAAAAACGACATGGCTTGCTACGATCAGCTCGCCTGAGCACTCACAGTCTTTTAGTACACAGAGGCATGTCGTTAGCAAGCTTTTTGACCTCCTCATCGTGGCACCAGCACGGTTCGCGGTTCGATTTCCACTGAGCCGCATGGTAAACCTCACATGTTACAATTAATTATGCCTGATTTTAGTTATGTATAAATTACGCTTGACTTAGAATGCGTTGTTCTTGGGTCCTTATTCGCAACCTTTGATACACCATAGGTTGTGTATGCGTCATGCTGCCTTGTCCCGTGCAGCGGTTTTTCGTTATATTCGAGAATGACACATTTAGCATAAAATCCAGACTATATAGAGATTCAACACGCGGATGATGAGATGATCATCGCGTTTCGCCCCTGCTAGCTTTGGGCCTGCTTCACAAGTGGTAACTTTGGCGCGCCCACCAGTTTCTCACGAGCTTCAAGTCGTTCTAAAAAGAGTTGATTTAGTTGTTTTCTTTGACACTCAGTAAGTTTCTAATTCAAACCATGTGTCTATTTTCAATAAATAAAAAAGTTTAGTAGTGAATTTTAATTAATTAGGCGACTTATCGCAAACATTAGCCAACCACATAACGTCCTCTTGGCCGTATGACTCACCTGCACAAACCGCGTAACATTCACGGTTTTCTTAAACAAATCTGTAAAGCTTAAGAAAACTTTATATATTTTATTGCCCGCTGTTCGTTATTTTAAAAATTATCCCCAAAACAAACTTGAGCCAAAAGTTTTGAATAAAAAAAGAAATTGTGTGTGTTCGTGGAACGCGAAAGTCACCCTCTAATAGAACCTCCGCTGATTTAAAAATACAAAGCGGCGAACGGCGCCGGCGAGCTCATTGACAAAATGTTTTTTTAATACCTTTTGACTGCTATCGTTTTTTTCGTTTAATAAGGTTTTACAGCCTTTTGGCGATCCTGCAGCGCTCTCTCAGTGCCGTGCTCTGAATCGTTTTAAAATATAGCGAGGTTTAGCATACCTAGAGGCCCGGGAATGGCATTCATTTAGGCAGTTCCTCGTTCCTTCCTCGGCAAACCTTTTTGTCCAGGGAAGCTAATTTGCATGAGCAGCAACCGTGCGGCATTGCCCACGCCGCGGTTAAAGTTCCCAGGATAATGCGCGCGGGCGTCTCTCGCCGGCGTATATCGAGTCCGTCGGCGGGGCACTCAGGTGCGCTATGGAACGCGTAAAGGAGCTCCGCTGACTCCATGTTGCGCGCTCTGGCATCGCTCTTGGAACGCCGGTTTGGACTGCGCGGCCAGTTGTAATCTCGGAAAAACTTCCGTCGAAAGTGGATGCAGCCGTCCTCTGTCCTAGTCTCTGAAAAGTGTTAGACGCTCCGACCAAAATGTGCTTCCCAACGTGATGACGCAACCGAGTGGAAGATGGCTTCCTCGTGAGCTGGGTGCTCAAATTAGAGGCGTGCGAGATGCGTAATTTCAGATGAATCCCAGTCATTCGTTGGAAATCGCTGCGGGAATATGTCTGGCAATCAGCTGTAGGTCAGGCTAAAGATTTTTTGATAAGAGACGAGAACTCTCACATGACGAAGCATATATTGAGGTATTTAGCGCACAAGGTAGAGAGAAGAAGGACAAAACTGAAAAGAGCGCTACTCACAACTACGTTTACTGACCAGAAAGGAAGAGAAAGAAAAAAACCCAAATAATCCGCCGCGAATCGTGCATCTACCACAGCCCCGCGAATGACAGTGGCTAGTTCATCCAGGCTCGTGTGGGCCCTTCATTGTTTGTTCAAGGAATTCTCTTTCCTTGTTTGATAGCGTTACGGATTCAACGCTAATACAGTTCCTGTCCTGACGAAGGATGTAGACGGCCTCCATTACCTCGCGGGTCAATTTGTCTTTGTTCTTCCCCAAGATGTTGGTCTCACGGAATAATGGTCTGCACGTGCATTCTCTGCGATGGAGAGGAAGATTTCCGCCCACAGTAGCCTTCAAGGAGTAATCATGCTCCCGGAGTCGGTCATTGAGGCATCTGCCCGGTTGGCCTATGTCGCTCTTGCCACACGAAAGAGGTATCTTATATACGGCGCCCGAAGCGCATGGAAGGAATTTGTTTACGTGCTTCTTGGTGCACGTGGGTTTTGTGGCACCCTCAGCATGCACATTCACTCTAGGGCAAATTTGGCTCATTTTTTGTGATGCTGAAAAAACTACTCTGACCCCATAGCGGCTTGCGACGTTTTTGTTTTAAATTATGGGACATCCTGTGCAGGTACGGCATTACTACTGGCCTTGTTTTCTTGACACTGGTCTTGTTGGACTGGAAGCCTTTTGCCTACTTCACCAGAGCGTTTGCCACATCAGCCAGTAGGGCTGACGAACAGCCGGCTTTTCTTAGCCTCTCTACTTGCATAGTGAAGCTGGCTGACATTATATGAAGACAAGACTTCCTTTGTGCCGAGCCCAGAAACGTTAGAGCTATGCTCCTCTTGATGATTTTTGAGTGCGCCGAGCCGTAGTCTAGAATGGCTTTCTTGGATCGTGGGCTGTACGACCAACAAACATGGGCGTCCCCCAGGTGGAGCGAAAGGTGGAGCGCAACAAGACCAGTGTCAAGAAAACAAGGCCAGTAGTAATACCGTACCTGCACAGGATGTCCCATAATTTAAAAAAAAAAACGTCGTAAGCCGCTAAGGGGTCAGAGTAGTTTTATCAGCACCACAAAAAATGAGCCAAATTTGCCCTAGAGTGAATGCGCATGCTGAGGGTACCACAAAACCCACGTGCACTAAGAAGCATGCAAAACAAATTCCTTCCATGCGCTTCGGGCGTCGTATATAAGATACCTCTTTCGTGTGGCAAGAGCTACGTAAGCCAAACGGGCAGATGCCTCAATGACCGACTCCGGGAGCATGATTACTCCTTGAAGGCTACAGTGGGCGGAAATCTTTCTCTCCATTGCAGGGAATGCACGTGCAGACCATTATTCCGTGAGACCAGCATCTTGGGGAAGAACAAAAACAAATTGACCCGCGAGGTATTGGAGGCCTTCTACATCCTTCGTCGGGACAGGAACTGTATTAGCGTTGAATCCGTAACGCTATCAAACAAGGAAAGGGTATTCCTTGAACAAACAATGAATGGCCCACACGAGCCTGGATGAACTAGCCGCTATCAATCACGGGCTGTGGTAGATGCACAAGTCCGCGGCGGATTATTTGGGTTTTTTCTTTCTCTTCCTTTCTTGTCAGTAAACGTAGTTGTGAGTAGCGCCCTTTTCTGTCCTGTCCTTTTTCGCTGTACCTTGTGCGCTAAACACCTCAATATGTTAGAATACCAACTAGCCCAAATGTCAACTTTACTGACAAAGCACATATCGGGAGTAAAAGAATGACCACTCTCAGTTCTTTTCGTTGGTTTTTATTTATGTGATGATTGTTGCACGAGTTTTTTATGTTTTTAAATGCAACCGCACCGGAGATCGAAACGCTTAAAAGCGAAAAAAAAGCGCGTACCGCTCTCGCAATGAAAATAAAGTATTAGCGAGAAGTAAAATTATAAAACACGAAAACCAGAACCGATTATACCAGTTGTGCAGAGTTTGATTGTCAATTTCAAGCTCGCTGATCGCAGTTATGTTCAGTTAAGCCATAGCCTCCTCTATACTGACAAAGCCTGGCAGATTGCCACGAGGCGCGGTCGCCTAAAGTGAAAAGGTAGAGCGGCAGAGAACGGAAGAGAGGAGAGGCTTGTACGTCGAGGCAACACCTCCTAGAAGAAAAGGCCAGAGCGCTCCGAGTCGTTACGTCACAATGGCGGAGGAAAGAAGTCCATCGCGCAACTACGTGAAAAAAAATTCTGGGCATCGACATAAAAAAAAAAAAATTTTTCTCGAGTGGCGCGGGGTGTTTGTGAGTGTTTATCTGACATTAATATATGTTTTAAAAGCGCAGTATTGTGCAATTTATTATATATATAATATAAACATAATATACAACGCGCTACCAAGGTTGAAAGTACCAATTTTTTATATTTATGACTATCACCGTAACCGCGGGACTACGTGCAATCCCGCAGATCACCACACTTTTCGAATGAACCGGTCCGCAGAGACGTTTTCTTCCCTCGTACGGGCTCCGATTCTGGTAAATTTACGTTGTGTGTGAGCTGCTGACTGTGTTAAAAGGAACGCTGGGACTTTCAGAAGAGAAGGGAACCGAAAAAAAAGATCGAGTAATCGTCGCAGGGAGCGCACGCGAGCAAGCGATGGGTCGACGACGTTAAGCCTCCCTCACTGCGGCCGCTGCTCTCGTGTGTGTGTGTGTGCGGGTTCGATCCTCCTACCCATTGTGTTTTTGTCGTCACCGCAGTCTCGGGCAGTTTTTTGTGTTCGCTTGATACTACGGCATTTACGTGGATTCGCGGAACAAGTCCTGCTACGGTTTGAGTGACGTGTGGCAACTAGTCAACGATGACACTGGTCGATTATCGATAGGCCTCTCGACAGAGAGACCTAAAGTTCGTGTTCAAATGTTTTCGTCACGGATATTGTGGGACGTATGGATACCATACATGTAAGTAACGCGTTACAAGTAACGAGTTACTTGTACGTAGTTACTATTTTCGGTAACGAGTAACGTATTTAGTTACTTTTTTAGAAAAGGAACGAGTAACGGTATTTAGTTACTTTGAAGGCCAAGTCACGAGTAACGGTATCTCGTTACTTTTGAGGAGTAATTTGTACAACGCCGCTTAAACGGCCTTGTTTTTATTCTAATTTGAGTATGCGTCTATTGTGACAAAGGCAGATGGGCAACCCGAAAAACAGCTAACCAGTATGACAGTACAGCAACGTATATCGCTGAACACGTCAGTCGAACGGTTCGACTGACGTGTCCAGCGATAAACGTTGCTGTACTGAACTCTACAGCTGGGAATGTCCTTCACCCAGCGAGCACAATCAGGTTCGTTGGTTCAACCTTCTAGAAACGGGTACGGACCGAATGTAAACCCGGAGGTTGCAAACACGGGGAGGCACATAACCCATTACCCGCTGTCCTCAATGAAGGCGCAGTTCTCGAAGATTCACCAGCTCTTCCTGAAGCACAACACTGCCGTTCCTTCGAGCGCGTCGGTAGAACGACTCTTCAGCGTCGCCGGAGATGTATTTTCAATAAAGCGGGGAAACATAACTGATGAAAACTTCTACAGGCAGCTGCTGCTGAAGGGCAATGACTACTAAAAAGAAAACAATAAACCATGAAACAAAAACAGTTGTGTATTTGGTAGTCAAAGTAACGTGGAAAGTAACTCGTTACTTTTGAGGTAACTCACGCGTTCCTTTTGAGAATCGGTAACGAGTGACGTATTTAGTTACTTTTTGAGCGAGTAACGAGTAACGGTATTTAGTTACTTTTTTTGGGTAACGTGTACATGTCTGATGGATACGATCAACAGGTGAGAAACCACTTATTTACGGGCTTTCTTGGTCATGTGGGACGCGAGTAAAGTGCTGCAGTCGGTTTTTTTTTTTGTTCTTTTTCGTAATAGAATGGCATCTTGTTCGATCGTTATCCGTGTGCGGTTGCGTCGACATTTGTAAATCTGTGCGGTAATATTCTAGTTTGTACTGGAAGGTGAATAACTAGTCTGTGTGATTATAAAAAGTGCGTTGTTTGTGCTTATATGTTTATTTATGTTAATGTTATTTTATTGCCTTTACCGCTTTTATACTAGAATCTTAACTGTATTAAGGTAATAGTATTATTGTATACAAAATAAGATATTTTGTTCTAAGGCAGCTCGAGCCCATAGGGAGAAGTAAGTTAGTTGACTGTCCACAAGGAAAAGTTCATATATTTTCATTAAATGATATGGGACTTAATCAGCTCGCGGTGTTGAGTGATTATACGATCGTCCCAAGCTGATTTGTCGACCCCATAATGTAATTCGATCGCAATTACATTACTTTTGCCATCTGGCCGGGGTATGATGCAAGAATTCAGTGACTGCACGCGATAACATCGCTTACATGATCGTAAGTGACATTCGTCTGGCCGTGTCCGTGTTGACTACGTCTACCTGAGTTTTAACTGTGATCCGTTTTGCTGTGTCCAATCACTGCGTGTCTCGCCATTTGTCGAACTATTTCTGTGTAAAATATGCATTCCTACAGCAATAATTGCGTGACTCAATGTTTTCTCTTATACGCCTACCTCGTACCATTTCATACCGATTATTTAGCGGTATATTATTTTGACCGTGTAATAAAATATTTTCGAGATCCCTTGATATATGTTCAGCTTTCATTTTAGCTAATAAGACACGCGTATGTGACTAAAAGCGCGTTACGACGGTCGATCCACGCGCGTTGCCTTCGCTTCGACGCGCGCCCCCGATGGCCTTCCTTCGCGACGTCACGAGAAGAGCGCTCTGGCCTTGTCTTCTAGGAGGTGTTGGTCGAGGCGTCGGCGGGACAGCTGGCTGGAGCGAGACTGCGAGAGGGAGTGCGTCGTCGCCGGGAGAGACTGATAGACTCGGCAAGACCGCGCTCGTATACTTTGCTACTACACTGTTTATCTCGAATGCCCGACCTAGAATGTTAGGGAGTGAGCGAGGCGAGCCTGACTCGGCAAGGTCCTGTTGGTTTCTTTAAGAGTTCACTTAAAGATTCTACAAGTACAGAGAAGCTTCACTTCTCTCTCATGCACGCGGCAATATTATGGTTCCCTGTCCGAATTTGCCTGTATTTCAAACGCTCGGAATCTTCTATTGAACTCATCTGCTGGCATTTTCGTAGATCCTACGGAATCTCTTACCACAAACTTTAGTGCTGCCGTTCTTGCAGCACCTCTACCGTGTGGCGCTGGGAGAACATTCGACAGAAAACGTCGAGCAAAAGCCACCCTTGGCGACGCCACCCCTGGCATTGGGTTGCCGGGAACACAAAAGAAAACCTTTTTTTTTTTATCTGCTTTATTGGTTTATCTGTAAGCAAGTGTAACGCATCGAACCCCACCAACGTTATTCATATTGCTAGCATTAAAAATTGTGGTCTTTTTATTTTCGCTTTCCTACCAAGCTTTTACGGATCTGTTTATATTTATTCACGATTACCTACTACAGAAAAGTGCCAGTGTGGTTGTCCTTGTTGCTCTCAGGTCGTCTGTGGTTTTAGAATCGTGGGTTTATCTTCTTTTTTTATGAATTCGAAAAATCCTATTTTTCATTGAATATGACTGCAATCCTACTCGAGCCACACAAGCTATGAGATTGCCTCTAATCCTTTTACCCATGTACCTTCTACATTCTTCGCTGTGTCTGAAGAAGCCACTCACGCATTATTCCACACTACCCGCGGATATATTTATGTTCAATATTTACTAAGTTGAGCCGTTTTGCCAGCTGTATTTTTAAGCCCGCGCATTCTGAAGTTCTGAACATTTTCGATAGGAACGATCCTATTTTGTTATATATTAATACCCAAATCCCGTCGGTGTACTGCTCCCCGAATGTTAACTATAGTGTCCCGTTGCTGACGCCAGGTTTGTGAGCATGATGATTCTAAAAGTTGAGGACTGAATATTTTGGAATTGCTGTTAGCAAGAAACCCGCATGAGATCACTGGCGACAAAGAATGTTATACATGTATATTTGCAAAATGCATCTGGCAATACAGTCACGATTGAGACAGGCTCTTTTATTACCTTTGTGGTTGCAACGGTGTTCTTAAAGGGTCCGACGTAAACTCACAGATGTCTGCCCCTTCAAAATAGTGCTTCAGCAAGAAATTCGCCAGGGTCTTTCCATCTATTCTATGCGTCGCGCCCCCTTTACAGGTATTCGTTTTCATTGCTTCTAAGACCCCTAACTGCTACTTGCCTATTCTCAACCTTGTTGTTTTTGTTAAGCAAACTTTCCTCATAGTAAGTAAGCTTTATCAAAAAGTGTGACATGCAAAAACAAATGTTGTTTATGCATTGTTTTTTGCTCGTTGGATCCAAAAAATAACATCGAGGACAAAGACAATGATTGTAGATCTTTCGGCGGACCGAAGAAAGATTATTTGGCACTCTCAAGGAATGGTAATTCTTTTTTCGCTCAGAAACCCTTAAACTGAGTAGGAATCTCGCGGCAATATGATGAACTCTGGTTGACCTCTCATGTCTGCCCTGTGAAAATGTATTAGTTAAAACTACAGCGGCACCAAATTTACAAATTAATCCGCGAATCCCAGGCTTCAGAAGCGAACATACTAAGCCATGTAAGGACATTACCTGGCAGCAATTCCAGGATAAAGTTGCACATCTAGACATCAGCGAGCATTCACAACGTTCAACAAGAACAATGGCAATGATGCTAAGACTTCAGAATCTGCTACACTAGTCACCATTTCTTAGTGAAAATGTGTCGAATTCCTGTTATCCATATCTGTGGACCAATATTGGTTGGGGGAAACTAGGGTCCTCGAGACTCATCAACTCCTTAAGTTCTCCACTTGGTATAATGTACACAAGCGTGTCAAGATAAAGACGCCACGTGGAGGGACTCAGCATACGTGTGCTGTGTCCATCACACGTATTCTTACCATCACGTAGAAGTTTGCTTTTTAGGGAGTAGCACAACAGTAGAAAAGGGTACGAGAAACTCATTTCCGGGTGGTGCTGGAATAGACGGAAAGTTCGGGCCAAAAACAGGGTTGACAAACATAGCCTACTGTCCGATATGATATAGAATAGCATTGAAAACGTTCCTTCGTGTTAAACGGGAACCTATACATTTTCAAAAACGTCTCTGCTTCGAAAACTTTCACGCACAAATAAGTCGAAACAAAAGCACAGAAATCCTGTACATGTAAGTTACTGCAATTGTCTGTCGAATTTTCGATAGCGTAGTTAACGGCCAACCTCACTACTATCTCGAAGAATCCGGCTACGTCTCCGACAGTCAGCACGGCTTCTGGAAATATCGTTGCTGTGAGTCAGCACTTGCGACCACTACCCATTTTATCAGTGACAACATAGATAATCGAGTCACTAGACCTAATACAACTTGATCTAAGTAATGCTTTCGATACACTCGACATCAACCTCTTGGAATACGCAGTTCTTTATTCACCTGGAAGACGGGGGTCCCGAAGAATCGCCGCCAACAAGTTGTCTACCATGGGGCAACATCTGGAGAGACAACCGTCACGTCACGTGTGCCACAGGGTTCAGGCCTCAGTCCGAATATCCTCTTCCTATATGTGAACGACATCCCGCGCGACAAGTTGCAGTACGCGGGCGACACATAGATTGCTAAGACCGTTTCGTCTAGTCTAATGCACAGCACCTGCACAACTATCTGGAAGAGATGGAGAAATGAACCTTTGCACAGAGCCTCCGCCTAAGCATATTCAATAGTAGCGGGACGCGTTTTCCTAACAAAAAAATCGCGGCATTCCTTTTAACACCGGAGAATGCACTCCGCTGATTCCCTCAGATCACCTGTCCATCCTAGGTTTCCTGTTTACGCACAATTCGGACTCCTCTGCGCACAGAATCGGTGTCGTCGCAAAGGCCCGCAGAACGATTGACTTCATCACTCGCGTCGCGACCCGGGGTAGGCCGATGGTTTTTCAGACATTAGGCGCATCCTTAGTGCCGCTCTTGCTGGAGTACTGCCATGCAGTCTTGTCTCCCGCTCATCTACACTTGTGCAGCATAGCGCATCGCGTTAAATTTGTGCGTTGTCTTCGGGCGCTACCGACAAATAGTACCCCGCACGGTGAGAATATCTTCTTGGCATTCCCGAGAGCAGGGACGAAGAATCACGCGAATCCTCTTTCGGGGAGTCGCTTGTCCGCCGTTGAGCGCCTCAGCAGAGGGTCAGGACGGCCTTGGTTTTTTTGTGGCAGGACTTTCCTGCTCAACAAAACAAATCGTTTCTACCCGCTGCCACTAGACACTTCTTGTCCATACCGTTGGCTCCTCCCAGCCCTCTACCAACATCGAACGAGGAGTGCCTGGAAGTTTGTAGTGTATTTGCGAATCAAGTGCCATTGGGCGTGTTCGTACCTTCCACCCATCCGCTTTCCAATCATATTCATTATCATAACCTCAGTGTTATTCTAGGCTGGTTATCTCGAACTCACAGCGTACACGGCGGCACGCTAGTCAGATGCTCTAGCCTAAGAGTTTTGACCTATCTGTTTTGCCTTACATGCTGCCGTCTGTGTACTGCTTCGTGCAAATAAATCGCTTAATCACTGAATCACTTGTGAGAGGAAACCACTTAAATTTTAGATATTTACCTTTCAAACATCCATACTTCAATGCGAAAAATCAACATGACATGCAAATTTCTAAGAACACAGCTTTACAAAAAAGGGCTTTGGTGAATTTCATTACATTTATTAACTATTGTACATGATGCGGTATTCATTCTGCATAAAAGATGATACGAAATATTACTACTAATTTAAAGCCAAACACACTTTCTTAAGTTTTCTTTTTTTGTGGTGTACGTGTGTGTGCAAGGACGTATGCAGTTCTTGAACCATGCAAACAAGTGCGTCAAACAAAACGAGGTCCGTCGACATATATAACTTAAGCAATCGAAATAAAATTAAACTCATGTCCTTTTTTGAGGCGTCTCAACTTATCTGACTAGTTACTAATTTAGGACTATATTTCTCACGCGTTATCGCAGCCTAATGCACGTCATCGCAACTGATGCATCTTTCTGAAAACTAAACACAAGAGGTGTCTGCTCTTTCGACTCTTGCCTGCAGAAGCGCAAGACGCTTTCAAAGCAACGCTTCAATGCAATGTTCTTTTCTTGGCCGCTATGGAAACAAAATAAATGTTGCTGTCACTGGCAGGCACAACTCTTTCTAAGTTGTGTCTTTGCAAAAATTATAAATATGAGACGCAGAAAGCGAGACATCTTTGCTCCCAGCTTTTTTAAAGCAAAAAATATCACGTAAAATTCGTTCCCAAGTGAGTTTCAACGTATTTTTATAACTAGCGAAACCACGTCGCTCGGGCTACTGCATACCGTACTGCGCAACGCTGAAATTTTACAAGCTGAAAAAGGGTTAGCCAGAAAAAAATAATACACCCGTCTTTCGAAGATTTTTTACATTCGGGTTTACAACGTCGAGAACGTGGAATATACGACAATAATTAGTTTTGAGGAAGGAACAATGTGACAGAATTTTACAGACACCGTTAAATGAAGAATGAAAGAGTAACTGTAAGGTGCATTACAAAGATAGGTTTATGGTGTAACCGTACTTGCACGCAAGATTTCCTCGCCGAGAGAAGAAAAGTACTTTAACAAGTACACATTATAAACACTTCTTCAAGATAACAAATTACTTTACTCTGTGAACAAAATTGTTGCTTTATGTTAAACTTGGTAATACTAACTTATTTCCCTGGGTGACGCGATACTTCAGAAACAGATAAATTAAAACCGCATTCCGCTAGCAGAAAATTAAATCTCAACGCACTTAGTTCAGCTATGAAACAAAACAGCAAATGAACACACAACATATTGTCATCCCAAACAGATTAAAAGAACTTGTAATTCCGTGTGCGCGAAAGTAAATCGAAAACAAAGTACAGAAATGAAGCTGAAACAATTCGCTGGGAAGAATTTCCATTACCTTGAAAGTGAAAATGAGCATAAGCATCTTTTTTCTCTCGGTTTGAACACCTACTACGAAGCTCTGGTCTCTCTTTCGCCCAAAAATTGTGATTATTCTCAAAATCATTTAACAACAAAAGTGACAGCATGGGACACACTTTTATAAGAATTACATGCAAAAAGCTACCATGGAATGAGAGATACAATTGTGCTGATATTAAGACAGACCTAAAGATAAAAAAACAGAAAAAAACACAGATACACAGCCAACCCCTCTCAAACCCTTCTTAAAGCATCCTCACACATACGAACAAGCGCGCGCGCGCGCGCGCGCACACACACACACACACACACACACACACACACACACACACACACACACACGCACACACACACACGCACGCACGCACGCACGCACGCACGCACGCACGCACGCACGCACGCACGCACGCACGCACGCACGCCAACAAAACACACACACACACACATACTCACACACAAAAACAAACACACACATGCGCGCTCGCGCGCGCTTGGATAGAAAAATACACTGGAAAAGCGAGGACCGCACACGTCTAAACGACACGCACTAAGCATCATCATCATCATCACGTCCTCCTTTCTCTGTTTCTTTCCCCGCGAAACAAGTACTTCAATCAGTGCGCAATTTTATATCATCTCGACACTCTTCTTCCTTCGCTTGAATCCTGATGTCGCTTGTTCGATGCGCAGTTCTTTTTCCGTGTCTGTTTGCGAAAACGTCCCGCGTGCACCGCGTCGGAGTCGACCAAGTCCCGAGGGAAGCAGGGAGGGGTCGTCCGGCGGCGGACGGCCGCCCTGACTGACTGCGGGTGAACGGATCCGTCCGGTGTGGCGGGAGGGAGGGGGGTGGGGGTGGTGAGCGGGACGCCAAACACGACGGAACACAGGAGCCCATCACTGTCGAAAAGGGCGTCAACTCGTCGCTGTTTGCAGGAGGACAAGCCTGCCAGAACACAAACAGCTTTGGCAATAGCAATCGCAGCAGCAGTAGCGGTGTGTTGGCGTCAGTAGCGGCACACAGCGACGGGTCTGTGCCTGTTTATCATGGAGCACTTTGCTGGTTGTACTAAGTGGCGGCGAAGAGTGGATCTTGTTCGCTGGCGGCCGAGTTTAGCGCAACGTCGCTTGTTTTTGTGTCGCTGTGTTTGTCACTTTTCCCAGAGGTGGGCAGGGATCCCGGCGGTGTCCGGTATGCTAGGTGGGAACCGCGAGATGGTGATAGACCTCGAGGTGCTCGCTGGCGTATCCCCGAATGAAGTGTCTTATTTTGTCGCCGTCGGCAGTTTGATAGCAGACTTTTATTACGACGTAGCTCGATGGCGAGAAGTGCAGAACGTGGAAAGTCACTTGCGCACTTGGAGCTGAATGTTTGCTCATGCTGCGAAGGCTAATACAATTAAAGAGAACTACGTGCCGATCTTGTTTCGTTACATTAACGTGTGTTGTACGTTTTTATTTGATGGTACTTTGTGCTGCCTACACAGGGCCTCGGATTTCTACCTATCCGCTGAGAAAGTGAGGGAGAGAAAAAGAAGGGGAGGTCAGACCGCCAAGTTCTGATTGGAATGATTAGATGGTAGACCCAAAGCTAGCTGCCTATGTCTCTACTGCACTCGTCGAACGCATTGGAATGCAAGAGCCAAACGCCAGACGCCAGCGTTCCGCGTTTAGCGCATTAGACGAGTGCAGTGGAGACAAAGGCAGGTAGCTTTGGGTCTACCCACTAAACCTTCCAACCAGAGCTCAGCGTTCTGACGTCCCCGCGCGCCCACGTCGCCCCCTCTCACTTTTTCGGCGCATACCCGATACAGTGATGCTTTGTTAATATGGACGCATTCGTTCCTAAACACTCGTCAAGATTCTGAGTTGTCCATAATAACGAGACAAAAAACGGCGATCATTATTTCATTAGTGATTGAATAATTAAATATTTACAAATGAATTAGTTGTTATATGAATTAATTAAATATTTATTAAATATAATGCTTATTCATTGATTTTTTATATTATTTATTTATTTAATTTCTCAGGGACAAAAGGCATTATGCAGTTCGTACCCGAATTTGTATTTTTATATATAGTGGGGTATCCATTTTAGCGTGTTCCTTGTTACGTAAACATGACTGCAGTCAATTTATTTTTCCTTCATCACTTTGTTTCACGTAGCAATGGCATACCCGTTAGCAACAATATTTACAGAAGCTCTAAAAGCGAGCCAACATTTTCGAGTGACAACAAATTTTGTTGTACCTTCATTATCAATTTCGTGGCACAGAACCGCAGTACATCGTAGGGCTATGCAAAATCCCTCTCCACTACATTAGAGAATATAAAAAAAATTGCAGAAACCACTATTGTTGCTGGTGTATGAATTGCGATAGCATTCGTCACGTGAGCTATGCACCGATTCAGGTTCCCAGCTAAATTTAACGGGGAACCCGAACTTGTTTGAAGGTCCCGTGACGTCAGGTCACGTCATATAAATTTTTCCCGCAAATTTAGCTGGGCTACTGAATAAATGCATAGGTCACGTGACGTCCGCTCACGTGACATCAATTTGCCAGCAAAATTTAGCGGGGAAACTGAATTGGCGCAGGGGTCGCTACGTCAATAGGAAGTCTTCGTAAACCGTGTTTCCCCTCCGCTAAGTCCTCCGCAACACAGAAGCCGCTACTGCGCCCGTGCGCCGATGGACTTGACTGTAGAGTTTCGGGTATCATAGCGGGTTGCGGAGAGCGTTTCGGGACGGTGAAAACGGTCTACGAATACTTCCTAGGTTGTGCGCTAACTTTAGCGGGGAAACTGAATTGGCGCATAGGTCACGTGTTGTCAATTTTTCCGCTAAATTTAGCGGGGAACCTAAAATGGTGCATAGGTCCCGACAAATATTTTTCCGCTAAATTTAGCGTGCAAACTGAATTAGGGAATAGGCCTCGTGTGGTGAAGCTTTCCGCTTAATTTAGTGGTGAAATCGAATTGGTCCATTGTCGTAACGTCAATTTTTCTGCGAAATTTAGCGGGGAATCTGAATTGGTGCATAGGTCCCGACAAAAAGTTTTCCGCTAAATTTAGCGAGGGAACTGAATTGGGGTCAAGTGGCGTCACATTTTTGGCTAAATTTACCGGGAAACCTGGAACCCCCCCTCCCCCCCCCCCCCCTTCCTGCCGTCCTGCCTCCTGCATTAGAGGCCAGATGCCTAGACAGAAATCTGTGATGAGTAGGTTAATTACGCTATCGCATTAAAAGTGTTTGTGTAAATATTCTCTCTAAAAGGAGTTGTTCTCACTGTGCTTCTGCTCATTGTTTTGCTTTTAGTATTTAAGAAAACATAGTTTTCAATTCAAATTGTTATCCACATCATGAAGAAAATGGGCTTCATAGCGAGCTAAAGGTTTAGCTTGGGCTAGTGGGTTATTTGACATCTTGAGGTAAAAACAGCGCAACTGGACAGGGACGAAGAAAAAGAACAGACTGCAACAGAGGAAATGATAGTCAGCGCTGTGTCCTGTCTATATTTGTTCTTCGTTCTTGTCCAGTTGCGCTGTTCTTTTACAGCGGAGCTGTTAAGGACTAGTTTCCCCAGGATCGTGTCCCCCGCAAAGAAATGTCGACACAAAACTCCGGTTGCCGCCGTCGCTCATTGATGGCGCAACCTTTCGAGCCCGTCCACTCTAGTTTGCCAACTTGCGGCCGGCCATTACTTGATTCTTCCTTTTTTACCAAAGTGGAAAGGCTAATAGTTATTCTTCAAGATTCTCCAAGTGATGCTCTCCGTGCATCTGGAAACTGGAATCACTGAAAATGACGTCCGTTATTGATCCTGCAGTTGTAGTTCTTGTCGCTGTTGCAGTTGGCGTAGTAGGGCGTAGGGCGTCCATCGTCGAGGTTGCGAAATGCTTGAGAAAGATCGCCCGCCGCCAGGCGGAAATCGAGTCCGCGTTGGCTGCGTGCGAAACGGAAGCGTTACCACACACTACGCCACAGGGTTGAAAACTCGCTCTATACTTTGGGACTTTGACGGAACCTATGCCCCCTGGCGCGTTCTTTAAAAAAAAAATTACAGCCGATAAAAAGTACTGGTTTTGCACTGTCAATGCCAAGGGGTCGTGCCGGGAAACAGGCTTTCACGCACTTCAGATCAAAAACGGAACAAAAGCGCTCGGGACAAAATGTCAGACACCTAGTTTATTTAAACAAGAGCCAAAAGGCAAGCGAGCTGGTGAAGAATCTCAATTAAAAGTTAAAACCCTGAGCTTCCGCCTTCGTACTAAAAAGTGTACATGTGGCTGCTTCTCAGCAGGTTGAGACAAAAGTTTGAACAACTTGAGTTTCAAGCGTGCCTCTTTAGTTGGTGCCTTAAGAAGAAGTATATTGACCGGGAACAATTCAAGTAATTATTTATCGTTCCTTGACCGTTTTTGGATGTCAAAAAGGAAGATCCTCCATTCATACAGAAATGTGGCGGTGCTACATCTCAAGCAAGTCCAGCTGTTGTGTAAAATAGTTTGGACAATTTATAGAGGCAATGATTTTAGAATATATATTCGACTATGCTGCATGGACAGCATCCATATCGCTACATTTTAAAGTTTTAAAGGCAGCAAAAACCCTTAATTTGCATGATGTGTTTGGCTACTAGAACCTTGACTGAAACCAGGCAACATGGCAATGATAACCTGAAAGCTTGTAGTCGATTTGAACGATCTCTTGTAAAGCTGGCTAACGTTTCCCTCTCTGAAACCCTCGAGGCATTTTCTGTTGATGGACCAAAGTTTCGTTGAAGTATCGAGCCCTCCAAATTTGATCTCGTTTCCTCGGTGCACGCCGGTAGGAGCAAAATCATTCCCCAACAAAGAGTTGTTCTCTCAATTCCAGGAATTTATTATTTTATTCAGAATAGTTTATTAATCCTTCAGGTTCGATTTAAGGAACTTTAGAAGATTACGCAAGTTAAACAGGAGTTAGAGCAGAGAATACTTAGTTTTACTAGAAACGGAAAAGGCAGGGAAGTTTGCAGTACTATCAATTCCTTTCTTCAAGCAAAAAGTTCGAAATGCGCTGGGGGTTCGTTCAAGCCTTGTAGTGCAAATGTTCAGTAACCTGAAAAAAGTCACTGTGATTTTTAAAGATTGTAAACTAGATTTGATGGTCAAGAAAATCGCTAATATAAAACAAGCAGGTTCCGCTGTCAAGATTTTAGTGAAATATAAACCTCAATGTCTGCTCCGCACTGCTATCGCTGAGAACGGGATCTGCAAGCGAGCGTGGTTTAAAGTTTTTGCACATTTTTCTATTTTTTTTATTATTGGTAACGTCTTATCAATCAAAAATTCAGAACAGGTGGTCAATCTAATGAACTCGTTTTATTCTGCAGCGCGTAACTAAGCCTTTTTTATATTAAACACCTGTATTACACGTTAAACAAATCCGTTTTTCTCTTAGGTTGCGTAAGTTGGTTGAAGAGAGTTTGGGCAGATTCCAAGCTACTTCTCGCATTGATGGCTCACGTTTCTTAGAATTGCTTGAAGTTTATTCAAAAATCAACAGCCGTGGAGGTTAATAGCAAAATGTTTGCACAAGCAAAAGGTGAATATATTGTGTCCTCCTTGGAATAGTTACTTTCTGAAAGTTATTTGGCCGCTATATACCTAGTGGATATAAATGTCGATTATTAAGGTGGCGATGTAGGCGAGTTGTTTCACGACTTCATTTTGAAAACAGCGCAACAAACATAAATTCGAGTAGAAAAAGTGGACGGGACGTCCACTTCTTTAGGCAGAAAAGGAATGTGGGTTTATGGTGTTCCCAAGCGACATTCTGTATCTCAGGTCAGGTACCGCGATACAAAATAACTTCAAACTCACTCCTTTTAAACCCACAAAAAACCAAGAGTGAAGCGCTGAAGCTGTGCAATGATCTTGAGCTCACCTAGATGAGAAATGATTTAAAAAACACAAGACGGGGCACTTAGATTTCTTTTTTTTTTTTCTGTGAAGTCTCACAAAGTGAACTCTCCTTTCCGTGCTATAGTCATTGAAACGGAATTGTGGCAGTGTCTCGTTAGCACCTACAGAAGCGTCTGCGTGGTCTTGAGCTCAATGACTCCTTTCTGTTTCCCAATTCAATATCGGTTGCAGATATCCTCAGAAAGGATTCACCAAGTGACAAAGTGGAGTTCTCTACTGACATAGATAATCTCTTTCCACTCGATACTTTAGGGGGTCTTGATGGTATCTGTGGGTGAGTGCACTGAACAAAACGGAGTGTCTAAATTTCAGAATGCTTGTAGTGAGGGGGTGGTTGATTTTAATGAGAGCAGTAATTTCTATCTTTGGTCTACTTTTTTTTTGTTTAAAGGGAATTACAGCGTGCAGAAGTAAGCTGTCTGCTTTGGCTTCAGCGTCGCCCCCGCCCTTCGTGCCATTTACTTAGCCAAGTATGACCAAGGCATTATTTTGGATATTGACGTGTTTCCCGTGTTTGTCCTGCAAGATGTTTTGAATTTGTTTAAGAAGAACTGTGATAGTCTATAGTTCACGCACTCATGGCTAGCCTTTCGGGGCATGGCAACCTAGTTCGAGGTCTTCACGCCACGTGGCGTGTCAACGTTGGAAATCCACGCGGATGAAGATGACGGTCGCAGATCTTAAACAGGAGCTTAAAGCAAGGGGACTTTCAACGTTTGGTTCTAAACACGAGCTGTTAGGGCGACTACAAGCCGTCACAGAAATCTCCAACAACCCGCTAACAGCTCTACAGTGGGAGGAGACATCCCGGGACAGCGACGGCGAGCTGAGCACAGATGCGGTGCTTCCGGTGGGCCTTCTACCTACTTCAACCGAAGGTAAAGCTGGTGCTAGCAAGCTCAATGACTGTGAGGGAGCGTTTGTAACACCCCTAGAGACAATGTCTACTTCGGCTGGGATTCAGGACAGACCGCTTCCATCTACTTCAGAACGAGCGATGGTCGAGGTGACGCAGCGTCGACTGAATGATGAGATCCCAAGCAGGCTTCACAACTGAATGGACGGAAAGGTGCGACGAAAGAGGATCCCCTCATAAGCTGTGAACGGTGCGGACGGTGGGCCTACATCTCAGAGACTTAGTTTGAAACTCATGAAGACTCTGAAGATGCTCATTTCGTTTGCAGAACATGCAAGGCCATAGATGAAATAGACAAGTCACACAAGATAAGGATGGATGAGCTGGCAGACAGCGTGAACGTGATTATCCAGAGGTTAGATGATGCAACTCCTCAAGGTGAACCAAATGAACCAACCACAATTCGAAAACTTCAAGACCGAGTGGCGTAATTAGAACATCGCGTGGAAGAGCTTCAGAAAACACTGGACAGCCTTCTTGATGGGGTTAGTTTGACTACAACTGTAGTGAATTGTGAAACGAACAGTGAGCGTGACACCGGAGACAATAGAAGAAAGGAGGATCAGGAGGACTTTGCCATTTTGACACAGTACAAAGACTTGCTGTTGCTCAGGAAGGATGGAAAACTGCATGAAATAGTGAACAGGACACGTTCAGAAACAGTGTATGACTGCAGTCAGACTATCTCCAAACTAAGTGCAGAAAACGTCACAACATCGGAACAAGGAGAATCAGAGGAAGTGCAGGATAACTCATGCTCGCGCAGTAAAAGCAGCCCGGCGACAAAGGGAACGACCAATGCTGAAAAAGTGAAAGACAGACCTCCTCGCGGAGTTAAACTAGAAGTCCTGCTTGTGGGGGACAGCAATGTGGAGAGAATCGCCCAAGCTTTTATCAAAAAGATTGACGATAAGCGAAGCGTTGAGGTGTTGCTCAACAGAAAGGCGACAACTGAGGATGCCCATAGCATGATTGCCGGATACGAACGCCAGGCGCGGATGGTCTCCCGCATGTATATTTTGCACGTTGGCCTGAATGACGTACTGCGAGAAGACCAACCTGACCATGTTGTGGAAATCATCAGAAGGAAGTGGAGCAGGCGTAAAGCAGCCCTGGCTATCTGTTCTGTCCCAGAAGTCACCAGCAAAGGCAAGGTAGTGCAAGCGAGTGTGATGTTGCTAAACGCCAAGCTAAAAGTATTATGCAAAAAGATTTATGCTAAGTTCGTTGATCTCAGCAGGAACGTAGCTGCTAACGACGGCTTACAGAAAGACGGACTGCTCTATGGGCATAAGGTTATTAGTCTAGTAAGCCATCGCATAGCGGAGATGGCGAGCCTTTTTTTTAAACAGACGAAGGGGGAGATGGTACGCCGATACGGAAAAACAGAGAGGAAAAGAGCAGGAAACCAGCGAGACGCAGAGAGGCAGGATGAGTACACAAGATCAGTCGAAGACAATGCCTCAGCATCAAGAAGTCATACCGATGTCGTGGACGCCTCCGGTTCCATTACACGAACAAAGGGTGCCGGATGGCACCCTCTTCCTCTCTACAACAGGCACATTGCCAGCGCCTCAACGGCCAAGACACCAGATGCAGGACATCGGCTCAGCAGATTGTTCCCGGGCGCATGGGTACACCGCGCCGCCACGAGCTCACCTTCTTGGCAGAGAGGGGCTGCCGCCTCCGGAAGGATTCTCGCACCCCAGACTGATGGACCAACTGGTGTCAGTGTGTTCGCCGAGGATACCGCGACAAGAAGCTGGCGGATTCCCGGGGTTTATCACGCCGACGCTACCACAAGCGCCACCAACGCAATATACGAGGCAAGTTTGTGGACCTACGCTGCCCCCAACTGCCCTGCAGGGAATGGTGACAGAGATTGTGCGTCAACAGCTGAGGGACAGGGAACAGTGGTAGGGGTCATTGGCCCACTCCGATCCCAAGTGGTTCAAGACGGGGAAAGGGCGGAGCGGGGTCATAGAGTAAGGCGCAGACAAGGGAGACGCAAGCGTGAAGAACATACACCTGTTAGAGTGGGGTTCTTAAACCTTCAAGGAGCAAGGAGGGAACAAAAATAAGAGGAATTGTATAGCGCACTCGAGTCTGAGGACATTATCATTCTTGGCGTGACTGAAACACACCTCCGGGACTTTAAAGAACCCCCGGTGCACCAGGTTGTGTGTTGGGAGGGGTGCAATCGTGAAGAGGGTAGCGATGTGGAGGAGGTGTAGGAGCATTGTGGCGCCGCGCGGCCCCTTGGCACAGGGATCCCGGAAAGTGTCAAGACGACATCTGGCTGACAGGCGAGCTGGTACAGAAGCCAGTAGCGCTATGTGTGTTATATCTCTCTGTAGGAAGTGCCCGAGACAAAGAGAACGAACGTCTCATTGACTGTGTTGCAAGGGATGTGCGGGAGGTCGGAAAAGACAAGGATGTGCTCATCATGGGTGATTGTAACGGACGTATCTATGAGCTTGATGGGTGGGAAGATGGCAACGGACGGCGGTTACAAAAGCTAGCGGAGGAGTTGCAGTTGGAAGTGGTGAACCTCCGGGAAATGTGCGAAGGACAATATACCTGGTGTGCTAGAGGCAGTAGAACTTGTATAGAGAATTGCCTGGTGTCACAGTGCATTGGACGTTTTCTTGTGCAGGTGCATATAGACGAGGATGGTGAGCACAGCGTTAGTAGCGACCACAATTGTCTAAAGCTGGTCTTCAGCAGGGCAACCTGGAAGAAGGAGAGGGAGATATACCTTACCGAGGATGCTGCAGCAAAGGTGGCGGAACTTTTTGAGAAGAGCAAAGAAAAAAATAAGGCTGGAGGCTACATAGGATACGTCAATGTGCTTAAGCGTCTTATCAAGTGGCATTCGAGAATGCGCCCCAACAGACGCAGAAGAAGGAAACGTTGGTGGGGCACTGAAGTAAAGACAGCGATTCAAGCTAGGCAGGCCGCAAACAGGGAACATCGCCAGTCTCTTCGGATGGGGCATGATCACATGATCGTACAAAACTGGAAGCTGTATCAAACGCGAAAGCAATACGCCAAAAAGATCATCCAGGAACAATAACGACAGCGGACCTACGTACTGTTCTTGACATTCGCTCCAGTGGAAAAGATGCTTCGAGGAAGTTTTCGGAGCTACATGGGTACACTGGAGGGTCGAGAGCAATCGACTCCCGTCCTCAATGAGTGCATAGGACAGGAAGTAGAAGACCTGGGCGCACACCTCACGACGTACCTGAAAGAGATGTTTTCTCCCGAGTGCATTACCACTGCCAGAAAAGCCGAATGGACAGCCGAGTCCCCTTCCGACGGCAGCCGGTGGGGAATCGGTGAAGTGAGTGTAGTGCGTGCACTAATTTACCTTAAGAACACCTCCCAAGGCCTGGAGGGTGTCCCGGCAACGGTGCTCAAAGCCTTGGGAAAAGACGGCCGGCAACAGCCCGCGTCTATTCTAAACGACATCCTTTGTGGCACAGAATATATACCAGATGACTGGAGGCTCGGCAAGGTGGTCTTGATCCCGAAAAAAGGGAACGATCGCCAACATCTCCGCAGCTACAGGCCTCTGACGGTTACGAGCACGATTTACAGAGTATTCGCATACATGCTCAAGGAGAGGATGGTTGCATGGGCAGAAGAGGCTGGGCGCCTTACTGAGCTACAGGGAGGCTTTCTTCGAGGGCGTAGACTTGAGGACAATCTGTTCCCAATAACTCAGTGCATCGAGGTAGCCAGAAAGGAGCAAAGACAATTACTGTGCTGCTTTCTGGATATTGCCAAAGCATATGACAGTGTCCCTCATTTATTGCTCATTCAGTGTTTGGAACAACTAGACCTGCCACAACAGTGTGTTTCTCTCGTCCAATCTCTTTATAAGGGCAATAAGGTGAGGGCAGAAATGAAAGGGGTAGATTCCGAAGACGTGATAGTGACTAGGAGACTTCGACAGGGGTGTCCACTCTCGCCGCTCCACTACATGCTCTACGTGGCTGGGATGGAGGAGAGGATAATTCAGTCAAGAGTGGGCTTCTCTTTAACCCACCTAGAGGATTGCGAGGAGATGAACTGGGTGCTTTCAAGGCTCACTTTCGCCGACGACATCGTTTTAATGGCTGAGACAGCGGAAGATATGCAGTGGCTATTGAATACATGCACTGCGGAGGCTGATGTGCGACACCTAGGCTTCAACGCAAAAAAACTCTGCGCCTGTACAGTTCTCAGGGGCCGAAGACACGCTTTGTTGTACACTTAAGTTGGGTGACGAGGTGGTGCCACTTGAGGACTCGTACAAATATTTGGATGTCATCCTAGCCAATACGCTGGAATACCTTCGAGATCAGCACGCTCATCTTCGCCAGTCAGCAGGGCGAGGGGCCAACGCCCTCCGAAAAAGAAGTCTCTGGAGATGTAATAGGTTCCTAGTTACACGGGAAGTGTGGAAGGCAGTAATGGTTCCGGGCTTGACTTTCGCGAATGCTGTAGTGTGCGTCCCTGGTGAATTACGAGAATTTCTGGAGCGACGACAACGAGCAGTGGGATGACAGGCTCTGGGCTGTCACGGAAATGTGGCTAAGGAAGCCGTCCAGGGAGACCTAGGATGGCCTAGCTTCGAAGGCAGGGAAGCCACCAGCAAGATAAGCTATGATGCACGACTCCGCCACAGGGATCGCAACCGATGGGCCAAAAAACTTTTTGTACACACTCACATGACTGGGACAAGATCAAGGTGGCAGAAGCGCCTTTATCAACTCCAAAAAAAGTATGGCTTCTTTGCACAACCCTTAGAGGTAGTAACGGGTGAGAGGTTGGAGTCCAAGGTGAGAAGCAGAGTACGTGAGACGGAGGTCTTCCAGTGGGTTGAAGCCGCTCCAGCGAAGCCAATGCTGCTGGTGTACAGTAAAAACAAGCAACTGACCGCGGCTGAAACCCTGCTCTATGACAACAGCTTGGGCAGCCACCTTCTGTTCGAGGCGCGAGCAGGCGCTCTACGAACTCTGGTATACCGGGAGCGTTTTGACCCCAAGGTGGTTTCCACGATGTGCCGCGCGTGCAGAGAAGAACCTGAGACAGTTGAACACCTAGTACTCTACTGTGAGTGCCTGCTGCCAACCCCACCGGTAGTTCGCCGGCTTCACTCAGAGGTGATCCTAGCATGTGCACTGGGTTTTAAAACGACGGCTGACTCAAACAACCTCTACACGGGCGGACCAGACGACCCTCCACAAGAGAGGCATGACATTTCTACCATGCAGTGCGCGTGAAGGACGAAAGCGGGTCTGGAACACTGGTGGAAGAAAATTTAGAACAGATAGCTTATAAGTATTTTTGGTTAGGGCACGAAGACTCTCCGAGATGGCCCGGTATAAAAGGAAAAGCCGCATCATCATCATCATCATCATCATCATCACATCATCATCATCATCAACATCATCATCATCAGACAATGGATTTCAAGCAAAATAGAAAAGAACGGACTTACTGCTATCTTGTCCTCATCTCTTATTAATCTTTCCTGCCTTCCATCCTTTGACCAGTGGAATGCTGTCCCCCGCCGTTTTTGTAGAAATGCTGCATCACGGGAGAGAAGTATGCAAACAGGAGAAGGGTTGAGGTGGGGGGCGAAAGTAGTGGGGTTTTGAGTATTGCGAACGGCTCTGGGTGGTCTTTGAGGCTTGTTCTTCTGAAGCTTATATCAATCTACATTCACAATGCTAGGAGTGTGACTTTTCTGCCTCATTTACGGTCTTTTAGATGTATTTCATTTGCGTTGGTCATATTTTATATATACCGATATCTTACACTGATTATTTTAAGCGGCTGTATTTGTTCTTCCATTTGTTTTTGTTGGATGAAGTATTTATGCTTGATTAATCACGTTGTATGTTGAGTTAGGCATTTTTATTACTGCGAAAAGTGCGTATAAGCTTTATAACATTAGCAAATATATAAGTAAATACATGTAAAAAAACAACGATACAGCTAGCTCTTTCTAGCTGCCTACACTGAGTACGTAAGCAACACATTCGGGACATCTAATAAAATAACTTGCAAGGTAATTTAAAAAGGATTAGGATTGAAAATAGCAGAGCACACAAAACAAGCGAAAGAAAATTACTGCATTGTTGTCAATCTTATTTGAACACTAAAATGACTGTCGTCTGACGGCCAATGGCTGTGGACTGTTCTTGAGGATCTGTCTACCAGCCAACAGGAGATTTCACCGTGACTACAAACTACAACAACAACAACAAAAAGTAGAGCAGCTGTATTTTTTAAGACGGCAAGCTCGTGCCTATTGACGTCTGAAATACTTTTGCATTTAAACGTTTCATCCCCTTTATAAGTTTGTCGAAGCCTTTAGGGAATACACATATAGTTAGGAGTTCTCTTTCTAAAATATAGGGCAATCAGACGAAGAGGGGCTTTAAGATTCCCTGCGAATTTTGGAAGTCTTCCGAGACGTATTTGTTACCGCATGTCTGCCTGTAAATTTTAGCCATGGTCTGCCATAAACGAGGCTGGGTCAAGAAAAACCTTAATGTTTTAGCTGTGATTTGTCGCTAGCAAACCATGAAGTCTCAATTTTGATCGTCATGCTATTAATTTCCATGACCTCTTCAAACACGTCAAGAGGGTGACGCACCTTAAGCAGACTGCAGGGTCAATCGCATATTTTCGCATATATTTTCATTGTGCCCTCGCAAGTTCACAAATAATCAGTCGATCAATGCAAAAAGCGAAATTGTAGACCGGTTTTCATTTTAAGGTACGTAGATTGTTCTCTTTCTAATATTCTGGATCATGACCAGCCAACATAGAGCGCAAACCTGTCAGCTTGTGAAATTTGTTTGTAGGAACACTCATAAAAATGTGAAAACAGGATGCGCAGTCGAGCGGTTCTTTTTGTAATTTGTCGTAGTCGTTACCCCATAAAGCAGAAATGAGTGGTACACTTCGTTTCACTTTAAGTCACGACGCAGCTGAGGCCACGACCTAATGCGACCAATCAGACAGCATTAAAAGCGCACCATCCTGTTCCTCGTCATGTTTCTGCGTGTGCCTTATCGTCGTTGAATCAATCATAAACAGAAGAGGCACAGTGATTTGCGACTTTGACTCTGCCTGATTGGTCCCACAAGCTCGTAGCTTTGGCTGCGTCCAGACTTAAGCTTAAAGGAAGTATAGAAATCGGCGTTTACTTCGGCGCGCGAATGCGTATGACATTAGTTTTCTTTTTCGCTGTGCAGCTTTGGATATAGGCGCCAAACCTTGCATTGGGCGAGAAGCATTGCGCCAGTGAATTTGCACGAAAATGGTCGAGCAAGTTTTTGCGCCTTAAATACTAAGATAACGTTGAATTACCAAGGTATGTATAATTAATTTTATAATAGTGTACTGACGAATGCGTCTGTATTATTTAGGAAATACTATGTCGTGTTGTGTGGGAGAGCGCCTTTAGAGCGCGCGACACTAGAGCGCCGACGTTAGAGCGCGCGACACGAGGGCGCTGCGACAGTAGCGCGCTTGACACTAGAGCGCGCGGCACGAGAGCGCATGACCAGTTGAGCGCGCGACACTAGAGCGCACGACCAGTTGAGCGCGCGACACGAGAGCGCACGACCAGTTGAGCTCGCGACACGAGAGCGCATGACCAGTTGAGCGCGCGACACTAGAGCGCACGACCAGTTGAGCGCGCGACACGAGAGCGCACGACCAGTTGAGCGCGCTACACGAGAGCGCATGACCAGTTGAGCGCGCGACACTAGAGCGCACGACCAGTTGAGCGCGCGACACGAGAGCGCACGACCAGTTGAGCGCGCGACACGAGAGCGCATGACCAGTTGAGCGCGCGACACGAGAGCGCACAACCAGTTGAGCAAACACCGAAAAATGTGTGATGTATCCGCGGCTCCACGGACAGAACAAAATTGTGCGACTCATCGAATTGAAGCATTGGTGATTTTTGATTCATTGAATACGCCTTTAATAAAAAATAAAAATAAAAAGGGTACGACTTTTTCTAACCAAATGCTTTACTGACATCGGAGAGAAAAGGGGGCAGGGGAGTGGGCTGGGGCATATAGGTACCGGGAAAGTTTGCAGCTGAGTGGAGCAGGGAGTCTAAGATTTCTTCACAGTGCTGCGGTGCGCCTCTCGGATTTACTATAAACAGGTTTTGTTTGCTATATCTGGTCTATTCTTGACAGGCATTTGGGTTCCGATCTATTTGGTGGCTATTTAGACATCCCTCGCATAAGTTTAAATGGTATTCTGACGTCCATGTCCGTAATGAAGAAAGATCACCGCTAAAACGTATCAGTAAAAAACTCATCGAAGGAAAGCTCAGCGCAATTTTAACGCATGCAGATCTTTTCAGCCTTTTAACGGATACAGGAAAACCTCCCCTGAAAATCTGTGATATACAAAATCGAATAACTAATGAAGCCTTTATTAGTTCTTTGATTTAGAAAACGTTAGAGAAAAAGTTATAAAAATTAGAGAAAAACATTGCAGCTGACCTAGGCTAGGTCAGCTGCAATCTTTGTTTGTTTGTTTTTTCCTGCAAAAATGCACTCTACAGATATTATTCTTTTTCTGTTAGCTTTCTGTAACACTTTTTGGTTTGTCACACGCAAACATTTCGTCGACTCATTTCACAATGTCATTGCTGAATTCCGCGGAATAAATCCCTGCCAATTTTACATAAAACACGCAATGACCGAAAGAGTGGCCGGTCCGGTCGGTCCAATCGTGCTGGACTGGTTGTGCGCTCTCGTGACGGGCACTCTAAGTACACGCGCGCTAACGTCGCAGCGCTCTTGAGACGAGCGTGCTAACGTCGCGGCGCTCTAGGGTCGCGCGCTCTGACGTCGCGGCGCTCTAGTGTCGCGAGCTTTAACGTCGCGGCGCTCTAGTGTCGCGCGCTCTAACGTCGCGGCGCTCTAGTGTCGGCGCTCTAATGTCGGCGCTCAAGTGTCGTGCGCTCTAGCGTTGTACAGCCGTGTTGTGTAAGTATGTTCTTGTTGTTGATTCTGACTCAGAATAAATTACGGCATAAACGTTTTCACAACCTTCATGACATATAGGTGGCGCAGTGGCGTTTTTGAAAATAGCTGTCTTCTGGATGGTCGTCGTAGAACAGCAGTGTGAGGCATGAGTCTGCAACGCGTAAGTAATGATAGATTTCCTGTATAACAGGAGTATTAGAATCTTAGTTATTTTTTTTTATATCGTAATGTGGAGCCAGCCCATTTATTGTGAAGCCAATGATCTAGGAGCTCAGGAGCTCGATTCTCACAACGCGGTAACCTCAATCGCTGAAAGTAGCAAATTTGTTTCTAAGCTTTTCCTACATAAAAGGTTTCGGCAATAATTTATATTTTATTTAGTTTTCAACTTTTAGTGTTTTAGTTCTTTTATGTTTACGTTGACTGGCTGGTAATAAAGCCTTTTTCTATGAACAACAAAATAATCAACAACAAAAGAACACGAGGTTCAGGTGTACATGAGAGAGGCACACGCGAAATAGCATTCACTATATTAGAAGATATAGCTCACGCAATTTTACTGCACTGCTGAAAACTTTATACCGCCCAAGTCAGAGTTGCCTATGCAATAAATGGCCGAGAAAGCGAGAACGGGCGACATTTTCATAGCAGCCGAGTAAATAATGCGCATGTTCAATATTCCTAATAATAGCTGAGAAGTTTTTGTCACTGTTTTGTTGATTTCTTTCTTAGGTTTTTGAAATAACAAAACACACAAAATCGGATGGCTAAAGTGCGAGACATGTGCAGGGCCAGTCATCCCACTGGAAACCAGTCGTAAGACGCGTCAAGAAGACAGCCGAATCGAACCCGACGTCTGCAGGTCACCGCATCACATGATATAAAAAGGTGGTTGAATCCAAACTAGCACCAGCCCATCAAGAAGTCACATACATAAAAAAGTTTCCCCGATCCGCCATGAGGTCAGGCAATCAAGACGTCACGTTCTTAAAAAAAGAAATGGCCCAATTCGGCCTATCTACAGCCAATGACAGCATCACATGAGTCATGTGAGCTCAAGGGACGGCTATATAATTT
Organism: Ixodes persulcatus; assembly: GCA_013358835.2. Taxonomy (NCBI): domain Eukaryota; kingdom Metazoa; phylum Arthropoda; class Arachnida; order Ixodida; family Ixodidae; genus Ixodes; species Ixodes persulcatus. The sequence goes on from JABSTQ010010566.1 coordinate 146,001, forward strand.
GGCGGTTAATCGGATTCGGCGCAACACACACGTAACACAAAATGTTCCACGTATATTTTGAATCCGACCACGCTAAATATACGTGGCAATGGCAATCTTGGGCTTTCCGACACATACTACGACACGTCAGCGTTTACGTTCTTTGTTCGTTATGCCTTCTTTTTTTTTTATTCTAACGCGGTGGAGGAAACGCCGGACGCTTTCTCCCGTTAGCACACAGTGATCCTTTAACAAAAAAAAATATTTATAAACGCCTGACAACATTGGACAGACTAGGGTGCTTAGATGTACTTCATGTTTAGGGTCGTGCCATTTTTCGTACTACCGAACTTCGAATCACCGAATACAAAATGCCACTGTAGCACAGTCAACGCCATGGGAGCGTGCAGGGAAATCTCTTCCACGCCGGTCCAGAAAAAAACAAAATGAGCGGTCCGAACAAAGTGGTACAAGCGCGCATAAAGGCACCATAGGACAAACATTTCCAGTCAAACGAGCGCTCAATAACTTTTAATCCAGACGCTTGGTCAGCCATTTTTTTATATCACTAGCGACTATGCATTCAAGCCATTTTAGTCGGTTTGGGGTGTTATGCAAGCATATTATATTTCCATCACATCCCGATTCCCCTCTTTGTTTTGCATCCCTGCAAGACGACGAATATGCCGTTACATGTGAGACTAACCTTGAATCTTGAGTCGTTCTTTTTGCTTTATTTATTTTACATTGAAGTAAACGCATTCTAAATACATATTGCGTTAGTCTTTTTTCTCTTTGGAAAGTACTTTTAGGGTCTAGGGGTTTATTCTACATAAATTAACTCCACATGAGCTATCTTCCAACCAGTTAGAGTCATAACTTCCTTCTTCTCCCTCGTGTCCGACATGGCGCACGCTCTGCTGTCCCATCGCATTGTCCCCCGTGAGCAACAAAGCCCTGATGTGCCACCCGCCTGGGCAGGGCGTGAACTCCGTGCCGAGTACGATGTGTGGCGCGCGAGCGCCAATGTTCTGTGCGTAGCCGTCGCACGCACAGCCCGCACCCTCACAGTACATGATTAAAAAAAACTCGGAATTTAGTTTTTCTGCCCAGGATTTGCAAAAGATGCCCAATTTAGCAGCTCTTATCTGAACGCCCATCTCGAATATAGCAAACTTCATTGAAAATCAAGCAGTTTAAATATTTGGCTACGAATTTAAATTTTTCCAAACCGGAAACATCGATTCACTGCAGATTCCAAAGAGAAAGCGTAGTTCCTCAAGAATTTTTCCGGTTCACTCCTTCGGAGAGAATTCTGTCTAAGTGGCTGATTTCAGCGCCTCTTATTTCAACAATGAGGGCGAGTGCTGCGGAGTTCCCGGGAAAGCGTGTAGTAGACTTATTTGGGTACATACTTCAATTGTTTTAGGCCGGATACGTTCAATCCTGCTGGTTTATGTTGGAGACGTATTGCCTCAAAAACTCGTAGGTTTGTTCCTTCGGAACGTGATTCTTTCGAAGTTGCTACATTTAGCGCCTTTTATCTCGACTACCAAGGCTAATATCCCTACGTTTCCGGTGCATCGTGTAGTAAAACTCTTTGAGTATGTGTTTAAATAATTTTAAGCGTGATAAGTTGCTTGCTGCAGGTTTCTAGCGAAAGTGCACTCCCCCCGAAAATTCGAAGGATTGCTCTTTCGGGACGTAATTCTTTCGAAGTAGCCGCATCCAACATCTTTTATCTCAACAACCAAGGTGAATGTCGAAAAGTTGCCTGAAAACCATGCAGTAAAACTCTTTTTGTAGACATTTAAAAAAATTTAAGCCATACAGGTTGCACGCTGCATGTTCGTGGTGGAAGCGCGCTCCAACAAAAGGTTGCTTCTTGAACGTGATTCCTCCGAAGTTGCTTCATTCAACACCTCGCATCTGAAAAAGCAGACAATCTTCCCGGCAAATCATGTAGTAAAACTCTGAGTATATCTCTAAATAATTTTAACCATATAGGTTGTAAGCTGCGGGCTCCTGGCGGAGACGCACTTGCACAAACAAATGTCGCAGGTTTCTTTTTTTTTTTTTTGAACGCGATTTGTTTAATTTAGTCTCATTCAGCGTTTTTTATCTCCACAACTAGGGCGCAAATCGCAAAGTTTCCGGGAACATATGAAGGGCAACACTTTGAGCATATGTAGTACCAGCGTAATACAACTGTTTCTTTTTTTTTCGCGAACAGTAAATGAGAGGAATATAGATACTAATGTTGGGTACTTTTAGCATACCGTTTACGTGCTTCGCGTACAACACTACCGGAGCCTTTGAAGCATAGGGACTTTTATCAAACAGTTACCACTTTCCGCCTACCGCGATAGCGGAGCCTTCGAAGATACACTCTTAAAATAGGGGGTGTATAGGGGTCCCCTTGTCCCCTTATATGACACCCCAAAACTACAATTGGACGTTCAGTCCACTGACGTCAGCTAACGATACCGACTTTTACGAGCGGCTTGATAGCTGTTGGATATAACGTACTAAATAGCTAATGTACGTATAAAAAAAAAAGAAAAAAAAAACTCTGAGGTTTTTGCAGCAGGGCCGAAAAAGACTGATTGTTTTACTGCAGCGTTTAATGTGTACATTAGCTATTTTACTAAGTTGTACCGGTCGAATAACAGGCCGCTTCTGAAAGTTTGTATCGTCGGTTCGACGTCGGTTGACTGAACGTCGAATCGTTGTTTTGGGGTGATACATAGGGAACAAAAGGTGCACCCCTATACACCCCCCATTTCTTAGAGTGATATATCTTTTTAGCGCGCGCCTAGGTGTAATCATGACCACGGGGCGCGCGCTTAAACGCTCGATTCAAAAGCTCCGGTAGTGCGGTACGCGGAAACCAGTAGGGACTTTTAGCACAACGTTACCGTGCTTCGCGTATCACACTACTGGAGCTTGTGAATCCTGCTTTTAAGAGGGCGCAACGCGGTCACGTTATCACTTAGGAGCGCGCTTAAAAGCACGCTTCAAAGGCTCCGGTAGTGTCTACGTGGAACACGGTAACGGTTCGCTAAATGACCCTATTAACGGTTTGCTAAAAGTTTCCATTGTCAGGCAGTCACAGTTATCATTCTACGACTACCATTTAAATTAGTTCCATCACGGTGTAAATATCTTTTTATTGTTCTTCCAGTCAGTTTTACGTGCAGCACTTTACCCACCTGCTAAACTCCCTGCTAGGGATCGCAGTATTAATTATTAAAATAAAATAAAGAAAATCCCGAAGACGCGGTTTACACGAGTGTACTTTTGAAACTGTAAACTCCTTCAGGGTTTCCTTTAGAATTTGGGATGCTACATTTAAGAGGCATTTGCAGGGCAAGAAATGAAGATTTAATAAATTATCTGCCAGGGAATCTAGGAGAATTCAGTTAGAGGTTATATGCGTACGGAATTTGTTAGAATGCAGTTCCTACTGTATACGTCTCTGTGAAATTTGTGAAATACTTAATGATTGTTTCATAAATTTGATACATTTATAAGCGGAACGAAGATTTCAATGGGACCTAATGGAGGAGATCGAATTACTCATAAGGTGACGGAAACTTTTTGGACTAATAAATGGAACTTATTTCAATATATCTGAGAGAACTGTTTGTTGCAGTCTAGACGTTTTTTGCGGGACACAAGGGACAATCACAAGCGAGTAGACACGGAATGATAACTCTCCGTGTCTACTCGGTTGTGATTGTCCCTTGTGTCGCGCAAAAAACCTCTAGACTGCATCTTGAACCAACTAGGCCAACAACAAGTTTTAATTTTAACTGTTTGTTATTCTTTTTTTCGGGTATATTTTAATATTATTCATCTGTTTTCACATATCTGCCAAGATATGGCGCAAGTGTTTGATGTCCTGAATTTCTAGGGATAATAAGTGCCAAATGCTCAGTTCCGCAATTTTTCGAACTATGCTCTCAGATGACAAAGGGTCACGTTTGTTGGTCCTACAATCCGCGGACGAAGGGACTATTGCTTTACCACTTAGCTTAGTCAAAGCTAGTTAAGAGGAGTATCACATTGTCCTGACTTCGTGCAGCTCTTGGGAAATCGTGTCGTCATGTGATGCGTGACAGTTTGAGTCGACAAGTTCAGAGACTTGTGACCACGGGATTCCCTAGTTCGGTTTTGCTTGGTGTAAAGAGAGAAGTTGCTAAAGAAGCTTAATGTCGCGTTTGCACAAGAAGCGGGTCCGCGAACGCGAAGCAGATTCGCCCCTTCTCATCCGCAATGGGGATGGGAATGAGCGGTTGAGGCGGGTTTTATCCAACCGCTTCAGGATTGATTTGCCCCAACCACTTTCTTGAACCGCGATTCGGCAACCAATCGCAATGCGACGCTGACGTGACATTGAGCGATTGGCGAAACAAAAAGGCATCTGACACTGGTGAGGCGGCCAAGGCGCTGCAGTCCTAGGCGTTGCAGCAGACGAGTCAACGAAGAAACGTGAAGCTCACGTCCGTCACTCGATTCCGCTGCGAAAAGAGTAGACTCGTAATCTTAACGGGCTTCGCTCCGGCGATTTGGTTCGGGTAAGAGTTCCTTTATTATTCGAGTTGCCAAAGCCCGTTGCTCCCTGCCCTGTAGTCTTTGCCCGTTGAACCTTTGATCCTGCGCTTGATCGACCGAAATGACAGCTTTTGTACCCGCTAAGACGGTCGCGTGAACTATTGAAAGCTTTCGACACCGTGCACGACCACCCCGAAGCTCGATAGAGACGTCACGAGCCTCATTGCGTAGCCAACACTGCCACGGAGCTGGCAGAGTCCCTGTGCCAGCTCGACTTGCAACGTTTACTACTACCAAAATGCATAAAGGGAATCTACTCAACAAAGAAAGTGTACGTACAAGACGATGCATAGGTAATCCATACGGGATTTGTTTAAGCCTAATGCCAAACAAAAGAGTTGACTCGATCGACGTGCGAGTGACGAGAAAGGTGTCCGCCGCCAACGAAGCCACGACTGGCTAGCACCGAATATATTCCCCGCACCACGGTCCAACAGTGCTGCTTTCTAATCCGAATACAATAAAAGCGAACGACGAAAAGGGGGGGGGGGGGGGTAACTACCTATCTATCCGGATAACCTTGTCAGCTATTGGTGCGGAAAGGGTGCACATCAAAGAAAGGGCAAGGGGCATCCACAGCAAGGCGCGCCTAGCTGGGCTTTGCTTGTGCACGAAGTAGAGGGAATCGCAGGCTGGTTTTGCCGGTCCATGTTTATTTTTCGAATCCTGAACTCGTGACGCGTGCGCACAGCCTGATGAAAAATCGTCAGAGTTCCAAAATAGCTACATTTTGGCTTTGGATCGTGAATTAAAGTGGATTTTGGATTGCAAAACAGGGTTGCCAAACGCGAGTCTGAAAAGATAAGGCGTGATCGCCGAGAAACCGCTAACTGCGTCTCGGTGTGTCTGAACAAGGTCGCTCGTGAACCGCATCCGAAACCGATACTCAGCTCAACCGCCAGTGTGAATGCGCCATAAGAGTGGGCCTAATCCCGAGGAGAATAAGTCAAGTATCAGGTCGCGGGTTGGTCCGTACATGCACAGGGTCTCTCAAAATTAAGAAAGGTAGCCGAACTGTATGATGTTCTCATCGCATTCTCGGTTCCTCGAAAGTTAAACAAAGTTAAACAAAAACAAATAGTCAAGACCAACACAGATGTGTGATAATTCATCGGACCAACTATTTCGAATGCGCTGTAGGAGTACATTATAAGATCTCACGGTTGTGTGCAAAAATGTTTATCGACCAGACCGGGAGCTGTAATAATAAAATAACGATAGGGCATGATTCGTCGTTAAAATCAACATCAGGTGGCACTTATACACAAATCACACGCCAGCGTAAAGGTACCATTAGCACAGGTACCTGTAGTAAAGAGAGCTGGAGATCGTGATCACACGGCGCATAAAAGTCCCTTTCGCTAAGGGACGTCCTGTGTTAAACGGAGCTCGCCGATCTCCCTTAACAGCTACAGGGAGTAGCCTCGGACCCACGAACTCAAAATAATATCACAGATATATAAATATATCTCGTTTAATGCATTATAACAAATTGAATATATATAAGTATCAAATTATGAAATGATTGTGAACACAAATGTGATGGAATAATACATTAACGATGAACGCATACTCTAGCTAGCAGGTAACAGCGGCGGAACGTGGAAAACAATGTCTGCTACGAAGCCGAACGCGATGGACCACTGCGAGCACTTTTTGGAGGTTGTAGACGACTCGCCCGACTCTCCCGCCCAGGACCCTTTATCTTCGTCGTCGTCCATTCCTTTCGATCGCGTGACTGGACTCGTAGCCGTGAGACTCCGTCGTGGTTCATTTCTGCCGGGCACTATTTAGCTACTTCAGTGAGAACTTTGCAAGAGAATGGAGCTGCGAGACATAAAAAGGTCGCCCACTTCGCAATGCAAACTCGTAAACGCAGATGATTTAGGTCCAGCCTGGCCATACGGGTCGGACGTTTTAAAACAAGACTGATTTAGATGCGCCCTTAGAGTTGGAGAAAAAAGTATAGTGCCGCAAAAGCAGAAAGAAATAATATTTATGTTTTAATTGTGAGATTTCACACTCAATAATAATTAAAAAACTGCGCGTCAAACCGATTTCGAGGAATAATTGTTTATCACGTGCTCCTCTCGCGGTTAAGCTGGAATGCAATCGACATCAACTTAAAGTGCTCCGTTTATTTATCGTGTGATCAAGAACGCCGTTTACTACAGGTTCCTTCAGCTAAGGGACCTAAGCTAAAGGTACCTTTACGCTGCCGTGTGAATTGAGTATTACATATACACGTGGCGGTTTGTCGTTGCCGCCCTAACTTTAATAACATTCAAATGATTGGCAGAAAAAATGACAAGACTGAGCGCTAATTGCATGAATCCTTTGACATAATCAAAGTACGTACAGAAAGCTGTGTCAGCCAAACGTCCGTTTATCCCCACTCAAATAAATTTCAGTTCCTTAGTTCTTGGGGTGAATGTAGGTTTATGATATACTATTTTGTCTTTTACTTGGTCATTCCCGCGTGCCTTCTTTAGGCTTTTATCTTGTTGTTCTTAAGCATTTTGTTTTTTGTAATTTTTGATGCTGGTTGCTGTGGCTGGTTTTTATGTTTCTTCAATAATATTTCAGCTGTCATTCGGCGCTCATCCCGTCCCCTTCTACTCGTATTGGTTTATGTTTCTTTGTTTTCTCGATATAAAAGTACATTCGTTGTTGTCTAAATATAAAATATTCAAGCGTAATTTAGACGATTTTGAAGGATTTTATGTGCTCGGCTGGGTATCCATCATAAAGCAGAAAGCCCCAGAGTGGGCCTTTACCAGTGAAATATTCACAGCTGGGTATGTTACGTTTCTGGATTTAAAAGTTTTTCAAACCCATCCACTGTGGGTTTCACACCCACAGTTCTATGGGTTTTTTTTTTTGTTTTTTTTTTTACTGACAGTATCACCGCGGCTTTAATTTTTCACGTGCAGCGGTGCCCATTGCTTACACAGCTTTTATTTTCGAGTGATGCTTAGGTGCATTTCTCCTTCGGCGAAGGTTTTTTTTGTTAAATTGTAAAGCAGCACTTTACCTGTGAAGGGTTGGCTCATGAAAAAGGGCGCATATGTGCCCTGGTAGTTTGACAGTCTATTGTGCAAGCAACCCGAGAGCATTTAACACGTATTTATTTCCTGTTTGGACACATTCTTTTTCTGAAATGTCCTCTAACGCACGCTAAAGTAACAACTATGAATTAACCCAACGGGCATACGTATTTTGGACGTAATGAGCGATGACGATGATGATATTTTTTTTTAGCCTTTTCAGCATGGCAGTGAGACATGCCTACACCAATGCCATTGAAGTAAGGTTTTATTTTTTTTAGCCTACTGAGGCGTATTGAACGTGTTCTTTCGGCCCGTGAGCCCGAGCCCTTGTGGGTGAGCGTATGTGGCCCTCTCCTCGAGATGCGGGGATTTTATCGCGGGGTCCAATGTTTTGCTGTGCACTTTTAAATTGAAATAACTTGTGCCGTCTGGATTGCTGGAATATAAAAAAAGTTGTGGAGCAGCTCTTTGCTAACGCCTCCGCTTCGCACGCACAGGACCCAAGTTCGATTCCCTCAGGTGGCGGGAGAACTTTTTCAGAAACTTGGCAATATCGACGACGGACACCAAAGGCCTTACTACGCCAGCTGCAACATCATCAACAACTACAACATAACAGCAAAACGTCATTTCCAATGGCGGCAATAGCCCACAAAGGCTAGCGCTGTAAAATAACCAAGTTTCAGCTTTTTGGTGAGTAGACGTTATTAAAATTTCCTGAATAGGTCATGCAAAAACATTTCCAAGCTTTGCCGAAGATATATAATCGAACACAAAGGGTACTCTGCCACCCGTCGGAAATCCGATGTTTGACTACTCACTTTTATGTTACTTCTCAAATACTTCACTAAGTTTGTTTTGTAACACTCACTCAAAAACAAAATATTACGCTTAACAAATTGAAAAAAAAAACATTGTTTTTAAAGTGATTTTTTTTTAATGTTGAACTCTATTCCTTCTATGATTTTTAGCAAAGCTTCGAATTTTTAGGTGGCACATATTTAAGGTATTTAAATTACCGTAACCTCACATGAAAGCCCCAATTTTGTTAATTCTATTGTATACAAATTAAAAAAAAAGTAATGTTTAAATTATTATATTTTACATACATTTGAATGAACGAATGTTTCGAAAAGCCAGCAAATTTGGGACCGATTAGACAAAAAAAACGCAGTTTTTATATACTTTGCGTTTTATTCGTAACAAGGTGTGATAGTGCTGTGTCAACAAATGTAAACATAAAATATAGTATTTTTCTCGTATGCCCGTATTTAAAGCTCGTTTCTTGTGAGTTGTTATTTATCACTACATCCTGGACTCGGTGCTATTTGGTCAGCATTGTGGTGTAGTATAGTCATTTACCTAATATTAATAATGTAAGTAAGTCATAACCTTAAAAATAAGTGAAATTGCGTGTAATGATGAGTAAAAAGTATTTAAATCTTCAAGAAAGCTTGCCCTTTTACGATGCTCATCTGACAACGTTCAAGCTTTAATTGTGGCCATACGAACAAAATACTATATATTATATTTATATTGTCTGATAAATCGCTATTACAATTTGCTACTAATAAAACTATAAGCAAAAGAAATGGTTCTTGGCAAAAATCAATTACAATTTGCCAGATTTCCGAAATGTTTTTTTTGTCACTTAAAAGTACGTAAAAAAATGTATGTTGTACATATAATACTTTATTTTATTAATCGAAAATGATGATATTTGAGTTTTCCGGTGAAGAAAAGGTCATGCAAATTCCTTAAGAAGTTCGGACATAAAGCCTTGCCAATATTTCGCTAAAAATCATCAACAGATTACAATTTGACATTTAAAAAAATATATTTCGAAATATAAGATTTTCTTAATGTTTTAAGCCAAATTTAATTTAGTTCGAAAGTCACTCAAAATAATCTTAGTGCTTCATTTTGAGAAATTTTAAAATAGCGAATGATCAAACATGCAATCCTGACCGGCTGAAGAAACGTGAGCTTTTGCCTCGACCAATTAAATCGTTAATAACTAAAAAACTAAAAACTCCGCCAATCTTGCCATTTGCGCTGTCTTTATTCTAAGAATACTAGGAATAAATATATTTTTTCTTGTCAAAATCAACAATTTCATCTCAGTACATTGCTTGAATTGAGGTGAGTACACACATTCCAAGTACAATCATCCTAAAGAAAGCCACTTAGATAGAGAAGGAAGCAGGGTACAGTATATGATTACTGTGCAAGAAGAAATCAGTTCCATTCTGAACGAGGGACGTAGTTTTTTTTTAAAGCTAACTAACCCTATTTTCACCTTTTACAACGAGGTTTCGCAACGCCGTAGGCTTTAAAGCCAGCCCAAAAACATATTTTGTGTTAAAAGTGCCGGGTGTGGGAATACGCAAGCCAATTAGGTAAAAGGAGTTTTAACTAAATAATGTTGTCCGCCTCGGTTAACTACACTCAAAATTTATACGGTACCACAAAATAGAGTGAACAAAGTCAAACTTTGGAAATGCGCAGTTTCACCGAAGTTGTTGAACTTTCCAGAACCAAAAAAAGCCAGTCTCGCGCTCACTGAACAGATGTCCCACCAAACGCGCAGAAGAACCATGCACTTATATACTCGACACCTAAATTGAGCCTGGCGGTGACGATAGAGTATCATGAAAGTTTTCGCAAACTGCTAGACGTCGGTCCCCCCACTACAAACGTTAATGGCTGTTTCGCTAGGCGACGTGACTCTTTGATCGACAGCAACATGCACGGGCAGAAGGAACATAACGCCCGCCGACAAGGGACTGCAAAAACAAAACCCTTCGGTTTTGCCTCGAATGTTCGCTTGTTTTTCTAACAGTCACCCTCAAAGTTCACAGCGAAAGGGGCCCATATCACTCCAGGCTCGCTCGTTATCCACATTATTAGATTATTCGAAGTCAATTTATTCATTTCTGCACCAGCGTGTTTCCATACATTTTCGCGTTCGGGTGACTTCTCGCCTAATTATTTCGTTCTTGCCGGGAGAGTGTTGCAACTTTTTTTGAACGTGTCGGTGTATCTGCGCCGGGACCCGCCAAGTAATAAAGCTGCGCATCACCAGTCGCCGAAGCCTTTCAGGGAATTTTGACGCAGAGCAATTTTGTCCTTTATATAGATGCGTCTAAATGCACTTCCTCTACTTCTGTCGTTAGTATCGATGCTGCTGGCTTTCACTTGCTCTCGTGCCGATGGAAAACTGACGGGTCAAGATGGCAGAGAGTTTTAGGGAACCGTTTTGGCACATTCGGTACTTCTCGATGGGCCCTCCGATATGAAGTGCGCATGTGCTACCGCAGAAAACTCACATATGCGCCGTTTGTACCGGAGAGCCAATCGCAGCGGGTCGGATGTGCAAAAACGGTTCCCTAAAACTCTCTAGTTCTGACGGAGAGATGAAAACTAAAACAAAAATATCCGCGTGTATACGAGCGGAGTAAGTTTAGTCGTTGCAAAACGCGATCCAGCCAGAAGTACGAACGGGCCAAGCATGGTTTGCCAAGGTCTAGATGTTCGGGTGGCACCCTTTCATGCCTGTGACGTAACCACCAGAGTTATGAGTTGCAAACGTATCTACTCCGTTTCATACAAGTCCGTTCACAGTCGACAGCACGATCCGATATAATCAACCAGGCAGCGCAAAGAGTACACCGACATGGCTTTTGTCGGCTTTATGCGTTTTGTGTAGGATGGAAAACATCTGGCCTCTTGACTTCTATGTTGTCTGCGGTCCTATGGCAATATTGTGGTTTCAACGTTCCCGTTATGACGCCAAGAGCGCAGGACGCGACACTAACGATGTTCCAAGGAAATGGATCAAACAAACTCGCTTTTATAGCGTTTAGCCCTGCAACAAAACCGTGCAATGGCGTGCCTTTCCTGTTATTTCTGCAGAGTCGCGTTAGACGCAGGTTTTGGAGGGACAGTTCGAAGCTTCATGAATAAGCATTTGTTGCTATCTGGATATTATATGCAAACGCGTTATGTTTGCACACAAGGGGATGAAATATATCCACTAGAGCCACTAAATGAGCTGCGCCTAGGGTATCGGCACTCTGTTTCCCGACATTGTTCTGGACGCATGTTGGTGCTTGTGCAGAGCAGACGCAACTGCCGATCATCATGATTCAAAAGTGCGACTTCCTCAGCATTAGATTCGGTGTTAGGAAGCTCATGCAATACTGCTTCGCTTTGGCTCGAACTGTTTAAACATTTCTGGAGAGCGAAAAAACGTTTCTTGTGATTTCAGATAAAGCTTCAAATAACTGGCAACCATCATTTTAGGGCACAATAAGGGCAAGTGTCGTTACTCTGAAGCGTAGCTTATTTAGTGGCACTAATATCCGCATTGTTTTCCCGTGTCGCGATGAACACGTGGTTACTTTCATCGCTTAACTTTTCGCGTGTTCTTTCTACGCGTGGTTCTTGACACTGAATTCTTGCTTTGTTGGAGTTTCGTGGAGGTTATATACGAAAACGAATCTCTCGAAAGATTGAAGTCGCGCTGTTTGAACCTGCTGTCTAATGAATGCAAACGTGGATGCGTTAGGGGCAAGCTTGTATGTAGTAAACCCCCAACTCGTGTTGTTAATGTTGCTGTTGTGGACGTTTTTCACACTGTTACGCCGTAAATATATGTAGTTGCCGGACGCTCCCCAAATCAATCAAGCAATCTCATAGCACGTATAATGGATGTCGATTATCATCTGTTGTCGTCTCTTTTAATTCAGGGTGTTTAAAACAATGTTTCTTTTAGCAACACAATTTCTAACAACCTGAAATAGAAGCTGCGAAAACTCCGCAGCAATATTCTAAACAATGGTGACCAAGTGAATAAAATACATTTTGAGTGTATTGTATTTAAATTCGAAAGACAATTGTCGCAACGTAAAACTCACGAGCACGTGATTACTTTTTTGGGGGGAAGTGTTGGGGTATATTTTGAGTTGATACTACTTTAGTAATGAAGGTGAAAATACAGCGGATATCGGTGGATACAACCGTTAAAAAACGCACTGCCAATGCGAAAGAAAACCGTAATCTCTTGTTTGTCCCCTAACCAACAATCGTGATTCTGTGAGCCACGAATATATGCTAAAAGTAATTGTAAAAAACAAAATACAAAGCACCTTGCCACGAAAAAAACAAAAAAGGCATTTTTCGAAATCCCGGCTAAGAATGCGTTTCCAAACGCTAAGTGGTATTCAACTTTCACACCAAGTATTTTGAGAGTCGATTATTGTAATCTACTTGGAAGCTCGAGAAATATCGTGTCGAGAAACGAGTTGTCATCAAAAAGGGGCAACATCTGTTTTTGCTTCCTTTCGCAAGGCCAGCAACTATGCAAAACGTTTGTGATAGGATACCTTGAAAATGCAATATCTGTGTGAAATCGCACATCAAATTCTATTGCTCAAGCAGCTACTCGCCCGAACAGGCCTCCCCCTGCGCTGCCCAGAGAGTGCTGCGAAATGGGACTCATTAGGTCTTGTTTTGGGTAGTACAAATTTCAGCGTCTCAAACTGTCACATATTTAGAAAGTGCCCGCTTTCGTGCGGAAGGTGACATCGGAAGAAAAATACAAATAAACAACAAAAATTCGAAAGACGTCGAAGCACACGTTAAAGCTAAGACGCTAAAGCGTGAAACTTAAATGAGGATAAATCGCGCCGCATCGCACCGCCGCGCTGCGTAAGTATAGAAACCACGAATGACGGCAACGGTTGCCATACTTACGCCTCTCAGCAGCGCGAAACAACGCAATTTTTGCTCTCATGGGTTTCACGCTTTTGAGCGTGAGCCAAGAGACAACATTTCAGGCGTTCCAGAGTAAAACGAATGAAAGCTAAACGCGTTGAGGCGCCCAATATTTTCACGTAACAAGAGACGTGTACCTTGGCACGTTTTCTTGTCTGGCGGCGTTGAATCTAGTCCATTTTGGGCGCCCAGATATTGTTTCCCTGCTCCTGAGAACCACAGAGAAAGAAAACGAATTCCGAGGACAACTAAGCACTTCTTTTAAGTTGTGAATGCGAAAGAATGAATATTGCTCTCCCGCTCCCTTAGTTCGTCTGCTGTGTACTGGCGTAAACGGCTACGTTTCGCTACTGCCGAGGTTGCGACCGCCAACGATACAGTTGTATTAGGCGCCGCCATGTTCTTCGGCGCCGAGAGTAGAAACCGATTAATCAAATAATTACTTGAAGAGTGGCGATAAATCGGATTAACATTTGTAATCAACGCCCAGCCCTACTAGTAACCATGCGATTGAGGTGGTATTATAAGACAAAGATATGAATGGTTCACATAATTTCCCTTGGGATTTTCCTCATTTTGTAGTATTTTCTTTAAACAATAATTTTGTGAACAAGCCAATAGCTATCTTAGCATATCGGTGTTTAAAATTCCACAACTGAAATAGATCTTCCGGTGTAACTCCTGCTGGCTACATGAGCTCGCCAATTTTCGGAATTCATTTATTATGCGACTTTTGCTTCTGAACACTAGTTATTTTACGATGAGACCTGTCGACTGCAGAATATCCTAATCGCCTTAAAGGTATTTTCACGCAACCAGTACGTTCTAAGCAATTTGAACTAAGCGAATGAAGCGCAACCTCTTAACTGAATGAGCTGTCTTTCGTTGGCGAGCTCCTTGCAGGCCGATTTCAAAAGCGTTTGGCGCATTCCTTTCTCTGTTTGACCGCCACCAAACACAATATTTTTGTAGATGTCTTGTAAGTCACAAAGCAAGTGCCACTGGCGCACGCCATTGCAGGCAGGACGGGAGGAGGAAGCAGACGGATTGCTGGAGAGGAGAGGGAGAAACGTCCCCCTATCTTTACCATTCCGGCTGCTTCCTCCTCCCCAGCGTTCTTTTCCCTCGCCCTGAACTCTTAATCTCTAGTTGTTTTTTTATATTTTTTTTTTGCAGAACTTGTAGCCGTACGACGTCATCGGTGACGCCATACGGGTACGGGATAATACATTTAGGTGTGAACCGGGATTTAGTGGAAAGCCAATGCCCATCCAAGTGCAGAAGAGGACAACAAGCCTGTCGGGTCCGTCCTTCTCCTAGCTTAGCGCATTCGGGTTAAAGGACGTAAGGGATTATAAGGAGCGGCCGGGCGCTGGCGCACCCGCCTCATTGTGTGCATACACTGTGAACGCATCCGCGAAAACATTTTAGAGCCTATTGTGAATGTGAATTATAAAAACTAACCTTGACGTTAGTTTTCATAATTAATTCGTCTTCTTTAGGCCGCGCTCTGTATTCTTCATCATGATTTTATGGGAGAGCAGAAAAGTTAATAAAACATTATCCAGACTTGTTCTGGCTTCCTGTATGTAAAACCACCTTCCGTGTATATATATAAAAAATCGTTTGCCTCTAAAAGAAAAAGCTTTAGAAGCCTTATTAATTATTTTTAGCTTTCCAATTTACGTCGCAATGTTTTTTTTTTTTTTTTTTATAGATTTGCGAAAAATGGTTGTCTTTTTGTAGAATTACTGAGTTAGATCCCGGCCATCGCCCGTTCGGATTCAGACTTTTTTCTTATAATCGTCACATACTACCAGTTTAAGTATAACCAAAAGATGCGCATTATCTTTTTTGGCCACACGCGAGTAGACGCAGAAAATGTTGAATAAAAACCAATTGCCCTTGTACCTTTTAATAGAATAGAGTGGCCAGGAGTTTGAGATTTTCTGCTCTGTTGTGTGTTTTTTCTATTTTCTCCGTCCCATAGTTTACAAGTACAGTATGTTGTTATCCAACCAGCTCGCCTGTCCTATGTATTTCTCTCAGATGATGTGCCGCCAATGATCATTCCACCAATGCGCTGCGGTTGTCAGTGAAAGGTGTACGCGCCGCGCACTGCACATGTATAGAGTTTGGTTGTTCCCGTCATCGCAGTGATTGAACACGAGCCAAAATTTGAAAGTCCCGGAAGGCATCGACTGTGGCCAAGCACAAGTACAGTGCTGACGCTGTGCTGGAGTGCAACACATGAACCACATTTAAATAGGAGTCACCACAGTTCACAAGACATATCCGTGTTACATCAACATCGTGTCTTTCCGAAACAGTCAACAAGTTTTGCGTATGAGCGACTGCAAGAAAGAGTTCGGTTGTAATTGTAAAATATACCGCAAAAAGTTTTCCTTCACACTTTAGAGGCATTGCACGTGATAATGCAGTTTCCACACTCCTGTCCGCTTGCTTCTTTAATGTGCTTAATCTTTAAATACAGTATCGATTCATGGCCCCGTGCTTTAGGGGAGAGCCATTGCCCATCCAAGGGCAGAAGGGAACAACAAACCTGTCGACTCCGTCCTTTTAGCTTAGGGCCTTATCATATAGAGGCAGGAAGACGGCAACAGCAACACAAAACGTTCTCCAACTGTCGGGCAACTTGTTGCTCGTTCCCTCTGTTGTCCGACAAACCTGTCACATTGCGGCAACAGCAGCACAACATGGACGTCAACGAAAATGTTGCCTCGGTATGACAGCGTTTGACGACGAAAACCGCGGCAACTTGCGTTGGATAACTTTTTAGGATTAAAAGTGCAAAAACCGAGAACGTTAGTGTATAGCATAGAACACTGCATCCGGATTTGTTTCCTAGCTGGATATGTCTACGCGGTGAACCCGCTAAAAAAGGAGAACCAGTAAACGAAGACATATAGTGTCTTGTTTTACTGGTCCTTGTTTTTTAGCGCTTTTAATCGTGAAATGAACCACCAACTATTCCTTTTGCGTTGGACAACGTGTGTTGCCCTGATCGGTAGCTGAGCGGATTCCGGGCCGGCAACAAGAAAGACAACACAGATAGCTTCGATAGCAGAGCTGGTTCCATACAAACGTCTCGTTTAAGTGCTTACTGAAATAAACGCTTGGAAAAACGTGATTTAGCAATAAATAAAGGGGCCCTGCAATCATATTTAAGCGTCTAACTTTTTTTGCCGTTTCCACGTCTTTTCGGGTTCGGACAAGCCAGCGGGCATGGGGAGAGTAACTCACTGGACGACGCGAGAACCTCCTCCACCTACGGGGGCGACCCGCGGTGCCGAAAGCGCGCAATATCTGACGACATCGTGACGTTTTAGGTCCTGGCCTTTCCACTGGTCAGAAACGCTAAAAGCTTCTTTTTAGTCTAAATAAGAAATATAAGTGACGCGAGCCGTTTCAAATATTTGTAAAAGTAGCTTTTGTTCAGTATTTTAGATCAGAAAAGAAACAAATGGAGTTTATAAAGTACGGAAACAAGGAATGACCCGTCGACATACCCGCCACCAAGCCGTGGAAAAGGCGGGGCATACTAGAAAGGTGTTGAAACCGTCCACCTTCAGTGGGACAGTTTCAATTCATAACAACTTTTCACAGTCTTTACCTCCACACAAAAATATGCCCCTTTGGTATTGTGACATGACGAATAGAGTGCCTCGCCGGAAAACCTCAAATATATAAACTGCATTTTTTTTTATTACGGGGTTGTTTTTCTTTTGCTTTTTGGAGCATGTATTTCGGTGAACGTGTGGGCCGCCATTATAGCTGTAAAACAAGCACCTGAAGAGCTCTTCAGTTTCAAGTACCGCTATTTTTATAGCCGATTGGAGCACTAAAGTAAGATATTCGAAAAAGTATTCCGTGAGACACGCCAAAAACACTACGGCAGCCAAATTGCCACCCTTTAGTGGAGACATAAGACGCCTTGTTTCTTAAGGAACTAATTTCAGGCCGTTCAAAAATTTCGACATTATTTCCCCTTTAATGGCAGCGTATGCTACCATTGATAATATCCGTAGGTAAAGTAGTAGAGGCAGTGTTTAAAACTCACAAGTCGCACAAAATTATGGGATTTTATTTGTATCGAAGCAATGTTGTTGATGTCGTCCTTCAAGTAACATATTTTTATCCGACAAAACCTTGCAATATGAGTCAATAAAGTGAACGCGGGAAGCGTTTCGGTGAGACGAACTGTCGATAACACGTTGTATGTCTACGAAACGATCTGCCGCTGCAAAATGCTTTCTTTCTCCTGCCCAGTCTCGGATTAATTTCATCATGATTAGCTTTGAAACTAATTTTCTTAACAAAACGTCGGCTGCACATTTGAAGCTTCCTAGACACCGTTTCAAAAGTTCCAGTTACTTTGGCCGATTTATGTGACTAACAGTTTACCAAGAAGATCAGAGGCCATTTGCAAAAAGTGATGCTGTCGACAAACCTAGGTTGAGCGAAATTACACTGTGGTTTCTAATCATGCGTTTTTGTTTTCTTGCACCCTGATAAACTAGATTCTCAAAATATTATGAGACGCAATGGTGTATTTATTTTGCTTGTATTTTTTTAATTTCTCTACATGTGTCACCCTAGCTTGTGCTTGAGCTGTCATTGCGATTAAAAAAATGACTGTAACGCAAAAACAAATGATGGAAATCCTTGTTGTGTTTAGAAGAAACCGAGGTAAGAATTCAGTTTGTTTGTCAGCATGAACAAGTACCTGAGGACTCAAAACACCCGTTTTAAGCTCATCACTTTGGTAAGTTAGGCTTTTCGCAATTTAATTAAAAAAATTAATTATAGTTCGCCATGAATCGACTCAACTTTAACAAGATCATTTTGCATATTGTGTACGTGAGTGTTTGTGTTAATTCAATATTGCAACTAGAATGCGGAGAGGGCAACGTTATGGAACGTAGGCCGAAACGATTCTTGGCACTGTGAACGAAGAATCGTTTGATGCGGACGTGACCAAAGATCGCCCTGAAGACGACATCGATGAATCGAGCAATGGGTCTCTGCTTTGGAGTGTGGTATGTGCGAAAAAAACCTAACCAATCGCGTTTTCGCAGCTCCAGGCAATAATTTATTCAGTGGTGCCGGCCGACGCTAACTTTTGTGAAAGTTGGCGAATGCACCGTTGAAAGTTTGCTTCAAGTCGTAGAAGCCTAAAGTGAAGGAATTGGATAGACGTGTATATATAGACTTTGATAGAGGTCACTATCTTTATTTATACACGTAGACAATCCCTGTAAGTGCAATAGGATTCACAGTACCAATACTGGGCAGTGAAATAAATACATTTCATGTTGTTTAACCTTTGCTTCAAGTATATCATTTACACGTTATTATGGTTGATTTACTTTAATGTCCTACCTTTTAGTACCTCTTCAATGCAATCACATACTTATGTCAGCAGTCATAAAAAAAAACATTGAAGATACTTACGCTTTACATTGTATAGTGTCTAGAGAAACACTGGGCGAAAACAAAATCGCCATTTTTTGTTTCGCTAATAGTTTCAAACTACTAGTCTCAAAACTCATAGTTTTGCGAAAAACATTTCATTTCTAGAAACTAACCTATACACTGTAATCAGGTGGTGAACTGGGCAAGTTGGTTTACGTTATACATGATAGGGAAAACGGCTCAGAAAACACAGACGACGAAGAGGAACAAACGCGACAGCATTGTCCTGTCCTGTTTGTTCCTCTTCGTAGTCCCTGTTTTCTGAGCTGTTTTCGCCATCATGACTAATCTATACGTTCCAGATTGATAGCCCCAAATTTGCAAAAAAAAGATGATACGTAAAACTACCGATGTCGTAAACGCGCTTACAGGTTCCTTTAGCGGACATCATCAGATTTGTGTCTGAGATGATAACGAACGATCCAAAGCACTCACTGACAACAACCGCCTAATAAGTAAGATTATCGAACGATAAGGTGCTTACTTCCACCTTTCATAAAGTTAGGTTAAAAAAATAGCATCCTATTTTAAAGCACCGTACGATTTGTTACGTGCTTCTTATATGTTCTACACGCAACAGGAATCGAAGCTTTAAGATATCCCGAAGCTTGGAAGGAACAAGGGAAAGTCAAAGGTGTATATATTACAACGTTTTAATCATTTCAACCTCCCTTAACGCCGTCTGCTACACTTTAAATGCCTCCTCTCAGCACTGCCAACTGTATAGCCATGAAAGCAGATGTTTAAGATCTAGGGGATGACGCTAGTAGCAATACAAAATGATTAATTTGAATCAAATAGGGTTCATAGCGGCGAACAATTCTCCAGGGCAACCCAGATAAGAAACTTTTGATGCGACCCAAAAAAATAAAATCTTCAAGGCGACCAAGACAAAACATTTTCTAGCGGACGCAGAAATATTCGCACAAGTATATCTACCGCCACCTTGTAAAAAGAAAAAAAAAAGTAAACAATAAGAGATAAATATTGGAAACAGACGCTGCCGGGTTTGGTGTGTAGGAAGAGCACGTAACAGTTATCGCTGTAAAAGATCCGGGCTAAATATTTGTCATCTAGTAGATGCTGAATCACTCCGGCGGAGTATCAGTCGGGGAGGCAGGATCAAGAAGCGTCACTCAAAGAGGATGCCGAGGTGCGCCACGTTGTATCAATTTGCTCAGCCGGCATCGTTGCGGAGTCCGAAAAGACGTCGTTGCGCGTGATTTCCCGGATGGTGAGCGTGGGCAGGCCGGGGTCGCTTGGTTCCAGCGTCTCGTCCTGGTAGAAGCGCAACGGGGTGTCGTCCTTGAACCAGCGAAAGTCTAGGATCATAGGCTGATGGGCCGTGTAGGAGCAGTGCAGTACCACGTGACCCCCCCCCCCCCCATAACCCCCCCCCCCCCCCCGGGCTGTGCCTGATCTTGACTTACGGGGGAACTGGATCAGAGAAGAGTCACAAATGACTGTGAGAAATGTTTGGAGAAACAAACTAGTGTCACACAAAAGGCTCGACATGAAACATCGAGATTCGACTGGCTTGCCGAACCTGTACTTATTAATCAAATTTGGCGAAAATTGGCATTTTAAACAATATTGAACGGCCTATCCAAACAAATCGTAATTTAAAGAAAACATATATATACTGTTTTAAAATATAGATAATATTTACGCAGCCTATAGCGTCTATAAATTTGTATAGGTTTCCATTAATGCAGTAATTTGTCAAAATGCGGTAAAATTCCTTCGAAGGGAGATGCCAGCTTCTTTGTTATTTATGCTCATGCGGATCAAGTCCAACATCGAGTTGTATGTTCGAAATATTTGAAACTGGATGACATAGAACCTCCGAAGGGTTAGAGCTCGTCCAGGCTTGATTCCCAATAAATTATTAGGGTGCCATGGAAGGGCAAATGTGGTTTCTTATGTCACGTGGTGCTGCCAGCCCACAAACGAGAAATCCGCGTCAGTGAAACGGAGAAGCTGGCCCCTAAACAACTCTTTGTCGAGCGGCTACTTTCTTTTACATACCCTTCGTATACTCTTTTCGGGGGTCTAAATGTATATTCAGCCCTGTTATTATCTTTACAGAGTTTAGTGCTTGACATTCCTTGCGCTACAGGTCTCGCATAGCACATGGAATGTTCTGCGTAGCACATGGAATAGTACACGGTCGAAAAACAATCTTAGAATGCACGAACTAGGCATGGCATAGTGACTCTCTAAGAACGCAAGCCAATTTCCTCCACGCAGACAACCGTGATCCACGCTCTAGAGCTCTAAATGTATTTAAAGGCATGTCTTATAGTGTCATACGTCGTTTTACTAAGACGTCTCATTCTATTTCCCTCATCGACGTATGATCATACTGTGGTTCACTTTATACATTTCAGACGGATCATTCCCAAGACTTCGTAGTGTTTTCGTTCGCCGCTCCCCTTCGAGTAAAATGATTACATCCGAATTAAAACACCACCTTCAAAGCATATTTATTGCCAGACGATCCCGACAGCACTACATTGGCGGGATTGTCAGCTTAAAGGAATTGCATGCAGTCCAGTGAGAGAGGACCTGTAAAGCCAGCAGTTAATATTATCGGCGTCTTTAATTTGCGTTCATTTCCATCATAACGTTGGCTTTCCAATCGCTTTATTTTCCTGCTCTTTAGAAATAGTGCCATTTCTAGGCCATCTAATATTTTTCACCAAATACAAAATTTCGCATCAGATTTTGTTTTGTTGTTATGTTTGATCTTTAATAAACAAATCACCATAGAAATATTCAAGAAACCCCAAGTCGTATAGCATTAAAAATTAAAGGAACGCGTTGGAATTGTTTTTTCAGTATTCCTAGACACTTATGGCTCGAACTTTGTTTTGCCTGCTGGTTGCAAAAATTGCTATCGTTATTACCTCTGTCTATTTATCGCAGATCAGAAAATTTTCAACGCGACTAACTAAGAAAGGATTAGACTCCTCCTATTTTATAAGTAACTTTAAGTAAGACATACGAAAAGGAACAATGCACAGTTTATGTATGTATATTTGAGTGATGTGTTAATCTCTCTTTTTTATCCCGATAAGTCGAGTACGCCCATGGAGGAGAAGAAAAAAAAAAGTTTAAAGCTTTTCTATATTTTCCTTGACAAAATAAAAGACGGGAACACGTCATGATAGAAAGCGTTCACAGCCGTTTTTGGCACATGTAACCTGAACTGGCGCTGCAAAGAGTGCGGGCGGCTTTTATAGAACGCCAGAGTAATGTCGCTTGGCGAGACGTGTCTGGTGTTCGGATGGGAAAGCCAGCCCCGCAAGAGCTGCAGGCTTCAGCAGATCTCAAGCTCGAGATCGCAGATATAAAATGAGGAGAAAGAAAAAGACTCACTTTCAAACGAGGAAAAGCGCTTTGTGCCGAATATATCATTGCTAGGTCGCCCAAGGATTCCGCACGATGCTATTCCGTTGGCGTATACACAATAAAATAACTATTTGTTTTTCTTTCTGCAAACTGTCTCGGCGTTCGATAATTACTTGAACGCTTTCCCAGGAAGGAAATTTTTGATGGAGGCGCCGGCGTTTATCTTTGTATTCCTAATACGTGCCACACACTAGCCTTTAAACTAAGGTGTTACAGTTTGCTGTACGTATTAGAAATGTTCGAAAATTACGAACGGTCAATGTTTTGCGGGTGCGGACAAAAGTGAAAAAATATCTCAAGATCAAGACCATGTTTTATTTCTAAAAAAAACTTAATTACATGTTTATTGCCTTTAGCAATTACGTCGTTCCATCCACGTGCATATTTCTAAAGATAACACAATCTCGACTAAAATCACGGTCTTCAAACAAATATTTAGCTGATTGTGATATTGTTAAAAAGAAAGACAGTTCATTGACTCTGGTCAATGAGCTGTCTTTTCAACCCGGACCTTAGAAGTCGAACTATTAGAAAGCACATGTAAGAAATAAAGTTGGTCTCAAGGCAGTCGTGTTTTCTTCGATTGAGTAAAGCGTTTATTTTAATATAATGCGTTTCGCTTTTCTTCTGGATATTTAATGTATCGGGACGACGGAGTTGAGGCCTATTTGTGTTTAAAGGAACAGAAGGAAAATAAGAGGCTTGACACCGGCAATTTCTGAAATCGCATTCCAAAAAACGCCAATTTCAGAACTCTTTAAAAAAGAGAAGAAAAAAAAAAACACGCCGCAGTTTTAATTATATACTACTGCCCCTTAACATGACCTTCATTTTGTATGGCTACTTATTTTGGAGTGTACCCGTTCACAAGGGAAAGGTATTTTAGCACCTTTGTTACTTCCTCGTGTCCTCTAGATGACTTTACGTTTTATATTTTAAGTAAGATTGCAAAAAGCGAGCTAACGTAAAAGCGGCGACACTTTTCATCCGTATAACGGTAAGGGCAGCTCGCTCGCGTTGAAAAAGTTAGCCTCATACAAGGCGTTTGTTTCTTTTTAGGCTTTACAGACTCGTTTTTAAGAAAAATAGCGAAAGCTACGCTGATGCGTTCTACGCAGGGGAGACATACGGCCGGCGAGACATAAGTGACTAATCGTAACGATAAGTAAAGTGATGAACTAAAATTTGCTAGCGAACTTCACCATCGACAATAAACATTTGTTTCCAATTAGAAACTTGCTTTGCGTAATCAGAAACCACTAGGTCGGTCATTTTTAGAAATACTTTCCAGTGCTCCGGAAGCTAACTAGTGCGCAATGATTACCATTCGTGCAACAGGCACGAGTCTAGCGGTGGAAAAACGCGGATGATGAAACGCAAAAACCGCTCGGACGCTTTATCGCACCTGTAGCATTGGGCCGGCGGCACGAGTGGCGCTTCACATGTGTTCCATGGCTTTCTAGAATCGAACGATTTCGTGTTTCTTTTATAGCGCTCAGCACGTTTATAATTGTAACCATAGGAGCATGTTGATTTTTAGTAATGGAAAAGTTATATAACCGACTTATCGTGCCGATTAGGCCCTTATATACAGCGTGTGAAATTAGCAGGCTTGATCTAAAATGGGCCGTAAAAATTGATGCCTGCACGAAGCAATGTAAACTTTTCGTTTAAAGTTTTTTTTTTCTCAAGTCCCCTTTTTTGTGTACAATAACACAGCGTAGCTCTCTTGCTGTGCTGAAGAGCGCAAAAAAAAAAAGTGCCAGGGTTAATGGCGGGCGGTGACGCAGACGAGTGAGGCGAGCGTCGGGGCGCGTTTGGCGCACGTAGTCAAATTTGGCGTTGGGAGTAACGTTTGAAGGTAGAGCCGACCAGCGAGGAAAAGCAGACGACACGCAGAAGAAATACCGTCGACAGCAAGAACGCCGTCGTTATGCAACCGCGCTTTGTCTTTTTAACTTTAAATTTCGATTGTATTGTCCGCATTTATTTTTAAACCAAATGTACACTACAAAAAGATTATCTAAATTTTAGTAGATCATAGTCGTCGCGAGCATAGAGTTATTATAATGTACGCTAGAGGTTCAACTGGCGCTAGTGTGCTGTTGCAAATTGAAGCAGACAGCAAGCAGTCGGAAATTGACTTCCGGTAATGCATTTCTATGGAATAAAGCGAGTGCATTTCCTCTCTGCGCTCCATTATAAGAGCAAATATCACGAATAATTCGTACGTACTAGGCAATTCGGAACATTTCCCAGTCACGCAGGCGAAATAATTGATCAGTTACGTCGTTTTTATTTTAAAATCTTGACACGAAAAACGGTGCTAAAACCGCTTCGTACGTGCATTTATGTGCACTGTCGGACACTGTTAGCGCGAACACGGCGTCGAAGCTTTCCAGCATGGGTGATATACGTGCCAAACGAACGAACGACATGTGGAAAGCCAAGGGAGACGACAGGAACTACGAAGTAACACTGGATAAGTAACTCCTTGTGCTTGCAGATGATCAAAATAAATTGAAAGTCACGTAATATAGTCTGATTTGCAATAAATAAGTACTGCTTTATTCTTTCTGCTCATGAATATGTGCGAAGATGCTTAATTGTTCTGGGTTCAAATCATCACCCGCATGCTCCAAATCTTTGTAAATAGGCAGAAGCCAGGGAACAGGTGCCCGATAAAAACTGCCCGACAAAGGAAATAATAAGAAAACACACCTTTAGTAGTTCACGTACTTTATCCTTTACGTTTCGAACGTTTTTTAACCACTCGTAAAGATGCACGACGGGGTCATTTCCATATAGTGACAGAACGGGCATATTAGCAATATATAAGCACCAGCGGAATGCTGGCGAACTTTGAACACACTCTACATTCCTTTCGATCGTTATTTTGCTTAGAATCATCGCTCGTTTCTATATTACCTGCCATGGAACAGAGGTTTGGGCCTGAAATATAGCGAAGTTTAACATCGTTCAGTGGTAAAGACAAAATGCTGTAACTCAAGCAATTACACTTCCACAATATTAATAAAGGTACATACTATCCGGTACAACCGAAAAAACAAAAGTTATTCATGTTATTATCCGGCAAAGAGACAAAATTCACGCGCTTTTTCCCATAGGAATAAACAGGAAGACTGGAAAAGTAGACTGCATGCTGTCTGCTTCAATAGGTGAGCGGCGTTTGGCAACTTCCGGTTCCTTGGGAAATTTTGTTGAAGTGTTGACGAACGACGATGATGACCTGCAAACCTGTCTAAGTATGGTTCTGAAAACTACTGTCTGGAGGTTTCAAAATTATGCTTGCACAGGCTTGCAGCTCAATCTCATCGTTTGTCAACAGTAAAACAAAATTTCCTAAGGAACCGGAAGTTGCCAAACGCCGCTCACCCATTTGCAACCGAAGTCCCGCAGACACTAGCGCCAGCTGAGCCTCTAGCGTGTATTGTAATAACTCTATGGTCGCGAGTACTCTCAATAAGGAGGTAGCGCCATCTATCAATACGTGCGCCAAACGCGCCCGCGGCTCGACTCAGCCGTCTGCGTCGCAGCCTACCATTGACCCTGGCAAGTTTTCCGGCTAATTGTTTTACAGAAAGAAAACTGCGCTTTGTAATTCGAAAAACAAAACACGAAAAACAAGCGGACTTGTCAAATACACTTTTTACGAAAAGTTAAGATTGCTTCATGGAAACATTGATTTTTACGGTTCATTTTCGATCGAGCCTGATGACTTCAGACACACTATATTGTGTCCCCTTGGCCACAATAACTCACCTTAACATATCACATTAGTTTAGCGTTTATGAATTTTAAAAACAAATCTATAAATAAAATAAAAAAATATATGATAATTTAAACCAAGGTGGAAAGAAACGATTAATGAACTCCACTTCCGGCTTTTTGCAGGAAGGTCACAGCACCGAAAGCGATGTGTCACTCGTCATAGTTTTACTTATTGTTATGAGCTTCCACGTGGTTTACAAAGCTCTGACAGATAAGGCTATTTTTCAAATGTCTCTCGTAGAATACGTGTCAGTCACAACCTTGAAGACAAGGAAGATTCTGAAATGATAAATAAGCTAAATGATTGCATATTGGGGTGTTTGCTTTCCAGAAGATGCCTGATAAATGCTAGTGCAAATCGGTCAATTGGTAGTTTATGTAGTTATTATAAAATATAATTAATACCTTATCACAGTCTGATGAAGATACGTAGTTTTGTTGTTTCCATATTTTTTGCAGCATCCTCTTTTCCCAGCACTTCAAGGGGTCAGTGAATCGAAGGAAACCTAAACATGAATGTCTTAAACAAGTTTCAATTCAACTGTGATCTGTAGCTCTGATGCACAAGGCCACCACCTGATAGAAGTTTCCCTGATAGTGTACTAATTTAAAAACAGCTTTTAGGTCCACATGATACCCCAGGAAACCCCTTGGATAACCAACACGTCGGCCTAAGCTCGCCACAAGCTACAGAAAAATCTGAGAAAAGTTTGCGATTGTTGTTGCCTAACCGCCACGCAATCCGAGTTCGTGCCCGGCGCGGTCACCTCCGGTGACCGCGCCGGAGGTGTCAGTGGACACGGCAACACCGCCGTGACAATGTCACCAAGCGTGCCACGTTTTGTGCAGATCATCGTTGGATGCTTATCCGCAGCCTTGGAAGCAACACCGACTTTATCTGCGGATGGAAACTCCGTTCATCGCCCTGTCATCGACGCATCGCAAGGGCTGCACGTGGCCAGCGTCTTCAGCGCATCTCCGATGGGCATGGTGACGTCATCGCTTCTTGAGGAATCAGCGCCACCGATGGATATAAAAGGAATACCAGCGTCTTCAGGCCTCAGTGCACACGGCAACACCGCCGTGACAATGTCACCAAGCGTGCCACTTTTTGTGCAGATCATCGTTGGATGCGTATCCGCAGCCTTGGAAGCAACACCGACTTTATCTGCGGATGTAAACTCCGTTCATCGCCCTGTCATCGACACATCGCAAGGGCTGCACGTGGCCAGCGTCTTCAGCGCATCACCGATGGGCATGGTGACGTCATCGCTTCTTGAGGAATCAGCGCTACCGATGGATATAAAAGGAATACCAGCGTCTTCAGGCCTCAGTGGACACGGCAACACCGCCGTGACAATGTCACCAAGCGTGCCACTTTTTGTGCAGGTTAGTGCTCGAACGTTTGGTTTTCATAGTGATTACCTTTGGTTGTTAGTGTTGCCGTGTCCACATGTAGCCCTTGATTCTGTACGTGAGTGTTTTTCAACAGCAGTGCTTTTACTAAAGCTATCCGGAGATGTTGAGGAAAACCCCGGACCGATTACGCAGGAAATGTTCAATGAAATGATTCAGACTCATAAAGAAATCTTGTCTAAGATTTCAGAGATACAAACAAAACTGGCATCGTCCGAAGCAATGATGCTCTAAATGCAGAACAGACTACTGACAATAGAAAAAAAGCTACAAAGGGTTGATGAAACTGAGACTAGACTTGAAAAGCTCGAACACTCTGTCAGCGGTTGCGACGCCGAAATCGGAACACTCGCCAGGCAAATTTATGAGTTAGAAAATCGTTCCAGACGAAACAATCTTATTGTTAGAGGTATTAAAGAAGTAAGCAAAGGAACCGAAGAAATTTTACTAAAGAGAGTGAATGATGACGTTTTTGATAAGATTCTAAATAATAAACTAAACTCTATTGAGCGTATACATAGGCTTGGAAAAAAGGTTTCAGGTAGAGACCGTCCGATTATGCTCAAGGTTTCAGACTTCCGAGATAAACTGGCTATTTTGAAGAACTGCTTCAAACTCAAAGGTACACTTCTCTAAAAGGGTGGTTGAGATCCGCAAAAACCTGCGGAATTCTACGGCAGAAGAGAGAGGAAGGGGTTCAAAGTGAAATTAGTATTCGATAAGCTAAGAGTGGACAATGACCTTTAGGCCTGGAACGAAGCCACTAATGTGAGGTTTAAGTGCCATGAGGGTCCCCTCGAGACTCGCTTAGAAACCACCCCGGGATATAAAAATAAGTGACTAAAATTCAAAGAACCTGTGTGCTTCAAGATCATAAACATGAATGCCAGAAGTATTTTGAATAAAGTCGATGTAATTGAAAGCATAATCCTGGAACATGAACCTGATATCATCATCATTACAGAAACGTGGCTGCATAATGATGTCCTCGACTCTGAAGTAACTCCCCCGAACTACACAATAGTAAGAAAGGATAGAGAAGGAAGAGGCGGTGGAGTTGCTATCATGATTCAAAATAACATTCAGTTTTCTGCTCTTGATAAAGTACGTGACGTTGAAGCATTGTGGATTAAAACTAAGCTCAATAATAGTACTGTCTTTATTGGTGGAATGTATAGGCCTCCGAATTCGCCGGCTGATGTGATGATAAAGCATCAAATTTTTATGGATTTGAATCTACGTCACGACGACAACATATTACTTTTAGGGGATTTTAACTTACCCGGGGTAGATTGGTTATCACTTTCTCCTGGATCGACGGAAGTAGCTAGCTGTGACCAATTAATGGAGCTTGCGTTTTGCTACAATCTAACCAAGGTTGTAACTGATCACAAAAGAGTTACTTCAACGATGTCATCCATTTTGGACCTAGTTTTTATATCGGCACGCTTGAAATCGTTTCTTCCCAGCTGTGAAACTTTTGAGGGCCCTTCGGATCATAAAATGGTACTTGTGTCTTTTGAAATGACCCCAAATATCACGCATATATACTCGCTAAAGACGTTTCTTATTTTCGGGGCTGCCGATGATGTCAGCGTGCTCGATTATCTTGAAGAGTCATTGGATGACTTTACGTTTCTTTTCCAATCGAATGCCAGTACTGACACGTTATGGAACTTCTTTACCAACATGACTAAGCAATGCCTTGAGCGGTTTATTCCAAAGTATAAGAAAACAAATTCGGAACCAAAACCCCTGGATTAATAGGGAAATAATACATGCAAAAAGAAAACTCAAACGGAAGCGAGCGCGTTCACATGGTTCGAATATCAAAGATAAATCATGCATTCACCGCATGAGTCAGGAATTAAAACGCCTAGTAAAGAACTCTAAAGAGAAATTTTACAATGAAACACTTCAAAGATTTCTCAGGGAAGCACCACACAAGTTTTGGCGGTACGTTAATCCCTCGGTCAAATCGCGTCGCACTAGCGATGAAACCACTAATCAAGAGCGCACGGAACAATTTAACACTTTCTTCTCGTCTGTGTTTATTGAGGACGATGGAAACTTGCCTAGTTTTGTTGACTTTTCAGATAGCCCTCCTATTAAAATTATAGAAATAAACGAGGAAGGAGTTTTGAACCTTTTACTTAATATCAATACAAAAAAGAGACCCGGGCCCGACGGCATTCCAAATGAGTTTTTAAAAAGGTACGCAGTTTGGGTCTCCAAATATCTATCCATGATTTTCCAATCCTCCATTAATAATTGTTCGTTTCCTAGTGCTTGGAAACGCGCGAAAGTGGTTCCTATCCACAAAGGTGGCAGTGTGTCTGACGTAAGCACCTATCGGCCCATTTCGCTTGTTAGTACATGTTCGAAGCTGCTTGAACATATCGTATCTAAACATTTAATGAATTATCTCGAAGATTATGAATTATTGTTCCAATCTCAACATGGCTTTCGGAAAGGACTTTCCACCACAACCCAACTTATCGAAACTGTACATGACCTTTCTTATACAATTAATTGTCGCGGTCAAACTGACGTAGTGTTTTTGGACTTTGCGAAAGCGTTTGACAAAGTGTCGCACTCTAAGCTATTACTGAAAATTGACGTCATTTTTAAAAATTCAGCCATCACACAGTGGTTTTCATCGTATCTTTCTTCTAGAGAACAGTTTGTAGAAGTTAAGGGACATAAGCCTAGCCTTTCACCGGTATCTTCAGGGGTTCCCCAGGGGAGCGTTTTGGGTCCCCTTTTGTTTTTTAATATTCATAAATGATATGCACAAAGACATAACCGTTCAAATCAGACTATTTGCAGATGACTGTGTAATATACCATAAGATAGAAACTCCAGATGACCAGGACGAACTAAATCGTAATCTAAAAAAAATTCCACACTGGTGTGATAATTGGCAGATGGTGTTAAATCTTGAAAAATCTGTCTTCATGTCAATATCAAGAAAAAAAATATTTTAGCATACAACTATCACATTGACGGCGTCGGACTTAAAAGAGTAAAAGAGCATAAGTACCTAGGTTTAGTATTTACACCTGACCTACGTTGGAATACCCACATTGATAAAGCCTGTCTTAAGGCCAACAAAGCACTATGGTGCCTCAGGCGAAACCTTACTAGTGCAACTCCGGAAATAAGAAGCCTGACTTATACAGCCCTGGTAAGACCGATTATTGAGTACGCGAAAATTGTGTGGGATCCACATACTGTAACAAATTGCCATAAATTGGAAAAAATTCAGCGACTTGCTTCCAGGATCATCTTTAACAAATTCGGCCAAGCATTTTCTCCTACAAAACTATGTGAACTCGCAAATCTCCCAACTTTGGAATCGAGGACCAAGTACGAAAGATTGAAATTCCTTTTCCAAATTATACATAACTTTATAAAGATCAACAAATCGGATTATTACGAAATCAGCACTAACGAATCCTCAAGGCATCGCCATAGCATGTTCATTCGTAATTAATCTGTACGAAATGATTGTTTTAAGTTCAGTTTCTTCCCTAGAACCATCAGAGTGGAATATGCTGCCCGATTCTGCTGTCTCGTCAACATCCCTTAATGCCTTTTTAGAAAGTATACATAATATTGTCGAATGTGACAGTCGTGAAAAGCAGTAATTGTACAAAGACGGACCAAGTTTCTGCTTTATTGTGAAATGTTAATACCTGTGCTGCTTTCAGTTTTGTAAATTTTTCTTGTGCGCTTTTAAGAGTATGAAGCGGTCTTGTGCAATCCACTGTCTTGTTTAATTACTCTTTTTATTGTGGTTACTTTCATCTTTTATTTTTGTATACCCACTCCTGTAATAGCCCAATGGGCTGACAGTATCAATAAATGAATGAATGAATGAAATGAATGGAAGAGCTATCTTTCAGTTGGAACCAGCCGCAGTTCACCACGCTCCCTTGAACGATCCCTCAAATCCGGCGCGCCCACCCAAGCGACAGCCTACGGGTTCATCGAAGCCGCTCGACGCCAGAGGTGGCAACAGCCCCAGCCTCCCGGTCGGCGTCAAACCCTGGCCTCGACCACGCGCACGAAGCCCACCTTCCTCCCTTTCTCCTCCGTCCTGTCCCCTGGAAACACCTGTCCCTCGCGGAGCCAGGTTGGGCTCCGGGCTCTCTCCTTTCCGGCGGCAGCGGAGGGGCTGCTTCTATCTCCCAGCAATTTCTCTCGGCGGAAGCAGGTCGGTATTGGCTGCACGCTTCAGCCCCAGCTTTACCGGAAATAGGGCCAACATGGAAGGCTCCCATTTTGGTCTTCGCGTTGTTGATCTTTTTGGCTCATCTTATTTCTTTTTACTTCTCCATCTACCATTTATCTCTTCATATGTCCTCGTATCTCTCCAAGATTTTTTTTTTCTGTTTTGAGTGTTGTCCGTGTGTACGGAGTATAGGTACTTCGTTGCTAAACGGAAAGAACGCCAAAAGAAGCGGGAAACCGGATGGGGTTATTCCCAGAGGAGGGATTCTCGCCGGGACAACCACACACATACGCACGCGGAAACGATAAAAAAAAAGCATGGACGCCGCAAAGGAGGCACCGCGTTTTGGGAGAAGACGGGGTCATAATTAGTAGTGTCCGGTTCCTTTCCGCCCCGCGAATCAATTATTCTAGTTGACATTGTGTACCGGCCCCGACCACAATATTAAAAGACTCGCCGTCTCACGTTTGTGTGAGGGACGGAGCGCGTGTCCGTGCGTGGATGTAATGGAATAATCCGTTTGAGGAGTCTCTCTTTGAGAAAACTCATTAACGCTGTATTGATCTCACCCGCAGTTCGCCAGACTCCTCTGTTTCTACGGCGAGGACGCTTTCTCGATTTGTGTGCACCTAGCCTCGTTTATTATAACCGAATGCTAGCGAACGTCATACGGAGCAGGTAACACGATTGAACCGACTGCGTCGTGTTTATACATTTTTGTTTTAAAGCATGAAATACTTTTTAACGCCACCCCCCATCCAACAATGCTGTCCGTCCGTCCATCCGTCCGTGCATTTTCCGCTGAATTTAGCAAGGAAATAGACACCACACAAGCCATCATCATGAGATCTATACACCAAGTGGTGAAATTGACGCCACGTTGCATACACGTAGATATAGTTTGCCCACTAGAGTCAACAAAAATGTTTACGCCTTGTGACTTAAACATTCATCCAGTCTCCCCGCTACCTTCAGTGAGGAAATTGATGTCAAGTGATTTTTTAAAATAGTTTTCCCGCTATAGACCTTCCAGCGGCAGTCTCGAACGGAGCGATTTACAGCGGACGTCCCTGGTTTTGAGAGGGTACGTCAGTGTTGCCCGACTGCGCTGAGCTGTGGGTTTTCTAGTCAGTGGGCTGTGGCAGCCTCCGTAGGCGCGATTCCGGGCGCTGGTGGAGGCTGAATTCCCGCGTTCTATTTTTCATTTTGTGTTCTATGGCGAATAGAATTTCTCGGGGTTGTTAAGAATGCATTGCACTATTTTTGGGAACAAAAACGAAGAAATGAAAGCTGTTTTGGTGAGTCCGTGCGCGACAAAACAAATGCAACTGGAAGATTTGTTTCATTTTATGTTGATCTTTTTACGGCACGGTACACTCAGCCGTGTCAACTTACAGAGGTCTTAGCGGTCGAAAATATTTGACCACACAGGATATCTGAACTGCATGGATATTCCCCGCCCACAACAGGAAATTCAACGAGTATCATCAATCGAACAACATATATTGTACGTGCCCCACGGTGCCGCGTTATCCGAACAGGACTTGAGAGAGGTCTCAAATAACACAGAATGTCCAATATGCAGTGTCGACGATCGACGATAGTCATCTCACGACAATCGGACGGAATCCGGTATGTTTTGGGGAACATCTAGAAGAGAGCTGCTTTTTTGCACAGCTTCAAAGCAAATGAACGAACGTGTCTATTCCGTCCCCACACCCCGAAGCCAACCCTATCACATATTTTTCGCGAAGACCCGGAATATAGCCGGGAAGGCTTTTGGAGATTATCTAAACGGAAATAATTCTCCAAGAACGTCGAACTGCCTGCGTCGCGGGCTTCTTGACGTTCGCACTCTTCATTCGTTTCCTGCGAAGGCCGAGCAGGCTACGAGGCCTGCTTTTCCCTGGTTCTCACAGTGGAAGATAACAAATAAAGGGTAAGCATCCTAAACAGGCAAATAAAGTAAAAACTTCCAAGAAACGCCGGCGAACTACGAATGCACAATGCAGGCGGGGAGTCACGCTGACCGGGCTTCCACAGCTCAGCCGGGTGCCAGATATTTCTGGCTGGTAGGGGTCACTCGATTCGCAAAATGGCGGCGGCCAGAACGCTCTTTTTGGAAAGGTTTATATTTAGCGGGAACATTAATATGACCTAAACACAAACCAAGTTTTACCGTAAAATCTTGTAGGCGAAATCGACGTCACGTTACCTCATTCGACGTGGCATAAACAACAATTAAGATTCCCCATTATATTGAAGGCCGACATAAAACCACTGTTTTCTGCAGGGAAGATAATCCTCTTAGCGCTCACTTTCCTGCGAGGGGAGCCAAGTTGGGGCAAGGTAAAACGCGGGGAGGACATAGGGAAGCAGGAGGTGGCGAAAGTGGAAAGTGCGAAGTGTACGTCGGCCCTTAAACGGGAAATTGTACCTCACGTGACACACCAATTCCCCCTTCCTACCCCACTTCTCCTTTATCCCTCCTTTATCGCCATATTTCTCTCCTTCTCCTAGGGTTTCCTCCCCATCTGCCTCCCTTACCCTCGCACCCCTGCCTCTCCCCTCCCTATTCCTCCCTTTCTCTCCAACTCCCTCCCTCTTCCTCTTTCCTCATGTCACTCCCATTCCTCCACCTTCCCCATCTCTCCCCCCTGTCCTACAGTGCCCTTCCTCCGCTCTTTTTCCCTATCTTCCCCTTTCCTCTCCTCCCCCTCTTTCCCTGCCCTTCCATATCCCTGACCCATTCTATACTGCCCTTCCTCGCCCATTCCTCCCCACTTGCCTCCCTTCCCCTCTCACGTGACAAACCAGTTCAGGTCTTCGAAAACTGATAAAATATAGTTTCTTCAATCCCGGAATTACTGTTCAATGTACTCCGCACAATTCAAACAATCGCTTCTAAATACTGAATTTCATGCATTATAGCACTTTAAAGGTCAAGGTTGCTGCCAATGTTTTGTATTGTTTGCCCCTTGGCCAATATGAAACAGGGAATTTTTATGTGCTTTCAGTCCATGTTTTATTCTCGCGTAAGATCGAAAGAAGACCTGAAAAACACGTCCGAAACAAATAATTGTTTCAAAAGTCGTTTTCAGCATTTTGGTGATAGCAACCTGAGGCTCACACCGCTGCTTAATAAAGCCGGGTGTATATCCCGACAGATCACCCGACGAGTGGAGCATTGCTGAAAAACTGGAAACCAATTATATGACAAGGCCCAAGTAGATTTCTTGTTTAAAAAGTTTATAGAGTTTTTACTGTTGCACTCGCCTAATGAAGGTGTTTCTCAATGTAGAATATCAGTTGTTATTATTGTGAATAATTGTAAACCATGCGAAATGATTTCCAATGCTCCCACTTTCAAACTACAATGATTTTCACACTCTTCACAATGTAGGGAAGTAGACCATCGGCTGTTTTCTGGAGCCTCTTCCTACCACCTCCCGACGAGTCTAATCGGCTCCGTATAATAAATACTCTCATTTATCAGTCTTTCCTTCTGCATCTGTTGAGGAGCTGAGATATCACCGCGTTCTGTGTACGCGACTATTCTAATCAACGCCCTTTTCTTCACTCGTCCATCGCTTGGGCACTTCCAGCTCTCGTCTGGACTTGCATGCTCCATTCTTTTAAATGAGTACTTGTTTCAATAAAAATAAAGGCAGAAAACTTGAGGGGACGGAACTGCCTCATGAACTCGGGACTGTAAAGGTTGAAACGCGTGGAGCCCCGAGATAATACGGTTCTCACTTCTTGATTTGTGTTTCTTTACCAGTGCTATTAAAGCAGGAATGTAACCGCTTAGTGGAATAAATCTAGAGTCTACAACTCAATCACAGGACACATCCTTCCATGTAAACGATGGGTCGATTGCACACCAGCATCACGCCTTCGATACTGAAGGACGCAGGTTGTAACTCAAAAGATTTCACTGCCACGTCTCTTCGCGTAAAGTCACATTTCAGACGTAATTAAGAATTTATGTTATGTTGAAGGGTTTCGTACACACGACCGAAAACCGCCGCTCTAGCAATGTGCGCATTATTCTAACGGGCTTCCTCAGAACGCAGCAGAAGTTACGCTAGTTCATACACAAACGGTAAAATATCAACTGAAAATGTCTGAATTCACCTAGGTCACAAATAAAATAATGTTATTTTTCTTCCCATTGGGATATCGCCTGGCTGCGTAAAGGCCGAATTACGAAGGTCCTTCGCACACGCGTGAGCTGCCCTCTAAGTATAATCGAAAGTGGGAAGTCCACCTCTCAAACGGTGTACGTGCGACCACCTTTCGGCACGACCATCCCGACCACCAATCCGAAAAGCACTGTACTCCCGCGGCGAAAAATATCCGAAAAAGCATGAGAAAGAGAGGAACGTGAACGCTGTGTTTGACCTTGCGCCACTCGGAGGCACGTTTCGGGGATCCCTGAGGTAGCCTAAGAGCATATACTTGGCTCATCAAATAAGGAAGACCTTTTCTTTGCAGTTCAAAGGGTCTGTATGTGCACTGGGGAACGGCTCCTCCTCTTGGCTTTTTTTTATATACTGCCTCGTGCGTTGGGTTCTATTTTTATTTATATCCTTGTTTATTTGTTGCCTGCACTTTCGCGATCGGCACGTCTACTGACAGAGGAGGATGTAAGTCGAGAGTAATCCATCCTCCACAACTGCAGATTTACCGATATAAACTTTTTCCCGTGGGGATTCGTCGGTCGCGCGTGTTTTCTTTCGGAAAGGAAGAAAACACGGAAACCGGAAGTGTCCGCCACAACCTCTTTAAATAAATTCCGAGCCACTTTCTTCCCCAGTATTTTTTGTTTTTATTTATAAGGTAGAAATCAATTGGTGGCCACTTCTCCCCTTCCTTCTGTCTCTATTTTTATATATACTCCCTTTCAGCTCACGACGGACCACAAGGGACGCTACTAGCCACCCCGGCGAATCCAGCTCCGTGATAGTAACATGTGACTCGGTGCCTCGCCCGTCGCTGCAACACTCCGAAAGGTCACCTGGCACCCGCACGACACGGGAGTGACTCCGATGGCTCGTGGCCTCCATCGCGGTCCATCGTAATGGTGGACCTGAGTATAGCCGTGTCTGGTCCCGGTGATGAATCGTTAAAGGAGAGGAGCTCTCTCCGAAGCCTCTGCCAGCCAGCATTGCAAGCGGTCTTTACTAATCATTAAGCGCTGCGGTTGAGCACCGGATTTTAATCGCGCTGATGGAAGCGGAAAGGATCTTCCCAGATCTACGGGCAACGTGAGAAGTCGGCCAAGAAGTGGGGCGAGAAGAACAAGGCTAGACGGGAGAAAATCAGAACTAAAGGAAGACTCCTTCTCTCCTACTCCGGCGCTACGTGTTGTCGTTACCTTCTTCACTTTGCCCCTGTCCTTCGGAGTTTCTATCCAGCCATGAACCGACTAGTTCAACTGAACTTTTTATCACTACCTTCTGTTTTTTTTTTTTACTTGATTATGAGTCTCAGTTTTAAGGCTTGAAAAACATTGAGGAACGATGGGATCGGTTGAAATATAACTAATTATTGGTACAAGTAGTAGTAGCAATAATATTGTGAGGGAATCCAATCCTTTTCTTCGATGCCATTTGGCAGCAGCAGGGGCAGGAGATACGAAGAGGACACTGGAACGTCGGCCGATTTCAAAGTTTGTTTGTTTTTTTTTACAAAACTATTGCGCCCTTTCTCACTCCTCGTTGTCGAGCAACGCGGGCCAGGCAGTCTCACGCGGCCATGCTCGGTGGCCTCTTTGGCGTGCATTACCATTCAGCGCCAAGGCGCACCCCTGCTTACTCTTATTATACTCCGGTTTATACCTACTGGACAACCCTGTAAAAGCTACTGGCGCGAGCGCGAAGCTTCATCTGTTGTTTCGTTTGCGCGAGAACACATTCAAATGTTCTGCGAGATGAAGCCCCATGCTCGCATCAGCAGCTTTTGAAATCGTTTTATACTAAGTATGAAACTAAGTAAAGTAACAGTAGTACAAATATATTTATAACTAGTAGAATTATCTTTAATAATATTAGTCTTAATATATTTATAGTTAATTATGTTTATATTGCTAATACACGTAGTTTTCATCCTTTGTATTTACTATTAATACAACAAATCCATACTGTGCTATACCCAGCAGAAAGCGCTTGTACTTATAAAACAATTAATTTAGGCAATAGAACTCTCACCTGCCGGAACAGTTCAAGCCGCCCTTTGCTCAGGATTAATTTATGTGATGGTGGGAGTGTTTGGGTGTTTAAGCGAATGTCTGCGTGCATATGGAAGCTTTTTCACAAAGCCGAGGGCAGATAAATTTATACGAAAGCGACGATCCGCACTCGACAGAGCTTGAGGAGCTAGTAGTTTTTCTTCCAAATGTACTTTTTAAAAGGAACACAGGATTCTATATAAATATTTGGAACGTTTTTATGGGTGCCTGACAGCGCTGTTTGTAAAAATAAGGTTATAGTTTCAAATAAAACCATTCTGAACACCACTAAATGCAACCAAGTTAACCTAAGTGAGATTCAGGTAAGGCGCCTACGGCAGATTTAAAGCATATATAAGTATCACTCCATTTAGAACCTACCCGCTATTTTCGGTTTGCTTCTGGCCGTATTTCTGCGCCAGTGACGATGTGTCCACTGGTCACACGGTTTACTAATATCTGCCCTCGCACCTTGCTTCCTAAGAAATAAAGAAAAGTGATAATATTTTGGTGATACATGACCAAATAGTAAGCGTGAGATGCGGGTTTAAATGTGTAAATCTCAGAGCAGACTTCTTTTTGCCGAAGTGTCTCACGTATGTATGAAGGTTTTTGACAGATATAGAAGTACTTTCACAAATTATGTTGGTTTTTTTCTGTCAGCGACGCTGATAGTATATAGTGTTTTCTCATTCGTGACATCCTTGCGTCTTATTTATTCGTTCTTCCTAACTAACACTGTTTTTTTGGCCAAAATTTTGTTTTTGTCTGGAGATTTAGGGCCCTTATAATAAAAATAAGTCAAGGAATAACCAACTATTATGTAATTTGGGCAGAGGTTAGGTATTTTGGCCCTCAGTTGCACACACATGCAAGAGTCAGGCTTCACCACCTTAGTTTTACGGTATCGTGCGGAATCTTTGGACCTGAGATTCATTCCGTTTTTTTGACGTCAGGCGCATTCAGAAAATGCATTACATGATGGGAGATTTAAAAATCACATAATGCACATCTTATCATTCATCTGTAAAGAAGCCAGCATGAGGCTGCACTCGCGGTTGTTCAGTTATCACCTGGCAACTTTGGAGCTAAACCGCCAAATAAGCGCCAGCATTAGGATTTGCTGCTCAATTTTTCGTGTGCCATTTGGCATAATTGGGCCGAACTGCCAGAGCATAAGCCAGAATTAGGTTTTTCTGCTGATAGTCCGGTGGTCAAGCTGCAACCTATGTATTGGCAATTAAGCGGCTAAAGGAAGCGGGTTACAGTGACAGTTTGGCGAAAGGGGTAGCGAGTAGACTGGCATTGAAGATCAGTGGGATGGCAACGAGGCAAAAAACACAAAGTGACAGGGCAGTGTGTGTTCCGGAGCAGGGATCCATCGGGCCGTGCGCAAGTTCAGGTGGTGTGGAAATGACCGGTATAAAAGAAATGTCCTGAATAAAATCCAGCAGCTGTGTTTGTGACGTCTTGTGTTTTTCCCCTCTTTGTTGCGTCCATTTTGGGTTTTAGAAGCGTTTAGCTTTAACCAGCTTGCCTGCCTTTTTACGTTATCTTCAAACATGAACAATACTCCCGACTAGCTGTCATTGCTGGACCGGTGTCTTATGCTGCCTTATTTGCAGAAAGGCATTTTTCTTTTATGTGTTTTGTATTAAGAAATCTCAATTACTTGAGTGTACCGTGACATGCTCGTCTGATTGCTTGTAATTTTTTTTAAAGTTATTTTTTATATGTAATAAAGATATATACAAAAGATGTGCCGTAGCTCTTCCGTAACGCCCGCTTGCACCTCAGCGGACATTTGCTCGATTCCCGCAGGTGGCGGGCGATCTTTTTCAAAGATTCGGAAAACTCGACGATGAACACCCTATAACACTAAATACAGCATCAGGAACGGACCACGTTTTTCAGTGGTGAGAAACCTTAACAGCTATTGATGTAAACCACTCCAGCGCTGTTGGCTATTAGGTCAGCTGAACGCGGAAATAAACAAGAACACGAAGGGAAGGACTGGACATTCACACCGCTGTGAATGTCCAGTCCTTCCCTCCATCTTCTTGTTTTTTTCCGTGTTCAGCTGACCTGATTGCCAACAGTATGTACCAACTAGCTCAACTAAAACCCGTAGCTCCAGCGCTGTTATTTTTTTTACAGCCTAGATCACGGGACACATGGCTGTTGACACAAAACTGACCAATATGAAAACAAACCAGCAGAAACATGTAGAGGGTGCGTGTTTAGGAGGACTAGTAACAACACAAGCGAGTTACAAATTGTCTTTACTTCAATAATATATTGATACTAGGTGATGACAACAATTTGCCTTTCGACTTTCTACTTAAAAGCAATATTTCAAATCAAATAAAACAAATAATATGTAAAATAGGCACATAAACTTTGTGTATGTATCTAACTGAGCAACATGATTGGCACTAATGTCGTGAAATATCCATCCTGTGAAATGGGTGATTTAGACAGAAACGTTTGTTCCCGGCTTTCACTGAAACACCCAGTATATATGTGGGTAAGCTTAAATCTTTAAAATTCAATGAACGCTATGTAACTATAGTAGAGCGACATCGGCGCTTTCTAGCTCTTTACATAAAAATCATAAAGGCGGGTACCAACTTAACCGCTTAGGTCAGAGATATACGGGAAGCCTTTTCACAAGAGAAGTAGTTTTGAATGAAGCCTTGTTATTCTAAGAAACAAACAAAAATACGGATGATTGTCTGTTTTCGCTAACAGGGTAGCGCAGTGCACATGTGTATGCATGTATGCGCAAGTGTCTGTGCACCCCTTTGCCATTTCTCATGCGTCATTATAAATATCGTTTGTAGCATTTATGTGCACGTGTGTAACAAGAACAGGAATAATATAAACTCGCGATGACCTACTACTATAAACAAAGACAGCATGCTAACGGAACAGTGTCTGCTTCGGATGCATTACATCTACCACGCACTCGTCACGTCTTGGCGAGCTTCGACTTCTAGCACATGCTCGTGGATCACAAGGCGCCTAATCATTATCAAAGGTCGAAGCTAGGAAGCTTGTGCTGGAGGGGGTGAAAATTTAAGTATATCACTGCCGCTCTCATTTCGGCAGTGACTAAACGTAGGAGAACATTGGGCCGAAATTAGATGTCGACTAGCGCATATACTGTCCTTCACAAAAAGGAACATGGCACAAAAATAAAAACGGTAAAGGAACTTATGCAAAGCATCACTAATCTAAAATCCGTCGTTCGTGTGTCATTCAAAGACATTCAGAACAAAGATATTTAGGCAATCAGGTAATCAATCAGAGATT
The DNA here is from genome assembly GCA_013358835.2 of Ixodes persulcatus. NCBI lineage: Eukaryota > Metazoa > Arthropoda > Arachnida > Ixodida > Ixodidae > Ixodes > Ixodes persulcatus. Next base: position 187,327 of record JABSTQ010010566.1, read on the forward strand.
TCGACTCGGAGCGTGCACCTCCGCACACGTCAGATGACAAATATTTAAGGGCTTTATAAATGACAGCCTTTAAATTATATTTGAAACGCTCCATTGGCTTGTTCGTCAGAGAAGGCTTTATACCAAATTAGTCGTGGAAAGTTTAGAAGGTGCAGCATCCTTTCAGTCTTCAGGCTGGGCCATCTGTCGGCAACAACGTTAGACGTCGGCAAGGACTGTTTGAAACCGTCTGCAAATCCCGTCATAAATTGCCCCTCAAAAATAGTTTTTTTTTTGCGCACGAGGTTAGTTAATGTTTTGATACTTTCACTTCCAACTTTCAACCCCTAGCCGCCCTTTGTAGCGAATTACAACTTAAGAACTTAAGAACCTCAATTCTTCAGAGAGTATCAAGTGGGTTCGAAGCGTTATTCTAAATGTCTTAGCGTGCCTGAATAAACGCTTGATTTTGATTACGAGTAACGTTCTAGGCTAATGCTCTTTTTCAAAGGAAATCTTATACTCTTAATGTCTTTTGGCTTTTCAGTTCTTTTTTATCTTTATAACATACGAGGCGAATGAGCGGAGCTAGTTGGTTATTCATTTCAGGTGGAACCAGCTGAGCCTTGGAATTCCTTCCAAGGCTCAGCTGGTTCCACCCGAAATGAATAACCAACTAGCTCCAACTAGCACCCGAAAGAGATAAGAAACGACAACCGAACGCTGGACTACCAACTACTTTTTAATCCTCCTCTTCTTCTACTAATGTTTTTCTTTACTTCTGCTTTTCTTCATTAATCCTTTTGTTGTTCCCTTATTTTCTCATCTACTGAAGAAAAAAAGTTTTGCCCTGCAGAAACAGTTCTTTCTTATGTTGATAGGTGATTAAAGGGAAACTCGCACAGTTATTTTTATTTCCTTCTATAGCGAGGGCGTCCAACACCTCCCGCGCAATGTGCAACTAGGTGCCCCTGTGCAGCCAGGGTTGTAAACTTGGTGTGTTTTCTTGGGCTCGGTTGGTCGTTTATACATCATCCTGTTCGTCTGATGTAGCACCGCCCACATGCCAAAGGAGTGTTGATATGTGAACGCTGCCAATCGACGAGCGCTAATTCTACGCTAAACTGTAGCCCCGGTGGTGCCTACCACGTACAGAATTTTCAGAGATTATCGTTGTCACATTCAGAAGTTATGGGCGATTTTTTAAAATTGTTGTTAGCAAAATGCAGTTGATGAAGCCCAGCAATGAATTGCGGTGAATGGCTTCTGCAAATTCGCAAACAGGACTCATTTTTTTTCTTGAAAAATCAAAGAAAACGCTTATAAACCTTGAATGATAAAACGGCAAGTTGTGACACATCGCCATCTGATCCGGAGCGCTAGCGCTGCATTTTGGCAAAAATTGCAAGCGATTCGTAGTTTATTATTTCGATGAAAACAACACTGTAATCAATTTTATTCGCAGACACCCTACATGTTTTAACTTGATCGGATACGCGAATTGGAAACAGATCGAACTCATATTGCACGAGGAGGACTCCGGTGCGCTGGAACGGCCTCAGACCCGCGCTGTGGAGCACGGGGCTGCTTCCCTGCCAGGTGAAGTTGTCCTCGTTGTCGTTGCGCGTGAGCACCACTTTTAGTGTGCTGAGGCTGGGGAAGGTTCCGTGGCCCGGGGATTCCAAGGGTGGTTACGGCTGGTGCTTCATGCGCTCGGTGCCGTTGAACCACGTCACATCGGTGACACGACGGGGGCCGGAAATGAAGCACTTTTCTCGGAGCGCCATGCCGGCCTTGGTCGGCATGCTGGGCCTCTCCATGTCCAGCCCCAGGGACTTCATCGCAGCGGTGGAACGACGCGGTACAGGAAAGTAATATTGCTGGTTCCTTAAACTGGCACTGAAGCAACGTATCACAGTAAACAAGGCCCTATTGATGATTTTGCTACATCTCATACGAGAAGCGAGTGTGGGACATAGATTGGAGGGGAGTTCTGTATCGGCGCCTGGTTTGTACTTATGATCAATCATTGACGCCATGAATTCCAGGCCATCGTTGTTGCCGCAGTCGTGTCCAATATGTGCCCCACGCTGGCCTCTGGTGGTTGTAGAAACTGCAGGGTCTGTAATCTGGACACTTGGCGAAAAAGTCGGCGAGAAATCCGGCGGCTCTGATTGGTTGGCGCCAAGGTCAATTGCGGCGTTGGCCAATCACGGCCGCCAGATTTTTCGCCCACTGTTTCGCCAAGTGTCCAGATTAGGTCCCCAGGAAGACGGCCTTTTTGTATAAAGTAATATAGAGGTCTTTATTACTCCACCGCCAATGCGATCGCTGCCTTCGTCCATAAGACGTCGAAGTTCGAGTCACGAAGCAAGGTGCGTGACCATATTAAGCCCCGCCTTAAGATTTTGAAATTTCTGTCACTACGAAGGGTGTTGACTAAGCCGATCATAAGTAGCGTGTGCGTGTCGGACAGCACCCGATACCGCTGCGGACTCAGGGTTTGAAGCACGGTTCAAATAGAGGAACGAACGGCCAATAGGGGCTTCGAGCAAATTAAGTCGCTCAAAACCTGCATCGTCCCAGCTCTGGTTTTTTTTTTTTTTTTTTTTTTTTTTTTTTTTTTTTTGGGGGGGGGGGGGCGTACTGTCACAGGTCAAACCAGTCACACGCAGAAAAGATGCGAAGGATCGGGGCCGGTACATTCACCGTGTGTGACTGGTATTATTCGGCGATTGTAAACCAATGTAAGCGATGGCGGCCTTGGACGATGAACTGTCGACGCTGCTCAATTGCCTCCGTAGGATATGGCATCGGCTACGGTCGGACTTGATGTGAAACAGAGTAAGGTGGGTCCTGGACGGTGTCCGTTATATCAGATTGCACCATATAAACATTTAACAGTGCCCAAAAACGACGAGTAATATATGCACGCAGGTGACATGACAAGTGCAGAAAAAATATCCACCAAACTTTTATTTCTATATTAAAAAAAAATGATTATTTTGTGACGATTTGAAGGAGCCGTATAATTTCTGAGGAACCACAGAATGCACGCCTCGCATTCTGAAGCAACTACTTCTCTCAGCTGTGAGACAGAAACCTAGCTTTGTGCCGCCTTTGATGCTAGATTGAAGTGATTACTTTTAGAAATATGCGGAGTCGAACACATAACGATGAATTGGACACCGCGCTAGACACCCGTTACACCTTTGCTGTGCGGTCAAGACATTTCGTTTATTTGATGCAGCGTTAACCTCAAACCCCTTATTTAGTCTGCGTTTCCCTGTTCAACTTGCTGCCGTGGTATTTATCTTATAACGTGAAAGTAATTATAAAAGCATGTTGTTTTAAAACTGATGGAACGAAAAAACCCTTGAGCGTGCAAATGGTCAGCGCAAACAAAAATACAAAGGATTGAACACAGATAAATGCTATTTTTAGAAACAACATTATTTTTGAATATGTCAAAACCACAGCAAGGCACTGCCTTAAGCTTCAATGCATACTGCAATATACGAAGTGAACACTTTGGAAGTTACATAATATATTTAAATTTCGTGCTTGCCTCTTGGTGTTGCCCGTTCGAGGATGTGGTTTATGTAGGGGTAGTCAGATAATAAAGGAGGACGATGTGCGCGACACACGCGCTTGATGTCTAGAGCCCAGCGAAGCATGGCCTCGTTTCGTACTTCATAGATATTGCTACATGCTGTCAGAAGTGAATGGGAAGAACAGGTTTCACCATGGACACGCTACGCACTTCAGAAAAGTCTTCCCCTGGGGCAAGCCAGGGTTTAGAGGCGGCAGCGGCATCAAAGATGTACGCTCAGATCAACGCCCCTCCGTCACCGTTAGATTTCCACAATCCAGTCGACAAACCACGGTGGCACAACAAATTTAACCGACATTGAAAGGTCGCCTCGTCAGTGCTCATGAAGGCCAAAATGTAGAGTTTCTTGTATCTTTTCTTTGAGATAATACCGAAGATGTTCTAGAGGCCTAATCTCTCCCGGATGCCGACAAACAGAACTTCCAAAAGGCGTCGGACATGTTTCAAAGTCATTTCACTGGAAATCGAACCACCATCTACGAACATCATAGCAAGCAAGAGACCGGAAAGCTGGTGGAATTATTTGTGACCAGCCTGCGTCATTTGGTAAAATACTGTGGATACGGCGCATAAAAGGACTGACTGGTTAGAGATCGTTTCGTGGCTGGAGTGTCAGATCACTCTTTTTCTGAAAGCCCGGAGAGAGACCCCAACATCAAAGTAGAAGCTACCTTCACACGGGCTCGACTAAAATAAAGTGTGCACAAGCAGCCAGCAATGATCCATCGTCAAAATAAAAAAAGGAGATTGTTGTCGACGTACTTGGTAAAAGACAAGGCTCCGCTCAATTCAGTGAAGTAATGGAGAGGAAACAGCCAACTGGCGAAGATTATGGCAAATTACCCCCACAAAATACAAATAAGCTGAGACGATAGCGCGCCAAAAGACGAGGAATGGCGCGTTTATTATCTGCAGTTTGGAAGACTGCTGTTTCAGCCAAACTTTTGCTTACTTCATCCTTTAAAGTCTGGCGAATGCGTTTAATGTTCTTGCTGCGCCCAGAGTGTCGAACTGGAAACGAACCAAACCGAAAACCGGAACCGTACCGTTATTTTTTAGCCGAACCGGAACTGAACCGAACCGAAATTTTCGTCGGCTTCTTGGAACTGAACGGGAACTGCACCGGAGACAATTATAGCGGTAACCAGTTCAAAACGGTTCACATCTTTTATTTATTTTTATTACAAAAGGGTGTATGAAAAGTAAAAATTGGCAGCTGCACTTCCATGTCAAATTGTCAGATACCGAATTGCAACGTATGAGAAATTGTGGGTTTTCGTGGCGCTTTTGTGTTGACGCTACGATTAATCATGTGTCTCGTGGTCACGTGACGTCATGGTGTCAAGACAAGGTGTCAAATAATGTCACGTCAAGTGGCCCCGTGATGTAGTCTCGTGACTCACCTCGTCGAGTCAACTTAAATTTTGAACGTTACAAGACTTATTAGCATTCTTGACACCGTGAGTCACGTGACACCGTGACGCACTCGATTGTCATGAGCCCGATTCGAGTGCTCGAGTTCTTGACAATCAGCATCGCCAAATATTCGTGTTGGCTCATGTTCAATCTAAGATGAGAATAGCCGAAGTCTAACAATGTCTAAAGCTCTACCTATGCTTTATTCTTTGCCAACCCAAGCGCATGACTATGACGAACACTGGGGTATACAATTAGCGTAAATTCACATCGCCACTAGTTCTAATATTGAGTTGAGGAGGCGAAAGCTGTTTCTTTCCTTTACTTTTTCTGCGTCACCTATTGAGCGGAGAGAAAAAATAATGAGTGTTTTTGTAACTTATCAATGTCAGGAAATTAGCTCTTAGCGGTAGTTACTGAAAGTAAAAAAATTGTTGCGCGACCTATTTTACATGTTCGCATTATTGAGGCACCCAAACATGTTTTAGTTGTTGCTGAACTGCCTGAGAAAGTCGTCCCCGAGAATAGAAACATTGAAAGGACTAAACGTGGCTTATTAATCTTACGATAAATATAACTACAAGCGTGCACGGCAGGGATACCAGAAAACAAAGATTCTTGTGGCCTCTAAGGGACAGCCGAACATAGGGAGCCGCGAAAGGTTTCGTAGATTCGTTTAAACTTTACAGTTTCTGTGTGCAAAATAAAATAAATGGAGGTTTACTGTTAACGAATTACTCAAATATGATTGTCAAATCGGCATCTTCAAACGGAGGAGGGAGTCCCTCTGAAACAATAAGTATCCCCTAGAGGAGCATCGTAAAAAGAGAAAAAAAAGGGGGGGGGGTGTAAAACATGTTATGTTGTAAAGATTTCTCTGCTCCGCATCTTCGGCACAGGCCAGACAGCGTGATCACGCAAAAGTACTTCAGTTGCAAAATCACTCCTTCCAGAAAGCGCGTTTTCGTGGTGCCAGGCGCACGCGCCATTCTTTACGAAGCTGCACCAAGCAAGGATAATTTTTGTTTTTACTTTTTAATAGATGAGTTGCACTGAGGGCGAACCTTCTGCAGCGTGCATTTCTACCACGGGATTTGATTTTCTCAGCAAAAATAAATTTTAATGACCACTAGCATATATGTGCGATGATATCACGTGCAAACAATGTTAAACAGTAAAGTTTTCTGGTGAAATGTGATGGTCTCAACACAATAATCTGTTTAACTTAAATGTGAGCGTATCAGAAGCTACAAGAGCGAGCTCCGGGGATTCAGCGTCTTTGCCGAGCACGCGCGCTCGTGTAGTGCAAGCACTCTTCTGGACAACATGCTCGAGCTTGTAGCATCAGCTGCGTCTGGACCAACGTTATGCGCCTTGCAAGTGGGCGCATTTCGGTCTTCTGCGCATGGGAAAGGAGATGTGAAGGTTGAACCCTTAGCAAAAAGAGGCCGTACTTGAAACGAATTTGAAATATATTGAATATCAATATTCATTTTGTATTCATTCTGTATTATTTTGTCCGCATTCGAAATACGCACGTAATGTATTCAAAATATATCATAAATATTGATCAGAAAATATTTTAGATATACCAAAAATATAATTCCTTCCCCTCAAGATGTCATCGTGTCCTAAAAAGCGGCTACACAATTTTTTTATTTTTTTTGTTAGTAAATGCATTTTTGTGTAGTATTTGAAGACTCTACTTAATAGATCCACAACTACAAATCAGAAACGAACACAAAGACCACGACGCACTGGACACCTGAATCACAGTCCCGTTGACTGCTCTAGAGACTTATATAGCCTACATATTCAAGGTAATCATTTGGCCGGTGACCAGCTCTCCACTTATTAAGGTTCTTAGTATTCTATCTTCTCCTAGGGAGTCTGTCAAATGAGAAACAGTGTTTCGAAGTTCGTGGACGATATCTCTTACTAAAAAGCATTGGTACAACTAATAATAATTGGCGTTTGGCGCAGTCGCTAAAACAATATCCACAAAAACGGCTTCTAGAAGAAATGTTATTGCTTCTCTGCATAGCACCACTCAGGATGAAGCGAGTCAAGCTAGTTTCTTCACTTTAAAATAGTAATTTTGCTTTCTTTACATAGTGACTCATTTAATACGGTCATTAACGTCAGCATTAAAGTCACTACTCACTCACATAAAAGGCGAGTATACACATTCAGTGAACTAACGCATGCGCTACACAACTTCCACGCCAAATATATCTGCTCACTGCTCTTTGCTGAAGCTTTCCAGCATCAGCAAGTATTGTGGTTGGAGTTCCCGAACCCCGTTGTGATTGGTGTGCAAGAAACTCATCAGGTGTGTTCTTGATAGAAAAGAAAAAAACAATAACATAGACTTCTCTGATTCCTCAGTTTGATGCTGCACAAATCAATTCACAAACTAATCAAATGTTGTATTTAGACAAGGTCATGTACTCCACATCTGCTTGAAGTGAATTTCTGATAGGAAGCTTTTCATACTTCGGTAGTTTAAGTCAAACTACCAAATTATTGCAGTCAAACGTACTTAGGGTATAACAGAACAGTATTTGCGATTTCTAGGTATTTTAAGAGCATTCTGTCTAATCTGCGGGCATGGAAGTGAAGGCGAGGTTATACTATAAGCTCCGCCTCCTCTAGGAGGGGGGAGGGGGGGGGGGGGGTTCGGGGATCTAACATCTTCGGCGTCGGCAATGGCGGACGTGCGGTAGCAGCTTTGTCTGTACCAGTGAGTCCTTCGCGTGGTTGCTGGTTAACAAAAAAGAGAAAAGAACGTTCCGCTTCTGTCCTGTGTGATTTAGAGGTAGGCTCTGATCAGGCGCTGTCCAAGGGACAGTGATACCAGAGAAAATTAAAACGTGCAGCGTCTTCGGATGTGGTGAGTGCATTTACGACGGTGTGTCGCATTTTAAATTTATGGGAGGATTGACAGACTGAGACCTTCAGGGCCCAGTGCGGTAACGCAAACCAGCTCGGCGACACCGATGCGTGCCCCGGGAAGAGTTTTCTCTGAAAGGAGATCGAGTCTTTGGAATGGGTTCGCCCCAAGATAGGGATGGTGGCTCCTTAGAGCAGTACGGCTTTTGCGCTGTTCGGTGCGCTCGCGTCGGCCCTTGAAAATCCGAGTGAGGGAGTGGTGATTTCCGTGCCGGACCGTACCCACATCCGCAGCAGGTCTCCAAGGTGAACAGCCTCTAGTCGATGGACCGATGTCGGACCAACTAAGACGGCATGGCCGTTCTTAGTTGGTGGGGCGATTTGTCTGGTTAATTCCGATAACGAACGAGACTCTATCCTATTAAATAGGTTCGTAGTTCTCCGCACCTTGCACCCTTCTTAGAGGGAAAAGCGGCTCTTAGCGGCACGAAACAGAGCAATAACAGGTCTGTGATGCCCTTAGATGTCCGGGGCCGCACGCGCGCTACACTGAAGGAAACAACGTGTTTTTATCCCTGTCTGTTACGACAGTTCGCTTAGAAACAAGTGTCTTGAGCAAATACAGAGGGCTAATTGAAGTCCATCGGATTAACCCCGAGCAAGTGTTCGTCTGTTTAAAAATCAGGGTATAAAAAAATAAGTTTCCATAAACTTCCGCCAAAAATAAAAACACTAATTACTTCTTGGTGTCAACGAGTCTACGACATAACTTCAGCGATACTTTCGACGCCGCTCGGGTAGCTCGATCGATCTTGCTCGGATTCTCTTCCACAAATTAGCACAGGTTTTCAAACTTTTGCCACATGGGTTTACGCCACACATACATACCCGAATACGCTAACTGAAAACAGCCTTTTTGTTGAGCGAGAAAGTTGTGACAACAAGCAGCGATCGAGCACTTTTGGGCTATGATGTGCTCACAGTAGCGATCGCACAGCCGCATTTGTTTATTTCCAGTCACTACATCGGCTGTCATCTGTCTCTAGGTGATTATCTTTGACCAACTTATTAAACGCAAGGTACGATTCAGAATTCTTGTGCAACTAAACGTTTTAACATAGCGATGAACATGGTGTTCATTTCTTACCTGAGCGAGCGATCTGCCGCGGCATGCTGCTCTTGGGGAGTTGCAGCCACTGCTGTGGAATTAAGGTCCGTCTTGGACAGTCCATTTTGAGCCGCGTAAAGGACGGTAGCCACCATGTGGCTGCACTTCGAGGCCCCGCGAGGGCACTCACAGTGACTCTTGAAAATGTCACCTTTATCGGAGAGCGTCATGTTTACCGCGTAGCTACAATTCTTAAACGACGCCTGGACATTCACAACCAGAGTGAAACCCTTCACCTCAAAAGAAAGGACGTATCCTTCAAGGTATTTTCTTTCGGCTTTTTCGAGGGCCGCGTTCTCGCCGGTGAAAAAGCGGTGAATCTCCGACAGACGCAGGAAAGGTAAAACAGGCATCTCTTTGACTAGCAGACGTAAAGCATACTACGTTAACTGCGCCAACCGCGCCAACCCGCCGACGCCGAGAGTGAGGAGTCTCGCCGCACACGAAAGGAGGGAAAAAGTTTTTGGGAGGGAATTGCGGACACTGACCACCCTCATTCTCGGTTCTTAGCAAACAAACCTCGGTGCCTCGGGACACCTCGCCAGTGAGTCCTTTCTTTGACTTCTCTCCTTGATGCGCGTCTGCTAGTTGTTAGACAAAAACAACGTACCGCCCGAGTTATTTCGTCTGCCCTCTCTGAAAGGCGACGTAGAACTCGCTCGCAAAAACCTGCACTTCCGAAAGTCGCAGGAAAGGTACGTCAGACGCAGACGATGTTGCGAGCACATGACGTTGCAAAGGAGCAGACGACGCTCAGATAGGGGGTCGCGCCGACCCCCTATTTATTTCAATCAGCCAATCAGAGCTCAGCGTTGGCGTTCTGACGTCAACGGAACCCCCTGCGCAAAAAGCAGACGGACTTGCCCACCGCGTTAGATTAGCTCAGTTACCGAACTGGTCATAGACGCTGCATGCACGAGCACACTGTAAAAAATGGACCGTCAAAATTACAGTCAGTTGACCGGAAATCTGGCTGCCAGCAACTTCTTGTAATGTATACGGCAGACCGTAAATTCAAATTTACTGCCTGACCGTCATCTCCCAGTGAATTAAACGGTTACAATAAAAAAGATACCCATAATTTTACGTGCAATACTGAACAGACCGTAAACGAGATTTACTGACTGCCGCTAAAATCACGGTATGGTGGCAGTTGATGTGCCGGTCAACTGACCGCTAACTTAATGGTCACCGTAAAAATGTTCAGCCTTTAATTCACAGCGGGTTGATTATTGTACGAAGTAAATCGAAAGTGCGAAATGCTGCCACAATGAAGCGCTCAGCACTTCGTACAACACGTCAGAAAGATTGCAAAATTCGATCATCTTCCCACCGCATTGTACAACAGGCTTAGCATTTCACTGCACATGTTTCGCTGCTTCGATTTACTTCCTACTACTGGTCAACACACAATGAATCCAACAGTGAGTCATGTAGTCTCTTAGGTTAGCCATTTCGTGCCTGTAAAATATGTGGCATCATGTATATTGTAATCGGAGGGTGGTCTTCATGTCTGCAATGCGATCGTTGTGTATGTACATGCAAATGCAGTTAAGCCAGAACACTTCTAAAATAATGTGTTGGATAGAAATAAAACAGCACATTTATTTACTTGGATGTTGAGACCCCAGGCCCATCCAACCTTTGATCTGGAAAATAAATAAATCATTTATCAATATAACATATATGAACGTTCCTAAAAAGAAGAAATTTAATAGATATGTTATATAATGTAAGCCACGCTTTATTCGCTGTGCAAAGAAACCGATAGCAGTTACAATGTTTGAAAAAGGTTTATGTGAAAACTGAATACTATAACTTAGCTTCTGCTATCAAGTCAAACTTCATTATATATCAGTAGCTATAAGCCGTGTAGTACATGTATTTTGGCGTTCCCAAATACCACTTCAGCGTGATATGGTGGGTGTAACAGCTTCAAAAAACGAGCACGATGAACGGAACAGGCACGACAGGACAACAGCTGAAGCCGCAACTGAAAGGTTTTATTTGAAAAGGAAAAGAGAACACATACGTCACAACCAGATAACACAATGTGTAATCAAACAATACGCCCTCCACGAGTCCCGTGTCATCAAAAAAGGTTCACTAGGCGCAACCCATGCCAGTCATGGTCTGGCGCAAAAAGGACAGCTCCTTATCACATAAGGCAACAGACGGCTCACTCACGCATCATTCGCCGAGGCACGATAAAAAGCCTCGATAATTTCGCGGGTGGCCCTCTCTATGCCTTCCTTCAACCGTAACCTCGTCAAAGGCGGGCTGACACATGCAGTCTCTGCAATGCAAAGGGAGGAGTCCCCTTGCCGTGGTCCTCAGCAAGTAAGCATGCTCCGGGTGTCTATCATTAAGGCACCTCCCTGTCTGGCCTTTGTAGAATTTTCCACATCTCGAAGGCATTCGACCGGGTACCTCGAGACGCATGACACAAAAGGTTTTGCGTGCCTTTTGGTACATTTTGCCTTCACCCGATTATCGGCTCTTGCGCCCACCCTTGCAAAAACCTGGCTCATTTTTTTCGGGGGGCCGAGAACAGTACTGCGACTTCATTTGTATTGCATTTATAGGTATATGCCTCGAATATGTATATCGATGTGTTTTAAGTTTGGTTTCAAAAGTGCTTATTTGTATTTTACTTGTTGTTCTTTCCACTCCCTTTTGGGCCAGTCTTTGGCCTGCAGTATGTTCTAAAATAAAGCAAAAAACCGGCCTCCAACTTGTTTAAGGTTGTGGGAGACACGGAGGATGTAGGGGACCACCACCTTTCGCTTTTTATCTAAGTAGGCCCTCACCCTCTCTATCCCTTTTGCCTTCTGCAAAAGGGCACTTGCCAACTCCATTAAAAGCGCTCAGTCTCTTAACTTGCGCTAAGATACTGCCATTCATCATGCGAACACATGACTTCCCGAGAGCAGAGCCGAGACAGGAAACTGCTACATCCCTCTTCACCAGCTTGGAGTGGGATGATCTGTAGTCCAAAATCGCCTTTCTCGACCGCGGACTGAAGGATCAGCACTCCTGTGTGTCCTTGAGACACAGCGCCAGATCTAGAAACTGGAGAACCATATCCTTCGGTTCTTCAAACGCAAATCTAACTCCCCCACCACTCTCACTTACATTAACAACAGTACGCAGGTTGACGCAGTGTTCATCGACCTGTCGAAGGCATTCGAGCGGGTACCTCACCGCAGACTAATTAAGACATTAATAGACCTCAAAGTTCCCTTTTCTTTGAGTAGGAGGATCAATGCATATCCTTCAAACCGTCAACAATTTGTGGATATAAATGGTACTTACTCAGGGCTGTTAGATGTTCATTCTGGGGTGCCCCAAAGTTCTGTTTTGGAGCCCCTACTTTTTTAACTTACGTTAACAGTTTGTTCCTATCCACTGATGATGTCCGAATTAAGCTAAGAATGTTTGCCGACGACTGCGTCATTTACAGTCGCGTTGTTGCAATACAGGATAAAATAAAAGTGAGTGACGCGTTGGCTAACTTTGCGTCTTGGTGTCGTGAAAATATCATGAAGATTAATATTAGCAAAACTGAGTACATGCATATTACAGAAAAAAGAACTGTCTTAAACATTAGCTATGAGGTTGATGGCGTAGGATTGACTGAAGTAGACCGTTACAAATATTTGGGAGTGATTTTATCTTGTGACTTTGGGTGGAAAAAGCATGTGAAGTATGTTAAAAAGCGGGCAACTAAAAAATTGTGGTACCTGAGGAGAACGCTGGGTAAATCTCCCCCTTGCGTTAAAATTCTTGCGTATAAGAAAATTATTAGACCTGTGATAGAATACGCGTCCGCAGTGTGGAGTCCATGGCAGAGCTCTCTGGTCAGAGAACTCGAAGATATTCAATCGCTAGCAGTGCGTATAGTTTTTTTTTTTTTTTTTTCAGGTTTCAGACGAACTGCGTCTGTGACCGAACTTAAAAGGAGGGCCAATATAAGCGTTCTGTCAAACAGAAGAGAGAGCCAGGGGTTGAAGCTGTTCTTTCAGGTTTTCAAGAACAGTATAAAAATTGATAGCTCGATTTAGTTAAAACCAAAACGTTACTCGGAACGCTTGCATCACTCATAGACCGTAGCCCCTATTAAAGCTCGAATAAAAAGCTATAAACAATATTCTTTTGCGCATACAATTGATTTGTGGAACTGCCTTCCCGGTCATGTTGTCGATATTGATTCAATCTCTTCTTTCGGAAAAGCCGTATATGTTATTTGTCAGTGTTAAGATTGCTTTTATTACTGTTATGATATTATTTTTACTGTCTGTATTTTTATTACTGCTGTTACATTGACTGCTACACTGTTACTGTTATTACTAGTATCACAATTGGTTACTGTATTACTGTTGATATTGATTGAGTCTCTTCTTTCGAATAAGCCGCAGATATTATTTTTTGGTGCTAAGATTGCTTTTTGTTTAGAACTGTTTACAATTTGCATGTATGACACTGTATCACCCCACTTCTGCCTTGGCCCTATATAGGGCTGGCAGTATTGATCAATAAATAATAATAAAAAAGCACGTAAGACATTATCCCTCGTGCTGTGTGTCTCAAGGACACACAGATATGCTGGTCCTTCAGTCCGCGGTCAAGGAAGGCGATTTTGGACTACAGATCATCTGACTCCAAGCTGCTGAAGAGGGGCATAGCAGCTTCCTGTCTTGGCTCTGCTCTCGGGAAATCATGTGTTTACATGATGAATGAGTTTCTTAGCGCAGGTTAAGAGACTGAGATGTCATGGTTCCTGTCAGCGCTTTTAACGGAGGTGGCAAGTGCCCCTCTGAAGAAGGCAAAAAAGGCAGAGAGGGTGAGGGCCGACTTGGTTAAAAAGCGAAAGGTGGTGGTTTCTTACATGCACCGTGTCTCCCACAACCTTCGAACAAGTTGGAGGACGCTATGGAGTCCAGTAGTGTTCTCGGCTACCAAAAATAAGCCAGATATGCGCAAGGGTGGGGCAAGAGCTGATACTCGGGTGAAGGCGTAGTGTACCAAAAGGCATGCTCCAGGAGCATGCTTACTCGCTGAGGACCACGGGGGGGGGGGAGGACTCCTCTCTTTGCATTGCAGACACTGCACGTATCTGCCGGCATTTGAGGAGGTGACGGTTGAAGGGACACATAGAGAGAGGGCCACCGGCAAACTTATCGAGGCTTTTTATATTTCGTGCCTTGGAGAAAGATGCGTGAGTGAGCCGTCGGTTGCCTCATGCGACACGGAGCTGTCCTTTTTGCGCCAGATCATAACTGGCCTGGGCTGTGTCTAGTGAACCCATACTGATGACACGGGCCTCGTGGAGGGCATATTGTTTGATTCCACATTGTGTTATCTGGTACAGGCATTTGTATTCTCTTTTTCTTTTCAAATAAAACCTTCCAGTTGCGAGTACAGCTGTTGTTCTGTAGTATCTGTTCCTTTTATCGTCCTTGCTTTTTTGAGCTGTTACACCCACCATGTCAAACCTTTAACAACTCGCCCAGTTCCACACCTTGTTACAGTCCATTTCAGTATCCCTGCACAGCCCCGATATACCTAGGCAAATGAATGAGAGCATATGGATAAAGTTTGGAGAAGATTGCTGCACTAAAATACAGCTATTCGATGGGAAATTCTAATAGAGTATTCACTTACTAGACATTTTTCAACTTAAGAGCAGAGCAAGTTTGTTTTCAAGATCAGCGGTCGATATTAAGTACACAGCTCACACAGAATTGTATTCATATTGTTCTACTAGTTAAGCTTGTTGTCTTTAAATACAGTTACCCATTTGGGCAGTGATACTGTTCTAACATAGAACTAGACTTTCCCCACCATCACAGAATGCAATGCTCGTGCCATCGTAAGAAATATGAATAGTCAGAGCGAGCTGGAAACTTCAGACTTAGCTTGCAATATAATCTCCATGCACTGTGCCAGGTGTCACTGGAGATCAACATATGGTGACAGCAGTGTGCTCAACACTTCAGTTTGAGATGATATTCAAAATAAATTTGGACAGCCTGGGATGCAGCCGCCACTTACATACTTCTCATATCTTTGGCCTATATTTGCCATGTATAAGATCCACTAGATCTACAGTGAACCGTCATTTCTCCTAAAATATATGACATGATGCTAACCATGTCTCATTCCAAGCATCACATAGACATTGTTTTATGTAACTATAGGCAGCGTAGTAAAGCTATGCTCGAATTATAAGTGAAGCTAGGTTAGGTTATGTTTTGACACAATAGCGTTAAGGCTCGCGTGCAGCAAAAGATCCGACGACCAGCGTCGGCGTGTCAAGAAAATCCCAGAATGACTTGCGTGCATAGGGAATCCCATGCAATTCCATGATCCCTTGTGCATGAAAGGAATTATAGGACTCTCCTCCCCACTGCTCCAATCTCCTTCCCCACTGCTGCCCTCCCTGCCTCCGCCCCCGCCTCCCCTCTCCTCCTCCGCCTCCTGCCCTCATGTATTGCGTCATAGGCTAAGCCTGGGCATAAATGTCCCCCAATTGTTTTTCTTCACAAAAGCAGCTGGGCACCTAACTATTGCCATATTCACCGAATTTAGACCCAAGTGCCATTGCTTGTGGCTTCTCAAATCTTCCTGGTGCCAAGACCTTTTGTTGAATGCGACCGACCCCATGTTGCATGCCTTGTTCCCACGTAGGATGACCGACCTTATGACTGCACACTTGATTCAAACAGTACAGAATTAGTAGAAAACCGCAGACTGAAATAAATCAAGGAAATTAACTCCGAGCTAGTGCTGAAGTGATGTGAACAGCAAGTCATTTCGGAGCACCTTCAGGACCAGCCAAAAATCTATTTTCAAACAGCAAAAGAAACTTTTGGAGCACGAACTCACACTTCGTTGTTATTTATTCTGTTGTGAATACTACATTAAGATTCATCTTTGTGTCTGTCATAACTAGGAGACAATGCCTGCTTTCCTTTCCCGCCCCTGCATTACCATCAGTAGTGTCGACGTTCAAGAACAAAAATTCTGTATTTTAGTTATGCACATCAATTGCATTTAACATTGAGATTTTTATGTTTATTCTAACATGTAAATATAACTAGTAATATATGAGTTCGAGAAATATTACTTCTTGATATGTCCACACTGTTATTGACAGTGCTAATATCTCCATAATTTAATCCTCGCATTAAATAATATATATGTGCAATTTTGTGGGCCGTTCTAGTGCGTGAACGTTTTCGGGAGACCCCGTACTAGTAAACCACTTTTTTTTTTAAATCTACAGCAACTTAGAATTTACAGATCAGCGTTTCGCAACTTCCCTGCTTATTCAAAGACCTGTGGACCATATATTCAAATGAGAACTTTCCCCTCCAAGCATGTGGCTCTGCTACAGCGAAACAAAAATATGTAGAATTGCAGTGTGAAACCTGTGCTTATCACCTCTCTATGGTTCACAAGTGTATGGTGAAAAGTGCACCTAATGGAGCTGGCTAACTAACTAGATTAGACAGATCATGCATAATGACATAAATGACCAAACTTGAGAGCACAGCCGCAATTTTACAAAAGTAAAATTGAATAGTGTATTGCCCAGAGCAGCAGTAAGTTTTGATTATTTGCTCAAGCCCACGGTGATGGTCCAACAATGAAGCAGGGTCTAATCAAATGGTTTCTATATTGATGGGATGAATTAACTTGTGGTGCAACGTAGGCGTGAGAAGCATCCCAGCAATGTAAGAAAACATTTAAGCAAGCTTGGTCATGCTCACAAAAACTACGAAAGCTAAGAATGTGTTGCGCTCACTCAGACGCATGCATGTGTGTGTTCATGGACAATAGATAATGGTCATGTGACCATCTGACTATAATTGGTTCACTATGTAGCATGGTCAAGCGACCGCACACTGATGACGGTTATGTGATCCCGTGAGCAATGTGAACACCATTGGCCCGCTATTCCCAGCATGATGACAAGCCGGGCGGCACCCCGCGAACAAAGGTGCGCACAATTAGTGCGAAACAAAAACAGATGAAGGAGGAGACAGGACAGAGATCTACTTAACACTGACGTTTTATGAGAGGATAGAGAAAGGCAAAGATAAAATTGAGACTTAAATCAGAGAAAGAAGAGAAAAAAGAAAAATAGAGTGGAAGAAAAAGTCGGCATAGAAATCAATTGACCACGAAAAGATAATAAAAGTAATAAGGAAAAGTTTTAAGTGATAAGCTGGTGGAAAATAAAAATAAAATAAAAATTAAGGCAGAGAAAAAAGCGTCCTTTGCACTAATTTTGTGTACTATGCTAATTTGGTGTACCAACTAGGCCATCAAAATCTTTTGGAGCTATGGTGACTAGACGCTTGGATCATGGCTAAGTGACCACCATTTACTCGCTATTTGCAGCTGTCAGTGTGACGTGTCAGTCGGTCCAGAGTGTTAGTCACTGGCCTTTGCCACAAAACTCGACTGAGAAAGCACATTTTTGAAACCTGACATCCCCTTTTCACAGCATTGATGAATTCATGCAACCTTATCCGAATGTGTCACTGGTTATACACTCACTCGCCAGAATCAACGAAGAACCATTATTGTAAACTTCAACACACATCCCCTCCAAAACAGGTAACAGTTGCAAATTCGCCTTCAATACTTCACAAACTAACCTTTCCAGGTACTGTCTACAACTGGAAATTTCTCTCTAAAAGAAGCCATGTGATAATATTGTCTTGCTATCCAGCAGAGATAATTTGACGAAGGTGCCAATTCACAAGAATTGGCACCTTCGTCAAAAATCGTGTGCTAAATTGTAAATTTTTTTTGTGCAAAAAATAAAGTGAAAAAAAAAACTAATTTCTTCTTTTTAATGGCAGGCAAACACACTGTATTAACTGAGTAATTCTCGTAGTTTGCCAAGAGAGTGCTCTGTTAGAAAACCCTCACATTCTCCTCGTTAATGATAAATGTATACCTGCAAATATATCTATCCCTAAGAATTATTCTCTCTCCTGTGACAGACAGTAGATTCTTACGCTCATTGAATTGTTTCACCTTCTGCTTCTCTTCGAAAGGAGCCTCATGCCTACTTCCCATTCATGAAGGAAACAATGTAGCAAATCATACTTACAGCCTCACACGTTCCATTCCAGCTCTGCTAATTTCTTGACCAGGAAAAGTACTTTCTTGTTCACTTCTGATTTGGGCTGCTTGGCTCTGGTGCCACGGTTAGCGTTCTTGCCCAGAAAACCTCTGCAATAAACATAAGTGTCATTAAAGAAACATGTCATTCAAGTTGGTAACCTAAAAAGATAGTCAGTCATAAGTGGCACATGTGTATATATTGCCACGCGCGTTGGCAAGCATGCGCGTGCGTGGCCGAGTCAAAAAATACATCGAGTTTTTGCTGTTTTTATTTGGGGGTCAACCTGGGAGAGATGTGCCAGGGATAATCTCTTCAGGCGAGTCCGCGATGGTGGACTTGGTTTGACTCACCTTTTTGTCCGTCAGTTGGTGAACAGGTTTTTGTTTCTACGCGACACCAGTGACCCATTCCTGCGAGCCGCGTGTCAACTGGGGTTGGCGCGTGCGCTACCTGAGTTAATTGTATCTACCGAGAGCATGTCCTGTGGCGTTCATGGTTTTTTCAAAGAAATAGTATCCGCGGTTCGTTTTTTGCTGGCACGTTTTTCTATAGAATACTTAAGTAGTTTGTCGCGAAAACAACTGTATAAGGATATAAGAGACAGCGTTTTTCCTGTACCAATCTATAGATCTATATACAGTGATGGCCCTGGCCAAGATGTCCTGAAACGAGTGAAGCGGATGCCAGTCAAGCCGGGAGTCAAGACATTCTTTTTTAAACTCCACACGGGAACGTTGTCGGTTAGAACATATTTAGAAGAAAGGGAGATGTTTGTCCCGTGGGGAACGATGTGTTATACATGCAAGTTACCAGAAACGGTTGAGCACGTTTTCTTGCATTGCTGGGAGGGGGTGTACTTTTGGGATGTGCTCCAGCGAACCATCCGCAAAGATCTCCCCTTAGACCCACATGGCATCCGCTTCCTTGCAACAGAGAGTGATGATGGGGGGCCTTTTGATCTGATAATGTTAATAGGCCTCCACAGTTTATGGCTTTCCCGCACGGCGAGGCTTCATAACGATGAGGACGCTCGGCCGGCGAGGTTGTATTTTCGTGAAAGCATATCGGCTTACGTTGAGGGTGTCAAGTCACAAGGCAGTGTACCTGAATGGTTACCGAGGATAGAACCTCTGGCAACATTACGAGAATTTTAAATTGACAACGTCGGTCAAAGATTGGCCGACGGCCTAGCATGTGTATGTGTAAACGGAACCTTGTATAAGGTGAAGCTATGTGTTGTGTCATGCCAAAGCCAGGTAATAAAGAAAAAAAAAAAGCGTGCGTGGCCGAGTGGTTACCGCGCTTGACTGTCGCGCGGAAGATCTCGGTTCGATTCCAGGCGGGGGAATGTTCTTTATTTATTCTTTCTACTTGACCTTCTCGTAAGTTCGAAAACATTCTCGTCTGGTCGAGTTCCAAATGTTCTACGCACCGAAAGTTCTACGCCATTGATCCAGAAACCCACGAGGGTACATAGGGATTCCGCAAGGCGAGCGGAGTCAGTCTCGCCCCAGCGTTCGAATATGCTGTTACGCCGACCTCGACGCCCGCGACGCTCTCCTGTTATCTTCAGTTTTCTTTTATTTTTGGGCACAAGTTCGCCCCATTAAACGTTTCAGTTTCCGCCAGTTATTCTTTGTTTCCTTGGCTGTTCCTTCGTGACATTTTGGTGGAGGTGCGGGGTAATTGCATTCTATGCCCGTGGACCGTACCCCTCCGAAAACACGCCGGCCAAGTGACGTGCTCAGCCCCGGGAGGCTACCCTTCGCAGAAGACCAGACCAAGGCCCGGTCCAGTCGCCAGTAACCAAGGCCTGCCCCCGGAACTTGGACCCCTGCCGTAGAAATAAAAGAAGCGTACCGCGACGATGACTACCCCACCCGTCGTCATCTTGCCCGTCACTCCCCGCACTCCTACGCCCTTTCACGGTGAAGCTCACGAAGACGTAGAGGACTGGCTGCATCATTATGAACGTGTAGCCCGCCACAATGGATGGACGGATGAGCACCGCCTCCAGAACCTCTACTTCGCGCTTGAGGGCACCGCGGAGGCACTGGTTTGAGAACCACGAAGCCTCCTTTACTTCATGGGAGCCATGCGCCGCCGAACTGAAGCGGACATTCAAAAACTACCACCGTCGGCAGCGAGCGGAGGACCTACTTCGAACAAGGGTGCAGGGCCCCAACGAACGCGTGACAAGCTTTGTCGAAGATGTCCTGCGTCTAAGTGCCCGGGCCGATCCGGAGGCCACCGAGGAGAAGAAACTTCGCGCTCTCATGCGTGGCGTGAAGGGTGAAAGTTTCGGAGGATTGGTACGCAATCCCCCAACGACTGTCAATGGTTTTGTAACCGAGGCCATCAATATCGAGCGCGCCCTGACAGCCCGAGAAAGCTATGGCTGCTTGCCTCCTGAATACCAGCGGTGTCGACAACCTTCGGGAAATCGTCCGTGAAGTCGCGCGGGAAGAACTCCTCACGATACTCCCCGCTGCGGATAGCCCGTCCTCACTGTCGCTCGCCGAGGTCGTACGAGAGGAAGTTCACCGGGCCTTCCAACCTGAGGTTCCGATCAACACGACGACGCCAGAGGAACCGACTTTGAGCTACGCCGCCACGGCCCGACGATCGCCGCAAGCTAACCGCCAGGCCACGGCGCCACCCCGACGAGACCCTCCGATGCCACAGTATCCTCAACGCCAGGAAGGACAAGTCCAGGACGTCCGCCCGGAGCGACCCTCGCCGAGGAAGACTGACGTGTGGCGAACGGCCGACCGACGTCCCCTCTGCTACCACTGCGGGGAAGCCGACCACATCTACCGTCGACTTGGGCTGCGCGGCTTCCACCCGAGCGACCCAAGCCCACGCTACGGTGAGCGACTACAGGAGATTGAAGAGTATCTTCGACGACCTCAGTCTCCTCCACCTGTACCTCGCCGCAAGTCCCGGTCGCCGTCGCCAGGACGTCTAGCCTCGCCGATGCACCGACCTCGTCGTGAGAGCCTGTCGCCCGTTTCTCGTCGGGAAAACTAAGTGCGGAAACACCTGGAGGTGGCGTTGCCGAAGAAAACCGATGTAAAGAGCCTCCAAGAACGCCGGAGCGCTCCCACTCTTCCGACGCCACGTATCGCAACGACGGTCCTGCAACGGTGTCCAGCAACCTAAACGCTGTTATCGACGGCCACGACGCATCAGCACTCGTGGGCACCGGAGCAGATTACTCAGTCTTTAGTGGGAGGCTCTCTTGCCGCGTTAGAAAAGTGACGACGCCGTGGGATGGGCCGCAGATACGAACCGCTGGAGGACACCACATCACGCCTGTCGGAAGGTGCACTGCCCGTGTCGAAATTCACGGCGAAACGTGTCCTGTGAGATTCGTCGTTCTACAAGACTGCTCCAGAGACGTTATTCTCGGTATAGACTTCATGTGAGAATACGGCACCGTCATCGACCTGGGAGCAAAAGATTGACGCTACAAAAACCTGCCCTACCACCGGAGGAACCCAGAGCGACGTCACCCGCGGTCATAGTTCTCGCCGATCATGTAAACCTGCCGCCACGATCGTCTGGTTTTGTACCCGTCAGGACCGATGAAGCTTTCTGTGTCGAAGCTCTGCTTGAGGGCAGCGTCCAGTTGCTTTTAGGAAGAGGAATCGGCGTCGCAAGAGGGGTAACGAATCTTCAGGACGGGTGCACCATGGTCCTCGTTACAAACTTAAGACAAGAGCCGCAACACCTTACGAAAGGTACCGCCGTTGGCCACATCGAGGAACTCCAGAACTCCGCCGAAATCGCCGCGATTACTGAAGGGTCCCCTTCACATGAGCAAGACAGAACTTCGCCAGCGCAGCTCGACATTGACCCTAAGCTTCCGGGCCCAAAACGACGGCAGCTGATAAACCTCATCACCGAATACCGCGACTGCTTTGCGACGTTGTCGAAGGTGCGCCAAACTGCCGTTGCGAAGCACCGAATCGTTACCGAGGACGACGCGCGCCCTGTGCATCGATCGCCGTAGAGAGTCTCCGTTAAAGAAAGGGAGGTGATCCAGGAGCAAGTCAAAAAGATGCTGAACGACGACATAATCCAGCCCTCAAGCAGTCCGTGGGCCTCTCCAGTCGTACTGGTTAAGAAGAAGGACGGAACGCTTAGGTTCTGCGTGTACTACCGGCAGCTGAACGCGGTGACGAAGAAAGACGTCTACCCACTCCCCCGCATCGACGACACGTTAGACCGGCTGCGCCACTCTCGATACTTCTCATCGATGGACCTGAAGAGCGGCTACTGGAAGATCGAAGTCGACGAACGGGACCAAGAGAAGACAGCTTTCGTCACGCCAGATGGACTGTACGAGTTCAAGGTGATGCCCTTCGGACTATGCACGGCGCCAGCAACTTTCCAGCGTGTCATGGACACCGTACTGGCAGGACTGAAGTGGCAGAGCTGTCTCGTTTACTTCGATGACGTCGTAGTGTTTTCCGGCGACTTCGACGAGCACTTGCGACAACTCCGAGCTGTTCTTCAAGCCATATGGACCGCCGGACTCACCCTTAAGCCGTCAAAGTGTCGGTTCGCCTATGACGAACTGAAGTTCCTAGGTCACGTGGTTAGTAACGAAGGCGTTCCCCCAGACCCAGAGAAGACTCGAGCCGTCGCGTCATATCCAGCTCCAACAGACAAGAAGGCCGTGCGAAGATTCCCTGGGCTTTGTGCCTACTATCGTCGCTTCGTTCGGGATTTCGCAAGGATTTCCGCACCGCTCACTAACCTCACGAAGGACGCCGAGAGGTTCGAATGGGCCGAGGAACAGCAGCAGGCATTCGACGAGCTGGAGCGACGACTCCAGACGCATCCTGTTCTTGGACATTTCTATCAGGATGCGGACACCGAGATTCACACTGACGCAAGTAACGCAGGACTTGGCGCGGTACTAGTTCAAATACAAGAAGGCACCGAGCGAGACATCACCTACGCAAGTCGGACACTTTCCAAGGCGGAGAGAAATTACTCCACGACTGAGAAAGAATGCCTTGCGGTCGTTTGGGGAATCACGAAGTTTCGTCCGTACTTGTACGGAAGCCCGTTCCGCATAGTCACGGTCCACCACTCGCTCTGCTGGCTTGCGAACCTCAAGGGCCCGTCAGGACGTCTCGCTCGATGGAGTCCTCCGGCTACAAGAGTTTAACATGACTGTGGTTTACAAGTCAGGACGCAAGCACAGCGACGCTGACTGTCTGTCCAGGGCCCCTGTCGATACACCTTCCGGCAGCAGCGACGACGATGAGGACGAGTGCTTCCTATGGGCAGTGAACACCGACGACATGGCACGACGTCAACGAGACGATCCGGAGCTGCGCGCCTTAATCGAGCATCTGGAAGGGCGCGGGAGTACCGTGCCTCGTGTTTTCTCACGAGCCCTACCGACCTTCGCCATTCGACAAGGTGTACTTTACAAAGAGTACTTCGGGGACAACAACTCCCCGTGGCTGCTGGTAATCCCGACCGACATTCGAGAGGAGATCTTTCAAGCGTGTCACGACAACCCGACGTCTGGACACCTTGAATACAGCCGGACACTGACCCGTATTCGTGAAAAGTATTGCTGGCCCAAGCTCCCCAAAACCGTCCATCTCTACACCCGATCCTGCCATGAGTGCCAGCGACGCAAGAAACCGCCAACGAAGCCGGCAGGTCTCCTGCAGCCAATTCCTCCGCCAACTGCACCATTCCAGCAGATCGGAATGAATCTACTTGTTCGTTTTCCGCCGTCGACCCTGGGAAACCGTTGGATAATCATCGCCACAGATTATCTCACGCGGTACGCAGAAATGAAAGCCCTTCCTTCAGGGACTGCGGTTGAAGTCGCCAAGTTTTTCCTAGATTCCATTGTCCTCCGGCACGGCGCTCCCGTAGTACTGATTACAGATTGCGGATCATCGTTCATGGCACAGCTGACGCAATAAATTCTCCGGCTCAGTCACACCAGCCATTGTCGTACCACTGCTTACCACCCGCAGACCAATGGGCTGACGGAGTGATTCAACAAGACAATCGCCGACATGATCTCTATGTACGTCAACGTAGAGCACAAGACGTGGGACGAGGTGTTGCCCTACGTCACGTTCGCCTACAATACGGCGGCTCAAGAGACCACTGGATTCACACCTTTCCAGCTGGTACATGGTCGGAAGGTAACGACCATGCTGGACGCGATGCTGCCCCATGAGCTAGCTGACAATGAGAGCGACGACGCCCAGGTGGTTGCTCAACGGGCCGAAGAAGTCCGCCAGCTCGCCCGACTCCTGATTCAAGAACAGCAACGCGTCGACGCCGGCCGCTACAACCTTCGTCCCAGGGACGTCCACTTCCAGCCCGGAGATAGGGTGTGGGTGTGGACGCCCATCCGTCGCCGCGGCCTCAATGAGAAACTGCTGAAACGGTACTTTGGACCCTACAAAGTGCTTCGTCGACTCGGGAATCTGAACTGCGAGGTGATGCCCGACAGAACACGGACTTCATCACGCCGCCCTCTACGACCGGAAGTCGTCCACGTCGTACGCCTCAAGCCGTACTGCGATCGATAGGACTGTGAATTGTGTTTTGTAATACGCTCGATAGGATTGTGTTGCACAAGTCTACGTAGTTGGCCATTATTTTTTTGTTTTGCTGTTTTTGTTTCCCGGCCCGTCGCATCGAGACGATGCGCTTTTAAAGGGGGGGAGTAATGCCACGCGCGTTGGCGAGCAAGCGCGTGCGTGGCCGAGTGGTTACCGCGCTTGACTGTCGCGCGGAAGATCTCGGTTCGATTCCAGGCAGGGGAATGTTCTTTTATTTATTCTTCCCACTTGGCCTTCTTGTAAGTTCGAAAACATTCTCGTCTGGTCGAGTTCCGAATGTTCTACGCACCGAAAGTTCTACGACATTGATCCAGAAACCCACGAGGGTACATAAGCGATTCCGCAAGGCGAGCGGAGTCAGTCTTGCCCCAGCGTTCGACTCTGCAGTTACGCCGACCTCGACGCCCGCGACGCTCTCTTGCCCCATTAAACGTTTCAGTTTCCCCCAGTTATTCTTTGTTTCCTTGGTTGTTCCTTCGTGACAATATGATCGAAGGGAGAGACTAGAAGAAAGTCAAATAATGAGTAGAGACAATATCAGGAGGGGCCAAACTGCGGCTTGCGAGCTGCATGCAGCTCTTCATGCCCCCCTAGTGCAGCTCTCCTAACCTGAGAACCCTCAAGTTAGAACAGGTGGGACCACAAACTAAGCTTGTATTCGAAAACATTAGTGAGAAGAGGGTGCAACTCAAAATAAGCAAAATTGCTGGTTTTTTTGTTGTTGTCGATGGGCACTTTAGAATGACATGTAGTGGTCAGAAGGGACAAATCAGTTGGAAAGATCAGCTCAATTTTTAAATTCGCTTATTTCTTTCCCCTCCACGTGCCAGGTTGAGGCAGCGTAGCTTTGTGCAAAACATTTTCACTAAAATTGATTTTTTGAGTTGGCGGAGCTTTGTTATTACAATGTAGTCCAGCTGCCTAATAAAACACCAAGACAACTGGTCTACACGCACGTGCAATTGCAATGGTTCGATTGACTGCGGGAGCAGATAAAAAGCGTTTTTACTCTTGTCTCGAGCTCGCATGTGCAGTCCCTCGCGGCAAAACGCGTGCACTCCATCTGTGGCCTCTGCTCGGTTGCAATTAAAAAAAAAACTACAGCATTAATGCAGGATGTAGGAGCTATAGCTGATTGGAGCTGGCGGAAGCAATTGGGACAGCTTTCCCATCAGTGAGATATGTAAGCTTCTATTTAAGAAATGAGAGGTTTGATGTAAGGTACCAATTGTGGCTGCATGTCTTTCATGACTATAAATGTGCAAGGTGTTTGCTTTATTTCAAATGAAACAGTAAACTTCGAAATGATATCGATAAGATGTAAGGGGTCCTCCTAACCATCCACATACATCTACCAAAATCACAGAACAGAAAATTACCTCTAAAAGAACTCCAGGGTCCATGTCAGGCCCTCAGCGTAGCAGATGTTAAGGCAATAGTGACTCGCAAAGAGTGCAGCACACACACGTCATTGGTATGTCTGGTATTTTCTCAAACATGAGCCCGTTATTGTTGCTGAGTTCGTGCTCGAGGACAGTCCAGAGATCAACCCCTATGAAAGTTTAAAAATTGAGAAAAAAGTAAACATTCAGATATTAAGTACGGTTGCTGACAAGGCATTGGAACAATGGGGCTGGGTTGCACCTCCACATCATGGACGTTTCAAATAATTCTAAAAACAATACGGGGGAAGGGAAGGGGCCGAGATTTGTCCCTCCCCCTCTTAATGTCGGTCTCCCCTCCACATTCACACTACGGACAATCCTATTGCAGGAAGGGAGACTGGGCGAGAAGGCACGCACTTAAATGTTCCCTGGTTAGTGGAGGGGAGACACGTGTCACCAAAAACTGAACAGGAAGCTTGAAGACCCTCTCCCTCCCCAGTTGCATATGACTGCCGTATTTGCATGGATACTCACTGTATCCTTACATCTAGCATATACTTGTATTGGTTGCAAGGAAACCAAACGATTTGTCACTTGTAATGACTTCGGAAATCTATGTTCTCGTTATAGACTATACGTTGTGTTTGTAGATTTCATGAATTGTCTGACAGACATGTGAAACACTTCAAATGATTTGTTTTTGAATTAAGCTCTGAGTCGTGCTTTATATTTAGAGATCTTCGTTTTTCGGTTTTTATTGCTCTAGATTTTGACATACTATTTTTTGCCTTTTATTTGGAAATACGGTTTTATCGGTGAACACTTTTAGTGATGAAAGCTTACCGGGTTTTTTTTCTTCGGTGAATATGCATTGACTAGTTCCATTTTTCAATTAGGTCAATCCAAAATGCAGTACATTAGACGGATATTTGAATTATATACACGCGGAAACACTTGCAGATATGACAAACCTAACCTAGGGTACCACTTTCGTAGGGACTACGACAAACTCTAAATTGCGAATTAGCAAGCATAATTGTTGGCACTTTTCTGCTCCTCACATTTATAGGATTATAAAAACTGCTTCCCGCTGGCCAGATAGAAGCTTGACATGGTGTTGAAACAGCTCCCCTCCCCACAAAAAAGAAACACCCGAAATCAAATAGCTTGACAAACAACGAAAAACTCAAAATCTGGCCTTTAGAAGACAACAGCCAACTTGACGCACAAGGACTGAATCACAAAATGAAAGCAGATTGCATCCACGACAAACCCAAGTACTCCTTAAAGAGTCCTGTGTTAGCGTGCGCTAACACAAGCACTAAATTTAACGCTAGCGTGCGCTAAAATTGCGTACGTTATTCTAAAACTCCCTAATGACGCGCATACTCGACCAACGTGGTTGAACCCTTTGAACAAAAGCGGCAAACAAACATGGTTGTTCAAGCCGCCGCCTCACTAAAGCGAGAGAAAGGAGCCAAGACTGACAAATCGCGAGAATGTGCAGCATTAATACGAAGCTATCTTTTGCTGGGTCTCAATCGCTTGTGCTTCTTCCCGAAAGGAGCGCGAACGACGATCGCCAGTCGGCCAGAGATGCACTTTGTCAATGTGCACGTGCTTGTGGTTTGTCGGTGTCGGCTATTCTTGTTTCTCGATCTTGAGGGGCCACGGGCATAACTGTTCTCAGATTCGGATCGTGCTTGCCACCTTCAAATTCAAATTGATACTCACGTTACGTTCGTTTACGTTCGGGCCCGCCAAACGCCTCGAGTACTGCGCGGCCTCAGCCGCATCGGTGTAACGCATTTATTACGTGGACGCATTTATTACGTCAACACAATATGATAAGGCAGGACCATTTGGGAAGTTTCAATATCTGAAATACTTCAAATTAAGGTGTATGTAATATGAACAGTTTACCAAGCAGAAATACCACATTTTGGTAAGGGTAAACAGCGTTGCATATGTCCCCGAGCACTTGTTATTCCGAGTCGGAATCGCTGGATAGAGGAACACTCGCGTTCACGTCGGTCGAAGATTTTTTCAGGTTCAGATTCGAGTGCACATACACAAGTTTTTTCACACGTTCACCTGCAAGCCGGTTGCGCAGTTTTGTGTGTACATTCCCAAACTAAGACTAGTTTCATTCACACGTTGCAGACGATGGGGGAATCTGCAAAAGCCGACATGCCAGGGGTGTCAATGGCTGGTTAGTGCAGAGTCCTTGCCACCAGGTGGATGGTTCCACTTGCTTCGCAGACTCCCAAAGTGCTGCCCTGGACCAAATCTCCGTAGACGCCCTATATTATGCGAGATTAGAAAGCAGCTTCCCGATGTCAAGCGAAAAGTGCTCAGCCTGCTTGGAGATCCAGTCAAATGTGTCTGCAATCTGTGCGTCATCAAGGTTCCTCCCCCTATATCTTGCATCCACCAAGTTAGCAGCGACATGAATGCGTCGCAAGCAAAACTCTCCGCGCCTGCTCATGATCTCTTTTCCGCGAGCCTTCTCTTGGTCTGTTAAAGTGCTGGTCGCCAGCTTCGTGATTACTTCGGTTTTTATGGAATGGAGAACTTCCGGAACGTCCGACAGCGAAGCCTTGTCCAACTCCAATTCTGTAATGGCAGAGGAAATGGGTGTCACGAGTTCCAAACAGCTGCGCAAGGGTTTCCGGAATCCATCCTCGTCCAAGACGGCTTGCCGCACTTATTTGTTTACTTTCAGATCTTCCAAGAACACGGTCTCTTGCAGCGCTTCTTTGTTCCTGAGCAAACTTTGAAGTGAGAGGGTAACGCCGCCCCATCTTGTCTTGCTGGGCAGCTTGAGGGTTGTGGAACTTCCTTTGCCATCTCTGGACTTGCTTTTGGTTGAACGTAGCAGCAACTACGTGAGTTTGCTTCATATGCTTGATCACTTCTCTGGATGTCTGATGGACCTTCTTCAAGGTTTTTAGCCTCATGAGATCATTCAGGAGCAGATTCAGCCCGTGAGCAGCACAACCGATCATTGTGATATGCGGAAATTTTCATGTAACCATTTGACATGCCGCTTGAATGTTGCTAGCGTTGTCCGTGTCCAGTGCCATTACCTTTTCACTTTCGAGGGAATCAATGACATCACATATTTCGCCGCTGATATAAGACGCAGTGTGCCGGTTTGTGCCTGTTTCAATTGACGTGTAGAAGACTGGCTGCGGCGTAGCTACGACAGAGTTTATCACCGATTCCCCTTCGAATGTTGGTCCACCCATCAGTCAGCAGTGTGAGGCACGTAGCGTCTTTTAATGTCTCCTCCACATGACTTTTCACACGCTCATACTCTGCGTCAAGTAGAGGCCCGCTCATCGAAGCATCTTGAAGGCCGCTTGCCAATGCTCGTTTTCCGCTAAGGTGAATGGCGTGTTGGCTGAGTACATCGCCCTAGCCAAAGCTGCGTCAATTTGGATTTGAAACGCAGGGGTTATTTTGTCAACAAACGAAGAAATACTCGCGCATTTTTTGACGACGCAGATTCCGCTGCGCGTCGGCTAGCCTCTGATTCACTTGATGTAGGCACTGATGAGCTCCCAGAGGGATTTTTTCTATGTTTTTTTGCACACGCCTCCTTGACGTCTTGAGGACACTTCTTAGCACGACAGCAGATGCCTGGTAAGGCGTGTAGCATTTGGAAATCCGTGCGACACTTGGCAGTACTTACATACTGCTTGTTTTTTCCCGCGGTCGACGTTTTTAAGACTTTAAAATGCTTCCAAATGCTAGACTGCGGACGAACCATCTTGTGAAATTCTTCACGTTGCGCGTTCTCCGACGAGATACACGTTGGTTGAGATAGTTTAGATCAACGCCATATGAAAATGGCGATGGCGATTGCTGGCCGCGATTTCATTGAAGTACGCTTTGTATTCGCAAAACAAAACCGAAACCCGAACAGCACAAAATGTGATATTGTGAAAACATAATTGACCCCGTAAGTGATGACGTCACAACAAGGCGTCTGGGTCCAAACAAACCGTTGCTAGGGACGTTGCTATGGACTAATGCATGGAGACTCCACATGAGTCTAGATTTTTGCTTACAAGTAAGTAAATAATTTTTTGTAAGCAACCTAACTTCTTGATATCGAATTATGAAGATGTTATTGTCGTATCAGTGTCGTATCGCAACGATGAAAGCCATTTCTGAAGACGTACACTCCGCTTTGCTTCGGTAGCAGACGACACGATAGATTTGCTGGCCTCTGTTGCAGCGGGCGTCTTCATTGAATTGCGTCGGTAAACGAGCGACAAAAACAAGTGCATCACCATGGCCGTAGAGGCCTCCGCAATGTGCGTTTTTTTTTTTTCTGTGAAGAACCCAGCTTAGTTACGAGAGGTGAAAATGCAATAAAATCAAACCACGTCATGCAGATCAGTTACGACGACGACCTGAAGTGCATTACCGGCGTAGTGCAGGCCAGCATGAGAAACAAATCGTACGCCGTCGAGGTAAGTCGTTTGTTATTATTATTATGGTGGTTGTCAGGTTGTTAAAGAATTGCATGTATATCGCAATTTCGCAGTATTTTTTTTTCCCCCTTGGTATACATAAAATTCCGTGGATGTGCTCTTTTGGGGAAGATCTCCATCGAACCCGCGATGCGAGTACAATCTGTAATGAACTCACCTTATGTTTTTTATTCAATTCTTTCGCGCTTTGGGGCCTTGCGGAAATCTGAAGAAACTGCAAGGGTCTTTCACCACGCGATGGTTACAACCAGGTATACGAAGCACCCTCGCATAGCGCGAGTCCGCAAACAAAATTTGGGATCTCTACGGATCGCCTGAAGTGCTTTTCTCACCGGTGCAATGCGATCTTTTAGCAGACGATCATCTCGATCGACGCCCGGACTTTCAATAAACCATATTTTGCATCGCACCCCACTATGAATTCCTATATGTGTCTGAAACTCATTATATTTCAAACAAATGCGATGTCAGAATATCGTCTTTATTCACACGATTCAAACGACGGCCCCGGTTTGGCCGGCCGGCGTGCGGCAGACGGTATACTTCTTGCATTCGTCGTCTGCTGCAGGCATCTTGAGGATCGGAAGTTGCAGTCGTAAATATTTCAGAAACGAGCGATTACCAGCACACTTCTGTCGAAACATATATGGCATTCAAGCTTTCTACATTTGTGATTTTTAGAAGTTTAAATCCTACTCCTGATTTTTGAACGGTCGGGGGTTTCGTAGCGAAACCGAGCCACATGTATTCGTCCATAACAACGACCCTAGCAAAAGTTTCTTTGGACCCATGACGTTACACTTACGAAGTCAATTGTGAATGGAAATGTTTATATTTTTTTCTTGTTCAGCCTTGTGATGTAACAAAAAAAAAAAAGACTTTCACAATTTTTTACGGTTCCGTGTGATGGTTTGTAGTAATAAAAATAGCTCATAATTGGTTGCAGTAGACAATTTCCACAAAGTAAGATGTTTGAGAATGTTGAAGAGCGCGTGAAACACATCGTCAAAGTTGCCAAAAATTTACCACTTCGACAAAACAAAATATATAAATGCCATTTCAAAGAGTTACAGAGCTTGTACATTTGAAAATGACAACTTCAATTATTGTCTGCTTTTTATTTGAGTCACAAATGGTTTTCCTAAAATAAAATCAAAAGTAGGACTGCTCAAAATAGTGTTACTGTGAAGCAAAAATGTGACTGCAAGTTTTGAAGGTTTTTTACACTTTTGGCTCATAAAAAAAAAACAAAAAAAAACGTTTTTTTCCGAATTGTTTTGGTTTTTTTCAACACCTTTACATCTCTAGCCGTGCGTGCATGTGGTGCGTGGCGCCTAGTTGCTCGCGGTTTTCCGTTTCATTTTTGTAAGTATCTGTGCCTTCTCTCTCTTCCCTTTTCACTCGAAAGACACAGTCAACTCACCGAATTTGTTTTTTACGGAGGTCGCGCCGTGATTTCCACGCTCAGGTGGCTATTATTTCACGGTCATTTTTTACGGTGCAGTACCCCACCTCACTCACCAGGACTCGCATCCCGTCGTTCGACGCGCCGGACGGCTGCTATGGTAACTGCAGTGAATTTTATGGAATACCCACGTTTTGAAGGGGAGCGTCTAGATGGCGTTCCACCGTACTCTATGGAAAACACAGTTCGTAAACGAAAATTTAGATGACGCTTCAAACGACGGGAGGCGTACTGAAGTGATTGAGGGCGGGGGGGGGGGGGGGGGGTAACCCCTTCCGCTGGAGTTCCACAACTGAAGTAATGAAGTATCGTTGGTCTGGACGTAAAGGGGCCCTGCAAAGATTTTCTTGCTATTTTTTAATTTACATCGCGTTCGCTCGAACTAGTGAGTGAAACTCTAGCAACACAATAAAACTAAAAAAAGAAAAATATAATGTATTTTCACCATAATAGGTGAAAGAAGTTAAGAATTTTGAGCACATTTTTTGTTGATGACGTCCTTGGTTTGAACCTGAGTTGGACAAAATGATCGATAAAATTATTTAAGTTACTAAATACAGACTTTATAAAGTATTATAATACTACCCAAGTTACTTTCACTATAAAGTAACTTGAGTAGAGTACAAATACTTAGAAATGTGCTTCATTTACTTTTGAAGATACTTCCGCAATGCGTAATTGGTATCGACGTATGACAAACACAATGATACAGTTGCGAAAATTTGATTTACCAGAAATTAGTACGCAACAACACAAAACCTAAAAAAAGGCCTCGTAGGGTTAATTTATGCGGTCCAACTATAAGAAGCAGGATATAACTGATACATGTAAGAAAACATTTCTGGGACAAAAACCAAAAGATCGTTTCAGCTATAGTGACATCGCTGAATATTACGTCCTACGGTGCACCCTAGACGAATCGCTTAACTACAATTCATATTCCTTATATGGGGAGTTCAGCATAAACAATCTAGGGATACGGAACGAATGAATGAATGAATAACAAAGAGAGGCCACATAATCGCCACGGCACTGGTCGCACCTTCTTCCAGTAGGTTGCGTTAAGAAAGGCACTCAACTTGGGGGACGCTTTGTTGCATTTTGAGAAATCATCCTACTCGTAGTTTGTTTCCTGTCCTGTTGTCTGCTTATCAATGTTCTCTTACAAACAGTGTGCGCGAAAATAGATGTCAACCTAATGACAAACAAAAAGAAGGGAACCTCGACGTTTTATCGTTATGGCGTCAAATATTCAACCCAAAAACTTTTCGAGACTGCAATTTAATGAAAAGGTGCAAGCGAGCTGGACAGGAATATCAAAAATAGTCCCAGAAGAAGGAGAACAAGGGGGACAAAGAACAAACACGTATTTCCAAACACAGCTAGATGACCGGCGCGCGACCGAAAAGTCTTCCTGGTCCTTTTAACGAACCCGAGACTTCTGCTTTTCCATTGGAGTGCTCTACCAACTGAGCTTACCAGGAGTTAGACATCGGTAGAGCAAACGGATTTTATCAGCTGCCACCAGTATAACACCAACATGGATGAACGGCTTGCAGTTTTAAGGTTATGACGATAATGCAAATTAAATGCAAATGTGCAAGCGAGCTGGACAAGAATGACGAAAATAATCCCTGGAGAAGTGGAACAAAAAGGACAAAGGACAAACACATATTTCAAAACACAGCACGGGTCACCTAGTTGTGTTTAGAAATATGTGTTTGTCCTTTATTCTCCTTGTTCCTCTTCTCCAGGGAGTATTTTAGTAAAAAAGGCGTCTTCTTTTTGTGGCCACTTCTCATTTTTTCTATTTTTTTTATTTTCATGACACTGAAATCGCATTGTTGTCGTGGGTCGCTTCCCGTTCTGCGTTGCGCCTCGGTGTGGCAATCTTTACTTCCGTAAAATCACCCCTTTTGTTTGGGGATATTTTTGGATGAATCTCTAGGAAACAAAAGGCGCCTTTGGGAAGGCGAAAGGAAAAACTTCATTGTACAAACATTGGATTGAAGTATAAATCACAATCGGCACAAAAGTGATGTTTTCACGAGCTCACTCTAAGTGACCGTGGCTTATGGGAGCTAGCAACAGGATTTGTTTCCTGGAAAGAATATTCACGTTTGCTGGTGCCATGCCCAAGACATTTCTTACCGAAAAACTCAGATAATGGCGGAATGTCAAAAATGTATATCAGATGATGAGTACAAGATACTCACAAATGTAATTAAAATACAGTATCAAATACTCTCTATAAGAGTATTTTCAAGATATAAAGAGTATTTGAGGTAGGCACAAGTCTGCTCTGAACCAATAGAGAACCGAAACGACAAGAAGCGCCCTATTTAAAATAACAGCAAGGATATCAAGCTGGGCAAGCTGGTTTAGCTGGTTTTTAAGCTGGTTACAGCTGGTTCAAGCTGGTTCGAGCTAGCACTGCAGCTGCGCAAGCTGGTACTTGAGCTGTTTCGAGCTGGTACTGAAGCTAGTTCAAGCTTGTCAAGCTGGTTTAAACTGGTTCGAGCGGGCACTGCAGATGGGCAAGCTGGTACTTGAGCTGGTTCAAGCTTGTCATGCTGGTTCGAGCTGGTTCTGAACCTGTCCCAAGCTGATTCAAGCTGGTCTTGCTGGGAGCGCGCACGCCAAGGTCGGCGAGAGCTTGTCGAACTGGCATTGCCGGGAGCGCGCGCGCCAAGGTCGGCTGGGTTGGGGACGATGCCACGTCCTGTTCTTTGTCCTCTCGTTTCTGGTAGACGACCGGGCGCTTCAGGCACACTGCGAGCTTTCTCTGTGTGCGAGAAAAAAAAGAGAGAGAGAGTGGTAGGAACGGAGATTTTGAGACGTTTGGCTATCTTGGGCAGATTTTCGAAGGGACGGCTGTGTGCGCGTTGTTTGGCGACTACTTGAACGGCGGTGCAAGCGAAGCGGGATTTAAGGAGACAGCGAGCGGCAATCTGTTAAGCGTGGGAAGAAGTCAGATGCCCCGACTGAGGCGTCCTTTCGTGTCTTCGAACATCTGTGTGCTCGTGTATGATGGTGGTGCCGAGGAGTATCGCCATTGCCATCCAAGCCACACGGATTTCTTTGCCTCTGCCGATTACGGATGAGGACGCTTCGCCCCCATTACGGGCGGAACTCAGGTTCGCTTCTCTCATCCGTGTAGTATTTGTTATTGTTATTGCCTGTTTTTGGCGTGTGTCTAATATTTTTTGTGTTGAGAGGTAAGCAATCTAGTTTTAATAGCATTGTTTGTTTTGAACCGAGAATCACTATCTGTGCGCCGGTTAGTACTGTGTCAGCGCAGTGCATCTGAGCTCATGTGAGCAGACCGCGATTACGAAAATTAATAAATTAGATGCCGAGCTGGCTTTTCTGAAGAGTTTGGCTTGTTTATCTTGTTTATTTATTTAAACTGGTTAAAACGGTGGGGAAGTACACTAGCCTAACCAGCATGGGCAGTTCACCCAGCATGACCCAGCATTCACCCAGCACGACCCAGCATCCAACCAGCTCGACCAGCACGGCAAGCTGGGCATGCTGGAGCAATAACCTAGCATGAAGCAGGGATGCTGGGACCAACTTGTGCTGGAACCAGCACGGGAAGCTGGGCATGCTGGAGCAATAACCCAGCGTGAAGCTGGCATGCTGGGACCAG
The DNA here is from genome assembly GCA_013358835.2 of Ixodes persulcatus. Lineage (NCBI taxonomy): Eukaryota > Metazoa > Arthropoda > Arachnida > Ixodida > Ixodidae > Ixodes > Ixodes persulcatus. The sequence goes on from JABSTQ010010566.1 coordinate 223,161, forward strand.
CTTGTGCTGGGTTTATCAACAAGGCGTGCAAGAACCATGCGCGAGCATCCTAAGTATTGGAAATTAGTATCCAGACATGAAGATGTGAACGCTCCATCAATCTACGGGTTCATTATAACTTACAGTGCGACTAGGACAAGGACAGACAGAGGAGAAAACACAGGGCAAGCGCTGACTAGCAACTGAGTCTGTCGAAAAGAAAAAAACATATAATGCTGCTGCTGCTCGTGCAGGCATGCCCCAAGGTGGCCCTGGCGCTTCTTCTTTCACTCAACACGAAACCGGCCAAGTTATCCGAGATCCAAAAAGCCGATCTCGCTCTTCATCAAAGTCACTGTGGGCTGGCTCACACACAAGGATCCGTTTTGTGTTATGTGGCACGTCTCCATCATTTCACCGGGTTGTTTGTGGTTGTGTCGGAACATCACTGTCGTGTTCTTAAAAAGGGGTTGGCATCCGCAATCCCGGCAATGCATTGCGAGATGTGTGTGAGTGGTTCCTTTCATAGAACTCTGGTGTTCTCGTAGTCGTATGTTGAGGCAACGCCCAGTCTGTCCTATGTAGGCACGCCCGAAGGAAAACGGGATCTTGTAGATCCCGTTTTCCTGTGTTTTCTCCTATGTCTGTCCTCGTCCTAGTCGCGCTGTAAGTTATAATGAACTCGTACCAACTCGCGCAACTGTCCATTTTGCTAAATCTATGGGTGTTCGAAGCAAACGTTTGAGTTAGAGTCACGTACTTGAAAGGACCAGATTGGGTCACTTTCGCTTATTCAGCCAGTCATACCCCTAGAATTCGATGTCGTCATTATCTGGCACTGTAGACCAGGGGTGCACAACATGCGGCCCGTGAACATGGCAACTGCGAGATGTGCTCAAGATGGCAACCAGTGCGATGATGTCAGATATTGGTAGCATGTCTGCAGCAAAAAGTTTAACGTCACAATGCGGCCCCCGCAGTTTCCAATAAACATTTGTTTGGCCCGCGTCATTTTTAGTTGTGCATCCCTGCTGCTCTAGACCAATGTCGTCACTGAACGCTCGTGTTTGACACTGACAGGCACGCCTTTGGATGCAGCACATGGTTCTTCGTCCCTTTGCAGTGCCTTTTTAAGCTGCAACTAAGTATAGAAAAATGGGATCTCCAGCTTGTAAAGTTGTGCAGTTTATATAGCAGTCTTTCGATGACATGTGACAGCCTAATAAAATGTTAGAGTGCGCATGACTGATAAAGCACAGACTGGTAAACCGAGTCCCCAAAACAAGTGCACGTAAAACCGAATATTACTTTAGCCTCCCGAAGCAGTATTCTGCGAAGTTTTGAGCTCGTGCAATCCGATGTTCAAATGTGATTTAAATTATAAAGGTATTGTCTGTTCTTCGCGATATTTATATGCAATTAGGAACATCATTGCACTCATTTCTACAAGAGAAATATGGCCCATGATCAACGAAGTCCTAAACAGTTAGGAGCCCGACGTTTCAAAACCGATTTGGCTTTTTCATCAGCGGCGACTATTTGCTCGTGGAGAGCAGCATTTTCTTTTTTATCTGCGGTGTGGCGTCTGATTCACTCACTTTTTTAAGTGCCCTAGTCCGTTGACGTTGTTTAGGAAATGGTTGGTGAAGGTCTGTATTTTTTAATTTTTTGACCCAACCAGACGGAGTTACGTCAAACGTGTTTACGTTTAAATCATTCATCTCTATATGTTTATTTTTGCAGTAAGGCGTCGTGTATGCGATCATTTAAAAGAATATCATTAATTATGTTTCTTTATGAATATTTAGGACATTTTCGTTCAGATCTATAATGTGAGCACAGAGTCTTTTTTGTTTCACCCCGCGATTCGGTATTTCACACTGCCAAACAGCGAACAAAAAAGCAAGTTTTGCAGACTCAACAAATGGCGTATTTTCGAGTATCATCCTCCCGTGTCGGTCTTAAGCGGTTATGTGAACTTCATACAGCGAAATTTATTGATGACAATAAATAATATGTTATTACTGCCTGAAGACTTAACAACATAAATAAAGTGCCGATCACCCTAAAGGTATACATAGCAAGTAAATGCACCCTCAAACTATCTGAAATATGCTCCGTAAATCTTTTCCGGCGTTTTTATCCTCGATAGGCACGCCTATAAGTGGCTTCAGGGAACGTTAAACATTTCTATTATTATTTTGAAGCTCATTTAAATTACATATCAGTTCCTGAAGCATATTCAACTTCTCAAACATATGGAATTTGTTGCCTCTTTTATGTAATGAGCAACAATATTATGTGTCTGTGGGCTGGACGAAAACAAGGTACACAGTGGCGCGTGGCGGAACTATGACAATTTCGCACGCAGACCGTCAGAAAGTGACCAATTAAGTGGCCGCATTGTTAAGTAGAGTATAAAATACTACTTTGTTTTATTTGACAAAAAACTTAAAAAATAGCAACGGTGATGCTTATTTCCAAATTAAATTGACCGGCATCTTGTCAAGAACAAACATCAAACGTGAAGCTATGTCGAAAATGTTCTCTTCGGTACGCGCTATTTTAGGTCAGATTCGGTCTAAGCACGAAGGTCACTCTTTTCTCCACCATTATCCGCATGCATAACGGCGCTGAGTGCAAACAATATTGGTCAGGAAAGCGAGCGTTGTGATTGCAGCTCAGTGTTTCGTGTTTCTATAAAACGTAGGCTGAAAGGGATTGTCTTAAAACGCTCCTGGCTTTTTGAAAATAATATTGCTTTTAGCTCAGTTGTGTTGTCATCATATATATTGTGAAACGTGCTTTGTAAACTTTATTTCAGGGTATATATGGCAAAGACGTGCCCATTTCATGATTTGATGCCCTGTAATTAGTTCCTAAGTTCAAGAACACAAGAGGATTCTACTTTAAATACTGCGACGCAAAGTTGTACCAATCACAGGTATTATAGGCGACCTACCAGGCCGATAAAATTTCTATTCAGGAAAAATATATGTTACTGGGGTAAAAATACAGATTTTGAGATATATATGTTACATATATATATATATGTAGCGTTTAAACTAAATTAAATACCGCAATTTATTTTTTGGTACCTGAAAAGAAAAGTACATCCTTCGAATCATAAAAAAGCTATATAGTTACAAATTCCACTGTTGAAATAGTGCCGATTGGCAAAAGAACGTGTAACATATATTCTCAATTTAGCGGTTCTAACCGGTTCGAACCGTTACTTTTTGCTCCCCGGAACTGAACCGGAACTGAACCGAAAGCCGTGACCCTGAACCGGAACCGAACCGATAAACATTTTGGTTCGACACTCTGGGCGCCCTTGTTGCCAGTGTTCTTTTCCTCGTAGATGCCGCACGTTCCTGCTTTCATCTTTTCTACGTGCAATACATTTGAGTTGTGAGTTAGCGCTTGTCTGTCTTCTGTATTCCGCTGCTCTCCCTGCCCTTGTCTTTTTGTGTGCTATTTTTTCATCATTTTCAACCAGTACCAACTCGCCCAGCTTACCACCTTACTAAAATCCGAAAGTCCTGCACTCAGTTCCAAGTGATTAAACTGTGGAATAAAATGACACTGGGCAAAGGTATGCAGAGAAAAGTTCATGCAGGGAATTAACCTGGGGACAAACAAGGAATGGATGATTCAGGAATTTGAATCTTCTGCTGGCTTGTCTTGGAGAGTGCCACTCAAGATTGATAAAAACGTCATAAAGTTGGTTGACACGGGCCCCGACGTCAATGCCATACCTCAAGGTGACATGGCATCAAGCTTCGAAAACCTCCAGCCTATTGTGACCAAACGTTTCGGACCAGGGAAACATATATTGCGGGTGATCGCCCTTTTCCGGGTAACAAGTCAAGATGGTCGACAGTAAGAATACGATGACGTTTATGTTGTGAGCAAATTTGATGAATTGCCTCTTGGACGTGAGACCAGTGCAAAGCTTGGGCTTGCCGCGTTCGTGCAGTCTATCACAAATTATATTCCTGCAGAAAACCCCAAGAATAAACCCGCGCTCACCGAGCGGATGTCAAGCACTTTCAAGTGCTTCAACGCCAAGAGAGGATACGGCTTCGACAAATGAAACAGCAGGCGGGAAGACATCTTTATTCATCGGACAGCCTTCATGCAGTACGACCCGTAAAGGATCATGCGAATCATCAGCGAGTTGAAAGTCGTCAAGTTCCACATAGTCGTTTGTAAAAATGAACACATGGCTGCTAACGTGAGCGACTGTGCAGAGCTGCCCTTTTGCCGTGGAGAAAAAAAAAAAAACAAAAAAAAACATCCGCAGGCATGGTGGAAGTTTCAGTAACGATCCTGTATTACTCGACTGCGAACAGGAGCGACGTGCCAGTGAGGTAGGCCTATACCTATACAGATGTGTGCGTAGGCTTCGAAGGTGACAGTCAGATTAGTAGAACCACACCTAGACAGAGATGGATTTTACCTTGGAAGGTGACAGTCAGATATGGGGAAATATAGAACTGTAAATATGTGTGCTGATTGTATAAGCCGTTATTGCTCTTCACCAGAGCACTTGCGGAAGGGGAAAAACGGTGTGTAAATATGTGATATGTGGCGTATTAGCAAATGCCTTGTATACTCGTATTTGCGATACGTTCACAACAGACATTTTTTTTTCTTCATTCTGTCCTCCATCGCAGATGGGGAGGTGTGGCAGTAACCAGATAATAAAAGAGGACGAAGTGCGCGCAGCACGCTGTTGGTGTGGAAAACTCAGCGGATCATGGCCGCGTCTCGTCTTTTATGGATATGGCTAGAGTTAGGAAAGTTAAATTAGCTATTTTAGAGCTTCGTGTGCGCTCAACTGTCCATCCGCAGGCTCCAGATATACGTACTATCTAAATTCATTCCAGCTTGTGCCACTTCAAAGTGCCTCCTTTAAACAAAACATTGCACTCGCAAGGAGCGCGCTACAAACTATCGAACCTAGATTTATTCACCAAAGAAACGCCAGCAAATGTAGCTTGCATTCAAAAGGCCCGTTCACACACTTGCGTTTGACTACAACCCACCTAGACCAGGCCGTTCTTTAAGACACTTGTGACGGCTTATGACCGGCTCCACAGCAGCGCATTCGGTCGTAAGCCGCTGCAAGACGCCTAGATACCGGTCGTGTGTGGATCCGTCGTCTGTTGCAAGTGTGTGAACGGGCCTTAACGAGCTATCCTCACAGCAGAAGTATTTTTTATGCTTCTCGCTGCAAACTCCGATGGAGGTGCGTTCAATGAAGGCCACCCTTTACATTGTGTTTGGGCGAGTGCGGAAATGAATTTAATCGTAAATTGTAATGAGCCCATTCTCATTTTGGAATCCGTTCTGAATAGTGCAAAACAAAAATAATGTTATGGTTTTGCGAACACCACTCACTGATGAAGGTGTGTCATTAGGGATAGAGGATTCAGTTGACCTAGCTAGATAACTTGCGATTGTGCCACGGTAAGCCTTATCTTCTGCAGGATTCGTATTGTACGTGGTGTGACTTTTGAAACGATCCGCCTGATCTGTATTTTAACAAACCCGGGTGTAATTTAGCACAGAGTCGTGTTTTTATGGCACTTTTTACTAACATTGCGGAAAGATGAAGTCGTGTGAGAAAGAAGCATAAAAATAAATAGATATATATATAGTCTAGAACGCGTGACGCCATGAAACTACATGGCGTGCCACAGTTCAATTTATTCCGCACATATTTATGTCCTACTTAAGACCAGTTTGGCCCACAGTGATAGGTAACAATTTCGTAAGTAAATTGTCTAGCTCAACGCTCGTCTATAGAAATATTTTTTTTTTACTTGGGTGAGGCCAAAGTTTTATACTTAAAAAAAAAAGAATCCAGCACCTACGGGCTCATTTTTATGAAATCAAAACATGATAGGATAATAAACCGATTTTTTTTGTTACTTGGAAGTGCATCGCTCCATCGAAATCATTGTGTATGTTAATCTTTTACAGCGCGCTCTTCAGTCCGAGCAAGAAGAGGGCTTCGTCCTCTCGCAGATGTCGACGCTTCTAACCGTCACTAAGCTGACAGCTCTGCAGAAGTTACGTGATAGTCAGTGGCGCACGACAATGTTGCTTCAAAATGTATTGATTGTAATTTTTTTACCGAAAGGGGGGGGGGGGGGGGCAAGGATATATTAACGGAATCTTGAACATATTTTAGCGACAAAAATGCCTGCATTCCCTTGTTCCTTTACGGATTTAATGTCGCGCCTCGAAAGTCCAATCTATAACCACACCAGCGATTTGTCTGGTCGTCACGTGGTTAAGTAACGACTTGACAAACTTTTAGTACATTTCGCGATGCTAGAATAATTTTTTTTTTACGCAGAGGATGTAGAAAAGAAAGAAAAATATGCCTAGCTATCGAGATTATGACACACTCACAGGCATTGTAAAGTTAGAGCAAGAGCGAAGCTTCCAGGAAAAGATAGAGAGCAGTCGCCCCCGTCGACGCTAATTCACTTAGTGTGCCATGCTTCTCTATGAACTCATCCTGGCTGACATTCTTTCACTAAAATCAAATTACGGACACCGACTGAAAAGTTACGTCACGTCGTGTTACGGTAGACCATCTTGTAAGGCAACTTGTACCCGGTGAACATAATAGCTATGATAACGGCGCAGTCTTCCTTTTGTAACCGAGTTTTTGTTGTACCCGTCGCAGCAGACTCGGAGGCTCACTGGAACAAGAAAACTCCTGGGCATTTTCGAGGCATTCTATGCCCTTTTTTAATATGAATAAAAGGTACCGCTGTCGGCTTTAATTATGGCTAGTCAAGCATGTTCCTTTCCTCAACTTGCGGCTTATCTCGTTCTCCCTCATGCTACGCCTAGAAGCATGTCTGGCAGTACCAGTGAGGCGAAGGAAACGTGGCAGGCATATAATAGTTACATGACGCGTCAAATGGCGCAAATAAAATAACCTCAACACGAATACTGGCGATTTCCCCGACGATTCGCCGCAGTATGTGAACGTGTGCCGAATACCCTGGTCCTAGAGACGTAAAATAAAACAGGTAACAAGACGCCTTGTAAAATGTTTATTAAAGTATATGCGACTGTTTGGAGGACAATGCCATCTCAGCAAGAAATGTCAAACGCTCCGAACTCTAAAACAGATGGCTGAATTTGAATTCACCATATGTTTATTCAAGGCGATAAAGTGCATTCGCTTTTCGACAAAAACCCTGAGACTGGGACAAGAAGGGACGGACAAACACAAAGTCTCAAACACCAATGTGGTGTTTGAGACTTTGTGTTTGTCCGTCCCTTCTTGTCCCAGTCTCAGGGTTTTTGTCGAAATGTATAACCACCACCAGCTCGTTTGCGCCCTTACCTTTTCTTCATTCGCTTAATGCTGAACATTCCTCGCTCAATTACTCAAAATGCTTTTGTTTTTGATTTTGCACTGCAGAAAGATTAAATGTTTACGAAAGAATTAGAATTAATATAATTTGAACATTTTCTTGATTATGGTCTTTGTTCGTGAATCACTGTAGCTCCTGACATTCCAGTACAACCGAAACAATGTTGTAATAAGCATTCTGCCTCAATCATAAACTGCACTACTCATAAATTAAAAAAAAAAACACGACATACTTGAATTGCATGCCCATTAACGCAGTAACGCTGGAACCTTCCCTGGCTGTTTAATGCGCCGAGTTACAGATTTCTAAGATATTTTAGTCTAGGAAACACTAAGGGGTACAATTTAAAAAGGAAGTCAACATATGGCTCAAACCCGTTTCTCTTCACTGCTAATGACATCCCCCGTTCGATATCTGCAAAGCCAGACGTAGTTCTATATATTTTATAACTTGATTTTCGTTCAAATCTGAGAAGAAATTTGCCAACGAAGCGGAAGAATAACCGTCCACGTGTTTCTTTGTGCGTTTTGGTTTTTCGCCTCAAGCATAGAAACAAGAGAGCTTCTTTTTTCAGCCCACGTGACGCAAGAAAAAGAAAAGGATCTGAGGAAGGTAGTGCAATATTTCGGATGTTCTTATCCTAAAAGGGTTCATGGCCAGATTGTGAAATTTAAACCTCAGAGTTGGAACAGACATTTGCGTTTGAGTACGACAAACTGCTTCGCTAGCGCATACGAATAGGATGCTACACTTCGTTTACCCTTAAGTTGCGACGCAGCTGACGCTTCGATTTGATTGGACCAATCAGACATCATGTAAAGCACACCATCATGGTGTTTATTTGTTTATTTAATTGCTTCAATACACTCACCCCCTTTGAATAATATAGAGGGTATGGCATATAAGAATTTACTCAAAAATACAACATAGAATGCAGTGACAAAGATACAAGCAAATCGACGAGTATAAACAAAAGTGAATAGTCTGATTCTTTAAAGAAATCAAGTGATTGGATAGTTACTAAACATTCTTGATGGTGATTCCACTCAGAAGACGTTTTTGGTATGAAGCAGTCGTTGTATGCTCATGTTTTACATTGAGAAATGCCGACCTTGAAATGATGACAGATGCGTGAAAAAATGTATGACTGGTTAAGAAATAATATAATAATAATTCTTTCTGTTTGTGAGCTTGTTTTATCATCACTGAACTCATCATAACCTGAAAGGGCCCACTGACTTGCAATTTTTATGCTGCTTGATTAGACCCACTGGCTCTTAGCATATGTTGCGTCTGAACTTAAGCTAAAACAAAGTATAGTGAGAGTTTTTATAGGAAACGATTTCCGGGACACAAGTCATAGTGGTACAGTGGAGCAGTGGCGACGGGTCAATATCACCTTGAAGACAAGTCTTTTATACTCTTAGCACGCAGCGCCGCCTAGACTGTGCCAGCATCGCCGCCAGTGTGTCTCGCAGCGCCTCGCTGCGAGCGCGACGCTAGTACTCGTCGTCGAGGCGGACGCGTCTTCCGCTTTACGGTGACTCTCGTCGCAGTTCAGCCTGTACGCTCGGGGTAGGGTCGGAGATCCGTGAACAATGATGATACGAGCAGGCCCAGACTTCTAGGTATGATTAGCCGGAGTCAGTCGTACTCAAACGCAAATGTCTGAGCAAGGCGTAAGGGAACACCAAAGCCGAAAAAACATATCTATGGCATGAGTAGTGCACGGATAATAAGAAACAATTCTTTGCCGAAGAAAAAAAAATAATGTGGTAACATCTACGCCGTGAGACACAACTTGAGTTGGGAGTAAAACCGAAACTACTTGTACTTGAAGAAGTCGACGTCAATAACTGTTAGTTTCGATTTCGCTCCTACCTCAAAATGTTTCTCGTGGTCTCCATGCCGCGATGAGAAAACATAAGGCGGGGGATTTAGATTTAGTTCATTGCAAGCAGCTCTCCTATACGGTTGATGAAACAAAACGAATTTGGGGATTCCAGAGTTTGTATAAGAGCCTTCGTCCGAGCGAGCGCCCGAGCAACCTGGCGTGTCTCACCGTGCGGGTCGAGCTCGAGCCAGACCCGGAGGGGAGTCAGGATGCCCTCGTCGACGCCTGCGCACTCGAACCTGGAGCCGAGGTACTTGCGACTTGGTGCTTCGGCGAAGGTGGCCGCCACGAACCCGGCGCCTCGTTCCCTTTTTTCTCGTTGGAGCTGCGCGCTGAGCAGCACGTTGTCCTTGAACCGGGCCACCTGGTGCCGGCACGTCAGGCTCAGCGAGACTTGTACTGTGCTCAATACGAGTAATCAAATTACTCGTGATCAAATAATTTTTTGAGTACGTTTGTAACCACGCGATTACATTATTCGAGAAGTAATCACGCGAGTAATCTGCTTGCTTTTTGAAGTACTCAAGTTATTCGCAACCATTACTATTTCTCTTTCCTATTTAATGGCGCCATTTGTTTCTAAAAGTTTTCTATCAAGGAATCCCCGAACAAAGTCTCCGGCAGGAGGACAATTTACCAAAATTAGTGGGCTGAGAAAATAAATAGTCTATAATTCAGTAATCCTAAACCAAAACAAGACCGTACGAAAGACCCGTTTTCAAATCGGCAGGAAACTCCGTCGCGTGAATAATCTGAAGGTATGCGGAAAGTTGCGGTTAATTTTGCAAATAACGGTCAATTACTTTCTTTCGCGAGTAATCAAATAACCTATATGAATAGTTTTGTAATCTAGAGTAATTGTAATTATATTGTCCAATACTTTTTCGAGTAAGGTGTACAAGACCGCTCAGCACGTCGCCCTCGTGGAGCGGCCCCATCGTAGCCCCCGGGAACAACAAGGCTCCTTTATACCCCACCGCGGGCTGACTGGCCTCGGATGTCGTCGGTGGGAACGAGGGCTCGAGAGGAGAAAACAAAGGAAAAAGCTGACTCTTAAAGAAAAAAAGTCAATTTAAGTGGAAAACGCATCTATTAAAGCCGTACATAGTTGGCCCCGCTGTACGCTCTAACGAATGTGTAGCAACTACTTTCTCTCAAAGCACTTTGAAGAGAGAATCGATGTAATCTGCCGAGGAAACTCGGAAAATGAAGTTGCTGAAAATGTGATCGCGAATAAAATATCAGTCTTGGTAGTGACATTCACCGAGCTATCTCCATAGATTGCAGTGAGTGGGTCTCCCTAGAGTTTCGCAGAAAAGTATACTGTCGAGATTTTATAAAGTGTAGGGCATCCCCAGCCGTTGGCGAAGGTTTAAGGCAGGCTTTAATGAGCTCCGCTGGTTCGCCCTATCAAAATGCAAGCGGGCTAGTTCAAATATTAACGATAACAAGACCTGAGAACGGGACTGGGTAAGAACGCACTCCGTGGAATAGACAGAAAATTTAGTGTCTCCTATGATACCCCTTAGATGACTTGAAGGCGAAAGCCCAAGCACCGATGCGTTAAATAGAGACACATGACTCACTTAATTCACTTTGATTTCCTTTAGTTCGCTTTGTCATCCTTAATTTTATTGCCTCTAATTCGCCTGCGTGGTCACGCAAACGTGATAGCAAAGCTCCGAAGACAGCGCACTCTCAGGCACTTTAGCGTAGTCTCATTGTCACTCGAATCGTGGCGTCGGCTGTGATCCCGGTGATAGCGAATCTCCGAAAAGAGCGCGCTCTCTGACGAGGCACTTTTAGAGCCGTTTTATTGGATCACTCTAATCGTGGCGTCGGCTGTGGCCTTGGTGATCGCGAATCTTCGAAGACAGCGCGCTTTCTGACGACCCACTTTTGGCACCGTTTCATTGGCACCTTTCGTTTTGGTACCTTTCCTGTCGCCGACGTGTTTTCTGAAGGTCGACAAAACGATGACACATATAAGGCTTTCGCCTTAAACATCGGTACATTTTCGACCCCTACTGATGAGCTTAAAGGTATTCTCCGGTCAAATTTCGTATCCAAAACAATATTTAGACTTCGTTGTCAATGGCTGTGCGTACGTCTTCCCCGACAAATCTGAAATTTGTGTGCTTCCCTGAACGAGTATTTCCAATTTAAACCAAGCGTGCATGAAAGGTGTTTTTCTCTTCCACATTCAGAGAAGCAGAGGCTCTGACGTAACATAACTCAAAGAACGCGCCGAATGGAAGCGGCCTTCTAAATATGTCCTCCGCGTGAGCGCTACGCCCTGGTTCACCCTCATTACTGCGCTAAATAATTTCGTTTTTTTTTGTTCTTTTTTTTGTAAATGAAAGGGACTTTTGTTATGCGGTTGTTACGCTCAAGACTTCCCCGCGATATTTACTGTGGCGAGTAAAATGAAACGCTGCGGTGCGTCGGAACACTGTGTTCCCACGGAGGAATAAGGAATGGGATCTGACACTTGCAAGCCTCGTGTGAAGCCACATAAGGCATGGGAGCGCAGCCATTTATATTTGCGAAGCTTGTCATGCAGATTCGTATAATTTCCCGTTATTCATTACACTAATTTAGGGCGTCGTTTAATAAAATAGAAATGACATATGCTAACTTTTAGGCTTCCCTCAGGTAACCACCACGAGATCATAAGAACATCGGGTTTTCACTGGATAATCTCTTTAAGCTTCACAGGGTCGTGGTATCTCCAAATAATTCACGCGTTATGTACAAAAAGAGATAAGGTACAGCCTACTTTACTACTTAACTTTGCCTATATCACTAATGACGGAAACTAAAGCGAGAAAACATGCGAAGTCTATTAATATAGACATTTCAAAAATTGAAGGAGGGGACATAATCAACAGGAAAAGAAAAATATCCAGTCTCGCGTGAGGTCTACTTTTTGTAACTACTGATATAATTAAAATATTTAGTTTCCAGGTATGACGTTTCCACAAGGTTTTACGTGGAGCGCGATACGAGAGGGGACAAATAAGGCACCATAATTTTTGTTTTAAAGATCGCGTGTCTATATATTTAATTTCAAAATTGAGTCACTTTTAAAGTGCTTTCTGACTGATTCAATAGGCTTGTCGAGACGTTTCTGCCAATGGCCACAATTCCCTTTGAATTCACCGATGTTGATGCCTTTCTGTAGTTCTGACGTTTTGAAGGGCGATAGCATTACTTTCCGGCAACCACGCACTTTCCGCAAGTGGGACTTCGGATATTTTTGTAAAGATAATCTTAAAGTAATTAAAAAAACGAATGCAATTTATTTTACACTGGAACAATTGGTAGGGATGTTAACAATGATTTCTAGAAACTTACTAAGGCACGCACCTCAGATATGCGGACGAAATCAACTACGGTGTTGACTACAAAAATACAAAAATTTGTTTAAACATCTAATTTCGCTTACTCTCCGGACTTTAATAAGCTCAACAAATGGTGTTGTAGTTCTTAAATAGGAAGGTAAGAAAAGGCTGATTATTAGAAAAAAACACACACAAAAAAAACGTCTATACAACTGTATGCTTAAAAAGTGTTTTAAGCATAGCTCTTGCTCTCCGCGAAGTGGTTTTTGAATTTATTTGATGCAATCAAAATTATTATTTACGCATGCAGCCTGTACGTTTTCCCTAAAAATTGTAGCTCACATTATATTGCACAGAAGTATCTAAATTTACCACACAAAGTAAAAAAAAATATATATATATATAGAATGCTCAGCGAGGAGCCTAACATTTTAAGTATTGTTCTTGGATTAAAAAAGAGTATACAGATATTTAAAATACGGCATCGGCAAAACAAAAACTTCAGTTTCTTCCATACAAAATCGGAACTTTAAGCATGATTAGTAAAAACAAACCCTGTTTCTACTTTTTGGGCATGGTAGGTTAAGGCTCAGGAAAGATGGCGAGGTGAATGGACGTGCATCAAATAACTCGCCTCCTTTTCACTCTTTGTGACTTTGATCCTCAGAACACTGTCAAAATCCGGTGTTAAAGCTGGTAACGTTCTGATGTCTTTCATTCATAAATTTGGATATCACGATAAACAACCTCTACGGGGATAGATATTCATCATTTTGAATCTTTCACGGAACAAGAACGTCCCTAGAGAAAGTGGTTAAGAGAATCTACATCCTTTTTTATTGATTTTCCTCACAAAAGCAACAGTTCGCAGCAGCGCTTATGGGTTGCAGAATTCGCATAGCTATTTCAGTTTATAAGCGATTGAAACTTAAAATGGACAACGGCGAGCTTATGTCGTAGTTGGGTACAGTGGTATACGATGTTTTGGGGTGACAGAGTGACATGGAAATGTAACAGCTGCCGCTTTGAAATTTCGTTCGGGGCTATGAATAAGTCACGCAAAAGCTCACAAAAGCTTTTCTTAGATGACGGGAACGGCGTTCTTTGCCCGCAAAACCATTCACACTAGTTTGTTGAAAGCCCGCTGCTATTTTCGCAGTAATTCTGCTTCGCTGTAAAATATTTCTGGGCGTGTATATTGTTGCAAGCAATGGAGCTGAAAAAAAAAAACAATTCATCACCAGATAGGGAATTTCTGTATTGTTTCTCGCATGGTTCACTTGGTTGTACTTTGTTGATCTGGTAGACTCATCGCGTGAATAGGTAATTTTTTCCCGCTTCGAACTTTGTGGTTAACGATATTTTGCATAGTGTGTTTCCACATTTGAGACAAAAATCTTAATGTTGTCGATGACACGCTTTAATACTAATATAGCAAATTTCTGAAAAAAACTTCAACATTACAATCATTGTGCAATGTACCGAAAAAGTTAACAGAATAGGAAAAAAAAAGTACTGTTGAATGATATACTTTATTCATTGCGTAAGTGTGCGTGATATTTTTCATATTCGATGAAATCTGTGTGCCTCAGAAATTAATTCGGGTAGGGTTAATTTTGGCAATATATTTCATACGCATTGCCCTCATTGCCATATTAATTTTTTTTTTATACACAATACCTTACAGGCTCTTTCTCAGAGCACTACGTAAAGCGCGAGACACATGGACGCCAGAATCGTCCTATCCGACGTCCGCTCCGACAGTCCGAACGCCGCTCCGAATCGCCGCACGCGACAGTTTGAGACACATGCTTCCGACCTTGCATGCGACACGACGATCCGTTCGGCTCCGCCGAGGAGATCCAAGCGCTCCAGCGGAGGTCCGCGTTCATAAATCTCTGGTCCCAGATTGACGGTTGAGCTCGCACGAGCGAAGTTAGGAGCTCGTTCTCGCTAGCGCGTGCATTCTTCGCCGGGGCCATCTTTTTTTAGAATGGGACAGCGGAATCCACGCGTCCGGCTTCCCGTAGCCCGTCCCGTTTTCTTATTCGTCCCGCAGACTCAGTACGTCATTATGACGTTCGCGCTGGCTGTGCTGTCATTGGCTGGACGCTTCCGACAGTCAGTCCGCCGTGCGAAACTATCTGGCACGTTGGACGCACGCCGGATCGCCGATCCGACGTCTGAAGTGACCAAATTTTTCGGATCAGGCAGTCGTACTGCCGGATCGGACGTCGGATCGGATGGATTTTTCGCGCATGTGTCTCGCGCTTAAGGGAGGTTTCAAATACATAAATTCAAAAGCCAAAAACTGACATAACCGCGCATACAGTTTTACTCAAAATTGTCTCATAGGGACAATGTAAGTACCAACAATAAACACATGGGACTAATATAGAAGGTTGCCCTATTACACACGAACAGAAAAAACCGGAAACGCGAAGGTTTGAAAATATGTTTCGCTTTTCACGCAACAGTGCAGTCTCGCTAATGGTGACTATGGATTCGTTAAGGTCGTTCCATACGCGGATGGCACGTGGTACGTCTGAGTTATGGAACGCGCTGGTTGACCCAGTGAGGTGTTGACGTTTTCTATTAGTGGTACGATGAGATGACATATTAGGGGTTTTAAAGAAAGTAACGCTTGAAAAACAATTTCTATAATACAACTTGTGTATTAAACACAGTGTAGAAATGGTTCGACGTACTTGGAGCAATGTTAGAGGATATTGACATTTTAGGAGAGAGACACTTACATTACATAAATAGGAAGCTGTTATAAAACGCGCTGCACGATTCTGGCTTTTTCAATGTACGTGGCTTAGGTATTTCTGATTGGGGTTCCAAATCGCTGCAGCATATTCGATTTTCGGACAAACCTATGTTTTGTAAGCATGTTTGCAGAAATGGTTAGGGGCTGTTTTAAAGTTACGTTCAATATAACCGTGAGTTCTAGATGCGTCGGCGGTCACAGAGTTAATATGGGTGACCCACGAAAGGTTTGATGTAAGATGCACACCAGAAGACATGAAAGATGGACACACACTAAGATATGATGTGCGTAATGTGTATGGGAACTGCGAAAGAAATCGTTTGCGAGTGAAGTTTATTACCAGGCATTTGAATTTATTTAGTAGCATTAGCCTTCATCACACCAGTTATTAATACTATCAAGATCATGCTGCAGTTGTATGTGGTCGTCTGGAGTGTTAATCCTTCTGTACAAGACACAGTCATCTGAAAACCAACGTACATTAAAAAACAAAGCATTTGGAAGGTCGTTAATGCAAATAAGAAATAATAAAGGACCCAAGACGCTGCCTTGCGGAACGCCAGAGCTCACATTAGTAAGGTCAGATTAAAAGTCGCCACAGACACTATACTGACAGCGAAAAGATAGAAAATTGCAAATTCATGAGAGTGTTAAGGAAGCAAGATTAAGTGGAGAGAGCTTAGACAAAAGGCGACAGTGGGGAACGCGTTCGAATGCTTTAGAAAAGTCTAGAAATATTGCGTCAGTTTGAGAGCTAGAGTTCATGTTTAAATGTAGGTCATGGGTGACTTCAAGCACTTGCGATTCACAAGAAAAGCCTTTACAAAAACCCTACTGATGTTTATAAAATAAATTGTTAGACTCAAGATAGGATGCAACAGGTGAAAAGGTGAAAAAAATTATGCTCAAGTGCTTTGCACACAGCCCTGGTTAAAGAGCCGGGCGATAGTTCTCTGCGAGGTGGCGATCTCCATTTTCGGAAATCGTAACGACCTTCCCTATTTTACAGTCGTCTGGAATGATACCGGCGGATTGTTGAAAAAGTAAATTGAAAATTTCACTGGAGATGTGTTTTGTATTTCTAAGCAGCTTATAGTCAATTTTATTCGTGCCAGCCGATGTAGTAATTTTTAAGTTATCTATAATCATTTCAATTCCGGAAGGTGATTTGGAAATGGGACTCATGAATTGATAGCTAGCGTCATTAATAACGGGCACTGTGGACGTATCCTCCTGTGTAAACATGAAAAATCTTGAATCGTAACGACAGATCATTAAACATCAGAAATGGCATCACCTCCTCGGTTAGTCAAGGATATTTTGTTTGTGGCTTCATTTAGTGCGATAAGCTTCCAGAATTTTTTAGGGTTGTGTTTTAGGACGGATGGTAGGTCACAGTTATAAAATTTTCCTTTAAATTTTCTTAGGCGATTAACATAAAGCTTTTCACACGAGATGTACTTGGACCAAGCTTAAATCACTGTTGAATCGCCTCAGCTATAAATTCCGCTTTTCACGAAATGTCATTTTATTTTATGCCTTAATTGTTTGACAGTGTTAGTTCGTCTTAATAAAAAGATCAAGATACATTTCGCTACACAGCTAGCACAAACTCTAAACCTTCTGTATTTTCCCATTATTTACTCAACATTTAAATAAAAAAGGGCTTCAAAATTAGCTATATGTTGGAAATTTTCTATTTGCTCCGAATTATAACTTTACGTCTGATAGCAAGATTTGAAGTCGTTTTCTTTCTCTTTTATTTCGAGGCTAGTGTAATCTCCTTCCAAGACTGTGGCAAAGCTGGAACTCTTCACCGCCACGTCTAAGTAAATTGCAAAACACACCCATGTTGTGTTCCTGTTAAAAGCTTAGTGCATTGCTCAAAGTCTCGTGCCAGGGATTTGACAATCCCTAGCATTTCTAGATGACATAATTTTGTTTTAGTAAACAAAATTTGCTCCATCTGCAAGCTAAGTGTGAGCGCATATGGACTTGTCTTTTCCGCTACAACTGGTTTGTGTCAGGGTAAAGCTTCATGCATTTTTTGTTCGTCTACGAACCCGAGACCAGAAAGGTATAAATTAACAAGTAAACATTCTTTCAAGCATTCTTGAAAACCAGAGGTCGACATAACAGATGTCTGGCATCGCATAATTTAAAGCGTGCAAACAACCGCTGCAGCATAATATCTAGTAACACTTTATCACTGTACGTTGTTGCGAAGGTTTGAAAACAATTTGATCCATTTACATAACTGCCGGAACGCAAAAACAAAAGTATACAAATGCAATTAATGTACGCGTTAGATGAAAAAAAAAACACACCTAAAAATGACAATATTTTTTTTTGTCAGGTACATTATTACCTTTTTTTTAAAAAGCAACGCAATTTCAGTCCCTAAAATAAAGACCCCGTTTTCATTTCGTTTTTTTTTTCCCCTTCTTTGCTTTGGCTTAGATCTTAAGACTCATTATCCGCCGAAGGGTTTGGGGAAATGCATTACCGGCTGAACGAAAGAAAAATCAGACAAAATAGAAACAAGTCAACAGCCGAACTGCTTAAAGCCTCGGTAAGGACGTACGCCCTTAATCACGAAGGTTGAATGCTTGAAACAAATGAGACAATTCTGGCAGAATGAAAATACATTAAAACACACCTAGCGCTCTGCAAAAAAGAAGGGAAGGCTGCAATTGAGCCTAACAAACACAACCCGACAGGAATGGACCGCTGCAGAAGCCTTGAGACCTTCTCAGAGAGAAGCCTCTCTCGAGAGAAAAGAGAGAACGAAGATTACTTAGTTTAAATAAACTTCACTCGTAGAAAGTGCGAGAGCGGCCAGTACTAAAAACAGTGCGATAGTTTTTAAACAAAAAGGCACACATACGCCGAGCCTCGCTGAAACGAATTGGAAGCTACGCAGCAGAATCAAAGCGGTGTGAGCTAATTAGCTCTTCATGGGTATCGGCCTTCCGTATTTTACTGGCCGTACACAAGTTGTAGGTAGCATGTCTTTTTTTTTCATTTTTTTTTTTGCGGCGAGGTCCTTGTGACTAAATGGGACTCGAATACTAAGAGAATGAAAAGAAATCTTATTGTACACTTGGATATAAAAAAATAATATATATATATATATATATATATATATATATATATATATATATATATATATATGACGCTGCTCTAAGGGAATAAAAGTGGAGGACAAAGAAAGGAACAATAGAGGAAGGGATATTGTTCTTCGTTTAGGAAGTAATTGTCATTGCATTCTCGATTCGAAACTAGCCCTCAGCAAAACGGCGACTGATTAGGGCAGAGCGCAGAATGGCAGCACTTTAGCTCGGAACAAGTAAAACGATTTCCGGGTGCCGGGCACCGCTAATGTCGACAAGTCATAATAGGTTATTTTTCGTTTTCTTCTCTCCGCCACGTTTAATGGTCTTTTTTCGCTCCTAGTCTTTGGATGACCTCGTCCGAGGGTTGCACTTTAATCGCGGTATTGTTTCGTAAGTATTTGTTCGCTCTCGAGATTTTGTTATAGCAGCAAAAATTAGAAATTGCATAAATCATATGGACTTAACGCCAAGTTTTAATGTATAGGATTAATATAAATAGCGAATGCTCACTTGTACCGCTTGAAGATTAGCATATTCTACAATTGCTAGTTACGTTGTTTGTGTGTGTGTGTGTGTGTTTCTGAATGTTAAAATAATGATTGAGTTAAAGAGATCGATGGTTTTTTGAAGGATTAGCATAAATCGGCGACATTCTACAGAGAGGTGGCCGGATAATGTGCGTTACGAGCACTGATCTTATTGTAGCAGGCTGGATCGCGTATCGAGAACCCGACGTTGGCAACACTGGTGGCCATTGCTTGACACCAGACAGTACATGCAAGTGTATGGGAGTAATGCATAAAATTGAAAGATTTGAAGCTTGTGTGAATTACCATCTTAATAAACTTTTATAAGATCTCGCAGGAATAGTAAGGCAGAATGTTCAGTCGTCAGTAACTGCTGAGAAGGTTACTAAATGACACAAACAGCGTTTCCAATATCTCCCGTTCGCTGCCATAAATGAAATTTGTCTGCTCGACTGTTTTGAATCGTTGTCGTAATGCTTCAAAACCCCGTTTTGATTAAACTAACTCGCAGCACGAAGACAGTTTTTTTTATGAGAAAGTTTTAAGAAGAGAAGTTACTTTAGCAAGCAGGAGTATGTACGTCTTCTGCTTTGATTTTAAAACAAAATTTATGCCTCAAACGCTGTCTGCCACCTTTCGTAAGAAAATATAGAAAACTAAGCATGGCATCTAACCAAACCATTCTGGCTGCTTCTATGATGGCGTGGCTCCCACGGGCTGCTCCTGGGGCCGTGAAGCGTGTCAACGGATGCTAGAAATGCATTTGTTTGCTAGAACTTCCGTCTAGGAAGTACGCAGATTAAAACAGCAAAACTTCTCACCATTCCTAGAAAACATCGTCGAATTTTCGTCGTCCAAAATATAACACAAATGAAAGAAATTTCACTTTTTAAAGTTTATTCCCTAACAGGGAAATGACACCATTTGCTGGTGACACGCAATGGCGCCGGTGGTGCCATTTTACACCAGCAAAAGGAGCCTCGATCCGCAATCCAGCCTACTGCTACAGATATCAGTGGTAAGGGTATAAGCATTTCACTAAACAAACTTACATGAGCAGGAACTTAGAAATTAAAAATAAAACCTGGAAATCCCTCCCTACAGCGGCCATGCGCTAACCAAAGGCGTCTGATTGGTCTCGCCCAATCTATATCGGGCGTGCCCTTTGCGTCTTCAAGTGGTCCTCTGCAATGCAGGCACCGCGACTATCTCATTTTTTGAAAAACACCACTGTTTTCGACGGCTTTTTTGTGGCTTCCTTCTTTTTTGTGATGTGTCTCAACCAGGGTAGAATTGTAGGAGAGGCCGTAGGCAAACGACGAATCTATGCCGGAAAATACTCCGTGGAGAGAGAGTGAACAACCATCACAGAGAACAGCCTTCACTCGCTCGTTGATAGCTAAACGGATCATCAAGATGTCTTACACCCCAAAACAGCACGAATCAAAGTTGCAGAGAAGAAAGTAACCGCGGTAACAAGCAGCGACTGCAAAGAAGACTGCAACAAGAAACCACATTTAATTGTGGAAAACTCGAGACAACACATCCGTTTTGTAGTTTTAGTTTCAACTTAATTTTTTTTTGTTTTACCGTTAGATTAAAATAATCATGCACTGACCATTTGTGCATAAAAAATGACCGCATCTCCACGTGGTGAATGATGTTGATTGGGGCGAAGCTCTGGTGGTGCTGATGATACAGATTTTATTGTTCATAGGTAGTGCTGATAATGCTGATTTTTTTTATTGCTCATAGGTAGTGCTGAGTTCCGGGTTGCGTTTCGACTTCATTATTACTGTTTTATGGTCGGTGAAATGCAGAGCCATGCATGCAAAATTTAACGCGATTATATACACGTTTGACCTGCAGCGCCCTCTCCTGTATAGACATTGAGCGGCTACATGCAACGTTCCATCCATGACATCCCCAGCTCTTGAGTTACTACCACATCTCAAAGCCCCTACTCGTCCCGCAGTCGTGGCCGAGTGGTTAAGGCGATGGACTAGAAATTCATTGGGGTCTCCCAGCACAGGTTCGAATCCTGTCGACTCCACAAACATTTTTTTTTTTTTTTTTTGTGAGCACGGACGCCGGACGGACGGACAAGGCTGGACCCAAAGGAGCTTCGCCCTTAAAAATTGTTCGTCGCATCTGGTTCAGAAACGTGATCTGCTATTGCCAAGGTTGAGGACCGTCATGAACGGATTCAACACGCCCCCGAAATTGTCTGAAAACTCTCTGTTGAATGATATATTAGCAGTGTAAACTTGGCCTAAGAGCACACTACCGAAATACTTCGTCGTCAATATTCTCAAAATCTTAAAGGGGGAGAAGGGGGGCGCTCTCCCCTCCCCCCTCCATGCACCCCCCTCGGGCGTCCATGTGCAGTGTAATGATCTGCAACCGCGGCAGCGGCTCAAGCATTCCGCCTTCCATCTCCCGTGCCGCCATCTCTCAGCTGTTGCGCCAATTAGGCGCATTTTTTTTTTATCAGATGGCCGCCGAAGATAGGGATTTCAGTTTTTTGTTTCTAACTTGTTAACCAGGTAAGTTTGTTCAGTGAAAATGTTATACATTTTATGCTGGTTCTTCAGCTACATCTCTAAAAAAGGAAATTGCTCAATACGTTCACAGAGCGATTTATGCGGTCTCTTAAAACATCTATAGATCCCTTGAACTCACCCTGCACTTTTAAGTGTAAGCTAATCTTTCAGACGAATAAAACAGTTTGTAATGCAATATTACAAAATCGCACGTAATGCACAGGGTCTCACAAAAGAAAAATTACCCGGTTTTGTTTACCGCAAAAATTCACTAGGCATCGCAGAACGCTCATTCTTCGCCCAAAGGTAGCTCTAGAGGTCACAACCAGATGCCAAATTTTCAGTCCGATCCGATACGTTATTCAAAAGTCAGGCGTGATTTTCTGAAAATTTCAGTGGGAAAATGTCGGCCGACGGAGTTTTCAAATACATGGTGCTCTATTGCACGAGAAACCAAAAACGGGCAAAAATGGGCTCATTTTCCCATTGAAATTTTCAGACAATCACTTATAAGTTTTGATTAAGTTATCGGATCAGGCTGAAACTTTGGCATCCGGTTGGGACCTTTAGAGCTACCTTCGGACGGAGAATGAGCGTTCGACGATGCCTAGTTTATTTTTACGGCAAAACAAAACCTGCAGATTTTATTTTGTGACACCCTGTAGAATGATACTGTGTGGAGCAGTACTTGCGCATGGCTATCGTAACAAAAGTGACGCTTCTTCTTGAATAAAGATGGAAAAGAAACCAGAAGGAAACTTGCTGAACGCAGGTGTGGGAACGGAAACGACACGCGCACGAAAACATTATCTACATCTAAACTAATGCAATGTTAAACCTTCAAGTTGGGTTTGAAGAAACATATTAAACAGCACAATAATTGGTCTTTCGTCGTAGATCAATAATTATTCTCCCCACGTGCGAGCCCCATTTCTTGTAAAACGCTGAAAGGATTGCCACTGTTGTTTTTCTTCCTGTAATAGCAAAACAAAAATAACAAATCTAAGAATAATACTTCCCGAATTAAACACAACCCACGACCATCCGTTCTTATAGCTCCGAATTCCAGGCGATATCAAATTTGAGGTGCTATCAGACTCTTGGTATTAAAGGGTAATAAATTATTCTCTGATCGTGTGCTCTTTTTCTCATTGCCCACAGTTAAAGGGACACTCATGGGGTATGTATGATTACCGAGATATTTTTATTTGGACATATTATATGAACACCAAGCTACATAAAACACAATTTCCAGCTCGAAATTCTCTTTTTCTTCTGTAGAAAACCGCCGCACGAGGACTGGCCGGTTTCAGTCGGGCTGACCTTCTCCCTGGTGACGTGCAGTTCATCCACACGAACCAAATATAACCGAAAGTTGTGGGTCATCTACGGCACACATTCAATATTATACAAAAATATAAAAAAATACGAAATCTTTTCTGTATTTTCTAAGATGCTGCTGATACATTGGTCGAAATCAAATGCTGCACAGATCAGAGGAAGTACATGGGCTACGTCATTCTCAATATGGCGACTTACGTGGGGTCGAAGACACGATGGCTGCGTACGTAGGTCCAACGTTTTTGACGGACGTGTGACCAAAACTTCAGAACTGTCGTTCGCGTTACGGCAAATATTGATAAGAATACGACCACTAATACTACCACTAATAATAGTAATCTTGATTTATAGGGTGGTCCAAGTCACCAGGCTTGATCTAAAATGGACCGTAAAAATCGACGACTGCACGTAGCAATCAAAACTTTTCTTCAAAGGTGTAATTCACAGGTCGGTTTTTTTTTTAAATTACAAAGCGTAGCTCTCTTTCTGTAAACAATAAGGCCAAGAAACTTGCCAGGGTCTACGGTGGGCAGCAACGCAGGCGACAGGGGTCCAGGAGCGGGGTGTGTTTGGCGTTCGTATTGATAGAGGGCGCTACCTCCTTATCGCGACGGCTCGCGACCACCGTGGTTTATTAAAATGAATATAATCTTTTTGAAATGTTACTTCGGGTAACAAAAGTGAAAGCCGTTTACAACTCCCTGTAACGCCGAATTAGAGCGCGGCTCTTGAGGAGGAGGAGGAAAAGTACTGGGGGGGGGGGTCACGTGACCTCAGGGGGGGGGGGGGGTCGTGGACTTGGGGGGCATCGGCATCAGCATCGTCATCGTCACTGATGATGTCATCAGTGACAATGACGATGCGGATGCCGAAGACGTCATCAGTGACGTCACTGATGATGTCATCTGTGACGATGACGATGCGGATGCCAATGACGTCATCGGTGACGTCACTGATGACGTCATCAGTGACGTCAGTCGCCTTTGGCATCGCCGTCGGCGTAACCGCGCGGTGCATAATGGGACGCGTGACGTCACTGATGACGTCATCAGGGACGTCACGCGTCCCATAATGCACCGCGCGGTTACGCCGACGCCGACGACGACGCCGACGCCGCTCAAGCCGGAAACGGGCGCCTAAGAGCTGCGCTCTAAAATAAATGCGTACAATAAAAGCAGAACTTAAGTAAAAAACGCGCCTGCATAACGGCGGCGCTTTTGCTGCCAACGGATTTCGTCTGCGTGTCGTCAACTATCTTTCGCTGGTTGGCTGCACCTTCAGACGCTGCTCCCGACGCCATCTATCAATACGAACGCCAAACACACCCCGCTCCTGGACTTGGTCGCCTGGGTCGCCGCCCGCCGAAGACCCTGGCAAGTTTCTTGGCCCTATTTTTTAATAAAAGGGTACTAAGCTTTGTAATTTTACAAGAAAGAACTGACCTGTGAAATACACCTTTGACGAAAAGTTTAGATGGCTACGTGCAGGTGTCGAGTTTTACGGTCCATTTTAGTTCGACCCTGGGGACTTGAACCGCCCTATATATATATATATATATATAAAATGTGGAGCAAAAGGTACAAAAAGCTTCAACAAAAAGCATGACTAGCCCGGAGCCCCATCGGCAGCAATTGAGCAAACAGTTTTCGTCCAATGAAAACAAAGTACAATCAAATACACAGAATTATGTGTTAGCAAATGAGATGGCAGAAGAAAGACACAGAAAGTTTAAATATGTAGAAGAATGATGCGCAGCTCTTTAGGAGCTTTTGTTTCTAGATTTGTATTGTTTTTCCAAGAGCTGTTTAGAAGCATCGGAATTAAATACCGAAGCATTTGCGGCCCATAATTTGACCTGCATGTGTGAACCTTCAAATATTCAATATGGCGGGTCAAGAAAACCGTATTATGATTTTCCAATGCAGCTATCTCGATTAAAAGAACACTTCGTTTTCTGCTTTCTTTCTTAATAGTAATTAGAAGTTTATACTCAAACAGATTATGCATTTTTAACGTTTGTAGATTAATAAACATAGTCTCAATGTGAGAGTCATAAGGTGGTTTAAAATGACCCTCAACATTTCTTTATACAGGTAACTTTTGTTAAGGTCAGATTTCGTGGTAGAGCTCCAGACAAGGCTGCAATAACTTAGAAGAGAGAAAAACAAAGCATTAAAACTAATTATTTTAACGCGAACAGGTAGAATTTGGTTGTGGCGGTATGTTTAACCGGCAAAAGGTGAAAACTTGAAATAATCGATCTTGAAGAACAGAACAGAGATTAGAAAGGTTATCAGTGCGAAACAATCGCACGACAGATGGTTCAGGCAACGTCGTGCACCATTTGCCACACACAAAAAAAAAGAAAACAAAACGCGGTTGGGTGTAGCCACGTGACTTCCGCAACTTTGTCCTCCTCTACACTTCTTTGTCCTCTACGGTCCATATCCTCCCCGTGGTGCTCAGGTTTCGGTTTCGGTTTCGGCTTCTAGCAGTAAAATTTAGAGGCTCAGGTTTCGGTTTCGGCATCTAGCAGTAGATTTTTTTGGATTTGTGAAACGTATGCTTGACTCTGAAGCAAAATATTTATTCTGTAGTGTCCTGACACCATAATAATTCACCGGACAAAACAAAATTGTGGCTGTTAGTGTTTATTTAACCTGGTAAGGTACCTAAAAAGCCCACAAATGAAAATCAAGGGTACCCCTTGTTTATTAAATGCACCACCATTAATCACGACACGCTCCTTTTTGAGATGTTTCTTACTAAAAGAGTACTGTCGCGATGTTAGACGGGTTTTCAACACAACACATTACATACATGATCATAGTTTATTATAATCATCGACGCATGTAAAACGTAGATTCAATAATAGCCTTAAAATAAGGAACTAAAATATTACTTTATTTAACCCTTTAGTACAATTCACAGTCAAGCAAGGGGGAATGATCACATAAATGTCTTCACTTTCCGAGAGTGACGAGGTTGCCGTAGGAGAGGGAGGAGCACTTCCCTCTCGCGTAGGTGACATCAAACTTGTACTAACCCTCGTCGGCCAATCGGAGGGGGTTATCTCGTGCTGCGCAGTGGAGTTTCGTAGGAAGAAGCCTGCCGTATTAATATTTTCCGCAAGCTAGACGTATTAATCTTATCCGTCATTTAGTTGAATCTGTGCCACTCAAAACAAGACAATTTGCTCCATGGAGTTTTAAAAATCGGAAACTTGGTGCGCCTAAACATGTAGTCTGGTATCTCTGTTGTATGCAAGCAATTTCAGCAGCAGACGTAATTATATTACAAAGGTAACATCATCATTAACTGACGAAATGAAATCTTGACTACAGGCTGACGTCCGTGGATTGCTCTGCAGAGTATGTTATCGCTTGCACTTTAGGACATTTTGGAAATCACAGCACCAACTCTCTAGTGCTAAATAATAGCTCTACGGCACATACCCTGTTACATCTGCACGCTGAATTAATTTGCCCAGGCGGCGCTATAAAACCGTTGACAGAAAAGCGAGTCATATATAAATGTGAGGCAACAGGACAAGCACACCCAATCGATTTCGACCTTTCGTAAACTGCGGCATGAAACCCTAACCACCTTCGATGGCAAGGGTACTTTTCCACATTATGCTTTAACTAGTGAAGACGCCAACAGACTTTCTCAAGGGGCTTCGAGCCGTTTTATCAAGGGGCTCGACGAGAAAGTTGGAAAGATCGCCTTCCTTCTCTCCGAGTGTGCAACTTAGAGCGCTTGGTCGGTATGAAAAGCGTGAATAGATGGGTTGGAAAAATTTCGCGCCCTCGGTTCCCAACTTTGCGGCCATATTTCTTAGTCTGTTAGTAGAAATATTTCTCCAATATCGATTAAATTAGTTCGGAGAAAGCAAAAAAAAATAAACAAAATTCCCGAGACTCGTAGTTTTTTAAAACATTGACATTTCTGAAAAGTGTAAAAGAAGGCCTCAATCTCGGATACAGAGCACGCATAATCGCGTGCTGCAGAGTACAACGAAGCTGACCCCGGCCAAACCCAAAAACCTAAAGCCGAAAAAAAAAACGCAGATTAAACGACGTCAGGGAATTCCTGAGAGACATGCTGTCCTTTATGAAAGCCGTTTCTATACCGAAGCAATTCAAAACAAGCCTCCATGAAAGCAGTGATGAGACCTCCGGGCGCAAGCTTTTCGCTCAGTAATTGACCTTTAGAGCCAATCTTTAATGTTTCCTCAGGCAGTGTTTGTAAAGCACCCGAATATAACGTATAAGGAACATAAGAAAAAACGAATAACCCTATTTTATTACCATGGACATTGAAAGACTGGAAACGGAAGGTCGAAAGCTGGGGGACGGGAGTGCACGCCACGGGGCTTGTGCACCGGGTTATTGTGCCTCCATTCCTTTCATCGGTGCTCTGTGGTTAGGTTCTCTCCATAACTAGGGCAAAACGTCGTTGCGCTGCCCGGTATTTGTCTTTTGAATGAATAATGGCGGTGTCCGGGGACTGATCACAACCTTCCAAGGCTAGACTTGACTTACTTTTCGAAACTGTAGACTTTGAAGAACAACGTTTTAAAAACCACGCCTCCATCACTGCTACTAGCTACTCTTTAGAGAGGCCAGCCTCTCTACAAATCCCTTTGCGGTGTAGACTAATTTTGTTTTTGTAATGACAGCTTTAATTTTTATTCAGGGAAATGCCAATCGGAAATGCCGGCAGTAAGCGGTAATTTCCGTCAATCGGTTTATTCTCTGGTTCCTCCACCGGGCCATTCCTTTTTTTTTTCTTACTACGCTTCATAGTTTTCTCCCTCCGTGTTACCAAACACTATACGAATGTACAATGAGCACTGCAATAATTTGCACAAGTGATTGACGGCCGAAATGGCGAAGTCACCGCAAGCGGAGCTACGTTTTCGCGAATACACCGAGAGCTGTAGTATATGAGCTAATTCTCCCTTTCCATCTCGAGGGTGCTTTAGCAGATAGTTATTATTTCCGATAATTTTTTTTCTACATACATAATGCTGCTCGTTGTCATTCTCAGTTGAGCGTTTTAGAAAGCACCAGTGAAGGTAACAGAGTAAATAAAGAAATAAAAATATATCTGCTGTCAACGAGCAAACAAATCAAAATTTTATGCATAGTACTGCATAGCCGGCGAGAGCCTGGCCCAGAAAGGCGGCGTTCAGAAAGCACCTTTTGAAAGCGCTTACCCCTATATGGCAAAGGTGCCTCCCACCAGGCAATCTCAATCTCACTGTTCTGGCGCGACTGCAGCGTCACATGCCGTACTTTCTTTCGCCCAGCAGTCCCACATTTGCGGTAGTTTATTTTATTGCTGATAGTTAGCACTCCAATATTCCAACTTCTTTATCCAAGAGATGATTCTTCAATTCAATATACAGCGGCCTCTTGTGCTTCGTGGGAATTAAGTTGCGGGTTATTGTTACACTTGAGATAAATCATTGTATAAATGCGATACAGAAATCTGCCTTGGTTTTTATATAGTTTCTGCACGAACATCACAGTGACGTTCATACACTTGTTAGTTCTCACCTCGAGAGGTGAAATGAATGAAAATAATCCTACTTATGCGTACATGTTAACTCCTGAACATGAGAACCAACTATTTTTACGGATGCCTATCGACTGAACCAGAAAGAGAGTTGTCCAAACCCATATAAAAGCAGACGAAAACGAGACTAGGTCACCTATGCTTCTTTTAATAGCGTCAGCGATTACCAATGACATAAAAGTAGTAATTTGTTTATTTCTGTTCTATCAAAATAAAATAAAAATGCGGAGGAATAAGTAAGACATTGATTGAACATGCAAATCTAGTGGGAGGATTATGTTAGTTTCTTTCCCTAGGTCGCACGATCCTGTGGAAATCACGAACTCTACAACGAACTACATAACTATTATTTTTTCGACAAGAGATGAGATGCGGCCGCCGGCCGCCAACAATGCATTTACATTTTATCAGTATAATAAAATATATTTATTTTATTTATCGCCGATTCTGAAACTTCCCAAGGACATATAATTTTACAACGTCACAACAGCTTTCCGCAAAAATAAAAACAAAATAAAATATATAGGGTAAACTGCACAAAACGGTTGGTACAAACTAGACTTCGGCGATTTCACAACGATTGCTTCGAAATAGTATTCGCGGGTGCCAAGTTTAACCGTTTAAATTAATTCATTAATTCAGATATTCCCACCAAACTACTAGGTCTTTATCACATCCTTTAGACTTAATAAAAAAAAAAAAGTCCGGCGATCGGTTGTTCACGCTTGCAGTATTACAATGTGAACTTTCAAGACATGAATTCTTGCCTTATTTTAGATACTACTGTGATGCGGCTACGGAGCCAAAGTCCGGCTCCACTGCGCCCGCTGCCTGCTGCCTGGCCTTAGGTTCAACCTACAGTATTCGGCTCCCGCCAGGGCTTGACTCTCTTGAGGCTGAGCTTCGGCCGCTTCTCCTGGGGGAGGAACTAGAGCTCCGTGACACCGCCACTGGGGGGCTCACGCCCACAGAACTTTTCTTGCATTCCGACTCAACGGAAGCTGCCAGAAACTGCCATTCATCGGCATCCCCTCGATTTCCAACAGTTTCCTCCGTCCACTTGACCGTGGCGGGGCTCCAGTTGATTCTGGGGCCTACTGTAAAGATCAAGGTTGTCTGGGTTCCAGGCCGCGCGGGTATCCAGGGCAACGAAGCTGCACACCGGCTTGCAAGGGCGTTCTTGTCATACCTCTCGGCCGGTCATCGCTGCTACGCCTTTTGGATGATTCAACCTCCGGCTCGGACACAAGCACTGACACCTCACCACCACCGCACCCCCGCACCGAGGCCAGGCGGTGCCTGTCCACCCGGTTACCTGAGTGCGCGGTCTCAATTCCACTGGGATATCCGCGGGCGGCCGAGGTCCGACTTCGTCGTATCGCGACCGGCTGCGCTTGGACACCACACCGCCTCGCCCGCATTGGACTACGTTCCCCGGAGCATGCCGGTTGTGACCGTTGATATAGTAGCCCCACTTCACTTCAGGCCGAGCGGACCGTAGGCCTCACCCCCGATTCAGCGACTCTAACGACCATCCTTCAGCGCCTCTCGCCACCCTGCATCACCTGCCGTGGGAGTGCTCTGCAAGACGACAGGAGAGGGAGGCTGCAGTAGGCCAAGTCCAACCCAGCGAGTCGACCGAAGACGCTTGAGGCTTGGACGGCACCAACAGGCCCTAATGAAGCAAGGAAGCTTGTCCTCGACTCGCTGTTGGCTTAAATCAGAACGGCTGGTGTAGCCGGCCTCATATAATTCACCATCCTCCTCCCCTCCTGCATATCCCTCTCCGCTTCCCCTTGGAGGCAGGGCATGCAACCGGCCGCGTCGTACCCTCCTATACCAAAAAAAAAAAACATATTAACAACAACAACCTCATTTTTAGAACGAATATTATGAAATTAAACAACAGTCCTTGTCACCTTCAAAGTGAAGACATTGAATAAATACGCAATGAATAAGTAGAATGCTTTGATTTTGAATGAAGTCCAATATTTACCGATAGTTTACACATCGGAGATGTTTTTAAGAATCTGGTTAAAACCGACTTTACCCAGAATTTGCCTTATCCTAATTACTCTGCTGCAGAATTTCTTTTTAGGAAAAAAGCGAGTTAGTAAAAACACCTGCGCTGGCTCCAAAACTTGTAAACAATCCTGGATTCTTTAGGATTCAGTGAACTGCAGTAACATAGATGAAGCCCTCAACTGTTCACACTATGTCCATTGTGACGTCACCTTTGCGACTCTCATTCTTTTGTTTGAATCAGCGCAAAAAAGAGAGAAGGGTGAGAAGCTACGTCGTTCTAATAAACGCAAGCTGTGATGTTGAAAGAACATGCCTGTCCATTCATATTCTGTGTCCAAAAATCGGACAGCTCTAGGATGGAGACAAATGCAGCGCATGCAGAATCTGTCTTCTTCTTCGTCTTTCTCCCTAGTCTCGGGATCTCATCATGTTCAATCATCACCAACTCGTTTGCGCCCTAACATTATGTTCAAATTAAGTAAGCAACAAGGATTTCTGAACAATTTAATAACCCATGTGAGCTTTTATCATGTTTAATGATATATTTTGTACAGTACATTAGTAAAATATTAACTCCATTCAAACCAATCAATTGTTAATTACACTCGTATATCTCTGAATAATACCTTAAAAACCCGGGTTTCATAATTATGAAAAAAAAAAGAACTACATCTCCTAGTTTACCATATTGGATCAACGCACCCGATTTTTACCCCCCAAATTTTGAAGAATTTCAATATCACAAGGAATGACTTTATAGAGAAGGGAGGTATAGACATATTTGCATATATCGGGATGATTGCGTTTTTGCTTAATTAAAGAAAGCATGAAGTAGGAGAAGGGCTTACACAAACACTAACAAAGTAGATCTACATTTAGAATACAAAGAAAACTTAGCTCCTACGACAAAATTAAGTGAGATAACCAGTTGACACTGAAAAAAAAATATTTTAGGGGTCAAATTTACTTGATCGTACTCAAAGTAGTGCGCAAAAAATTTTGATTTGGTTTATATTGACACCTGTCTGAATATTCGTCTACATTTATTTCGAGCTAATCTAGACTAAAATTCTTCTGAAATGTAAACCGTTGAACAACCATTATTAAACACAAGACCGACCATATTGCGTAGATTTCTTCCTGAATATGGCTTTTCTAACTCTTCTTAGTGCTGTTGGGCTATATTGTCACAAATAAAGACATAAACATGATTAAGAAAACTTAAAATAAATGGTTTAAAGCGGCGAACTTGTGCAGAGGAACAAAGTAACAAAGACCATACTTCGACGGCGACGGAAGGACGACTGCCTCAAGCAGCCACGCAAAGCTCTTTTTATAAGCGCGTGGGTATCCAGAAGATTCCGAGCACAAAGAAACAAAATTCTCGAGTCATCTGGAACATGCTACTCATGTAAACAAAAGAAAGACAAAAAGGACAAGCGCTGGTGGGGATGAGACACCAGCCAGCGGTATGGGTGTCGAGCACGATGCAGACACACCCATTCGCACTCGGCAATATCTACATTTATAACCTACCTTCAAACCGCTTTCAATTCTAAATTCAGATAGAGCAAGGTCTGGCGCATCAACCTCTTATCAGGCAAGTCAATTTATATTCGAGCTTGCAGTTATCATTGTACACATTATGAATATCAATAAAGCTTATTATAATTTCTCACGCCGTCTTCAATTTATTCTCTTTTACCTTGCTAATCAAGTTTACAAAAAAATCAAGAAAACTCACTGCTGCTTGTTGAACAACAAAACAGCATACAACACTTCCCTGGACTAGAAAGAGCCTTAGACAAGACGGTTTAGGGCAGCTCTCTTTGAGAGTCGCTTTCCACACAATAAAATAGGTTCGATTTCGAAAAGCCCAGTTCGTTTTTTTTGTTGATTTTCAATTACGCATTTCTTAAAACCAATAAAAGTACCATTTTTATCAACCGTATGCCATTTACGTATTCTGAAAACCAACTAATGTGGTGTGAGTTTCAAAAACATAGGCGACATCATATTTTAATAAATATTCCTGTATTTTAATTTAAAATATAAATTAATATTTTAAATTGTTACGGGGAAATATACATATACTATTAGTCCTCAAAGCGTAATGTAACAATATTTGTTTTTTTGTTTTTACATATTAAATTTCCGGTGTAATGTATTATAAAGTGAGAGGATGCACTCTCGCAGTCGTAACGGGCAATCCAACCCGTTGTCACATAGTAATCACGCAAGACCAAGGCGCCATTTGAATGCGCAAAGGGTTTTGTTCACACATTTGCGACTGCTTAAGAACGGAGAAGCAAACAACCGGCTTTTAATCCTGATAATATTACAATTCATGCGAATGTGAAAACGAGTGGGACAAGAATAACCCTAATAATCACTGGAGAAGATGAACAAGGGGAACGAAGTACAGACTCAATGTCCAAACACAGCTAGGTGACAAGTGCGCGATTGAAAAAATCCGCCTTGTTTTGATATTGAGCCAGGGGACTTATTCTGGTTCGATACCAGGACGAGGCGGATTGTTTCAGTCGCGCACAAGTTCACCTAGATGTGTTTGAATATTTGTGTTCGTCCTTTGTCCCCCTTGTTTCCCTTCTTCAAAATTATTATTTTTGTTCTAAGCTTCTTGAGGCTGCTTACGACCGTTTGTGCAGGCAATCATAAGCAGTCAGAAGAGGCTTAAAAAACAGTTTGTGTATTCTCCCCGTTAGTACGGCGTAAAGACGTAAATCAAACAGTTCAGCCCATTTTTCACAATTTTGGTGCTCATTTATTTTTTATCTAGATTTTTATTTTCTTGTATTATCCCATTATCCCATTGCGCCGACCCATAAATGTTAAGCGCAAGTTGCAATGGGTTTTATGCTAAACATTCATTATAACAGATATGATGTACTTTGGAATTCGTGTTTTGGGATTTTATTTTTCATCAAATTCAAAAGATGTTTTTTTGGAATTTATATATTTTGGGAAAATGTGGGGTTTACCGAAGTCTATTTTTGATTGATTCCCAATTCTCCGCAGTTTGGAAGTGTTTTGAATTAAAAAAAAAAAAAAACAATATCTGGACATAACCATATGCCAGATAAAACAATAGAACGCGTTTGTATTAATTAATATGTATTTAACTGAATTTGAACTTGGTGACATTGCCATTGGCAATAGTAATTTGTCACACGACAAAAGTTGCACATAAGTGTTGTTTCCATAAACGTCGATATCATAAAATCAAGAAGGACCTGGAGAAAGTCCTTGGGAAGCTCGTATTCATCCCTCCATATTCAATCAATCTACCGCGCGGAAGCGTGAGGTGGAGTGGTTAAGGATGTAATAGAGAAGTTTCAACTGCCCCTTTGCCCTATTTTATGTTACCTCTACGGTCCATACCTTTTAAACATGATGAGATAGAGCATCAATAAACAAGGCCAACGACGATGAAACCAACACGATAGGACAACGGTTGACTCGCAACTGAAGTTTATTATAATAAAAAGGAAAAAAACTTCTTAACGAGGTTACACACATACAAAGATTAAAACGCACGCCTACCAGCCAACAAGAGGGCGCAGAGCTATCGCCTTACGAATTGGCACCCGTGTTAGACCGAAGGTACGCTATCTCCTTCTTGGATAATGCAACCGATGGTTCACTGACACATTGTCTGCCATTGAAGAAATAAACAATCCTTCAATCATTTCTCAAGTCAGACTGTCTCGGTGTCTGCCCACAAAAACCACGTCACTAAGATAAAGGAGACATGAACAATCCCTGCAATATAGCGATAGGAGACTACTGACCGTCGCCCTAATGAAGTAAGCGTGCTTTCACAGCCTTTCCTCGAAAACCTTCCTGTCTGGTCTACATAAAATCTTCCACACGAGAGGGGTATCCGGTAGACGACACCAAATGAACAGGCCACAAACAGTTTTTGATGTTTTTTGTGCACTTAGCTTGAGGACGTTTTTGGGCGCCAGTACTTACTCTCGTTCATACATGGTTCACCTATTTTGGAGCTGAGAACTGAACAGGAAACCCGTGCCAATTCCCGACCTGTTTTAGGTTCTGGAAAAGCTGATCAAGGTAAGAAGCTACCGCCATTCGACTTATCTCCACACGGACCACAAGCATTTCTTTTCGTTATGACTTTTGCTTGTTCCAAATCGATGTGTGTGTAATATTTTAAAAAAGTTTCCTTTGTCTTATTTTCATAGAATGAACTTCGGTTGAGAGTCAGTCGTTGTCCTGTCGTGCTTGTTTCCATCTTGTCATCCGCGTTTACTGAGACTGTATTTCGTCATGTTTAACGGCTACCAACAGGCCCAATTTACAACCCTACTTCCTTTCATAGCTTTCACTGATAAAAAAAACATAACCTCTCCATCCTCTAAAGCACAGATAATATGCCCAAACTGGAAACCCAAACAAAGGCTTTTCAAGTGCCCCGAATATATAATGACATGTTGCCCTGAATGAACCTTGCCGAGATAAAGAGTGAGACCCCTCTTTGCACTGGTCCAAGATTTGAAAGATAATTATGGTGGGATTTCTCGCGGGCCCTTCACCCTGCACTAGTCAATTGTAAACTGGAGGTCTTTTTTTTTTACTTATCTTACAACACGGTAACCTTGGTACACTCTATGTGCTTGCGTCATAATTTTGAAAACCATGTTTTATATCCGGGTCTGAACTCGAAAAAACTACCCAGCCCTAAAGAGATTTGGGAAGTTGAACTTTTTGTTACTTCATATTGAAACTCGCAAAAACTCTAGCACGCGTTAAAGAGTATATTTTTCGGCACTATTATCGCTAACACAATACAGTTTTTTTTTTTTTTACAGTTTACTTTCAAATAGAACTGGGAACCAATCTTTAACGCTTGAGTTAGAGAACAAAGTGAGCACCTTCCATCACATTAATAATTTTGACGACAACCCTTCTAGTATCAGCAAAAAAAAAAAAGATACACAAAAAACCAAGAATGCTTCCTTCCACTAACAGCGTCACGTTGCGTACATAATAACGATTTGTATTGCAGTTAAATTAGAATATGTCATTTTTGTTTTTCCAGACTAAATAGTTTAGTTTGGAAAATATTGAAATATTGAATTCAAATTCAAAATATTGAATAAATTAGGAGGAGAGGCTGTTTTACAAAGCAGCCACAT
The DNA here is from genome assembly GCA_013358835.2 of Ixodes persulcatus. Lineage (NCBI taxonomy): Eukaryota > Metazoa > Arthropoda > Arachnida > Ixodida > Ixodidae > Ixodes > Ixodes persulcatus. Next base: position 258,875 of record JABSTQ010010566.1, read on the forward strand.
GCATTCTTACCCTATGTATTTTTGAATAAGTTTGAATGAGTTACGGTTTTGCTTTCAATATGTCCGAAACGAGGGGAATAAAGCAAAACAAGAAAATTATACATTCATTTTCTCGTGTTTTTTTTTAACATTCTAAAACACCACTTCTGTTTGATCTCAAAAGCACGTCATCTCCTTTGACACCAAACCAATAGCGGCCAACCGGAGCCGCCAAAAAGCATTGCTAACAATACAAACATAAAAGCCAAGGAGCTTCTTGAGCGAAACGCAGAGCAACAAGCGAACATACGCCGCAAAGCCTCCATAATGGCATCGCTGAAGCTTGTACGAGATGTTAAAGAGCACGAAAAAGGAGGGAAGGAACAAAAAGACCGTTTCCCCGTTACACTTTACACTTCTTTTTTTTTGTATTTGATTGAACTTTGATTTCTGGGACGCCATCAAAACTACTCGTCGACCACCGAACAAAAGCATCTTTCAACTCCACAAACTTAATATTATTTTTATTTTATTTCCTTTGGAGGCATCAAACGGGGCGCGTGACAATACCGCACAATGAGTGATTAGGGCATCCATCCGTGTTGTCACTTTCAGGGGGGTTGAAGCAGAAGTTTGTCTGAAGGCAGAAAAAGAAGAGAAAAAAAAGATTGTTCGTGGGATCAAAAGGCATCGCTAAATCGCGCAAAAACCAGAGGATCAATTCTTTGTACACCGGAGAGCTGGAGGAAATTCAACATCTTGAGGTCGTGTCTGTGATACAGATGTGGGAGTTTTTTGTTTCCTTTTGAACCTTGCAGTTTACTCGAGTCTTGGGTTATAATGACGAATGACCGCACTGTTGGCACACTCGAGGATCTAGACGGGGGTTCGTGGAATTTAATGGAGATTTACTGACAACTAGGCCAGTTGATTTTATTTCTGTGTCAAGTTCGTATGATACTGGAAATCTGAATCGATCTTCAATTCTCTGTTGGAGCGTTGCAATGCCTTCTCGCCGTTTGAAACGTAAACTTCCTAAATATAGATTCAATTTCGTAGGAGTAAAAAAAAAATGGGTCGTTACAAAATCTCAGGCGTAATGCATTCAGATTAGTTTTAAGCTAATTTCTGTTACTAGGTTGTTCAATATCTGGCACGAATTATCGATTAAAAGCCGTGTGAGCACGAAGGTGTTGATTTGGACGACCAACCGTGGCGCAACGAGTTGAGCATGCATTGCAAGAAGTTTGTAAAATCCGATGCTTATTATCAGTGTCCAGAGTTTTAAAGTGCAATACTCTTAGTGATATCGCAGCTTCGAAATGTCAAAAAGAGAAACTACTGTTCGGAGTAATGCACCAAATGTAACGTTATTTGCAAGTGGTGGGAGCTTTGAATGAGCTGAAAAGGAACAGCTTCATGTTTGTCGATCCCTGGATGCCTTGATTTCTTCATTTACAGCCCCTCACACACTCCCTCTCCGGACAGACTGAATGCCTCATGGTAAAGTAAACCTTTGTCCCACGTTTCGGCCATACTGCTCTGAATTAACTTGCGTTCGTGTCCGCGACTTAAGTCTATAAAGTGCCAATTTTTAGACATCATACGGGCTTGAGTGTTATATACAATATTCAAAATTAAATGTCAATTTTTTCTTCTTGAAACAAACAAAATAAGAAGTGTAAGTATATGTTTTAATATTAAACATCATGAGACTTCGATTGTTTGTAACGGTTCTCACGGGCTACCATTTTGGGCTATTAATAAAAAATAAGAGCGTTATAAGTTTTGTGACGTGATTTTCGATTTCATAGCTTGCATGTGCTAGCATGCAAAAAAAAAAAAGCATACATTACTCCAGTTGGACTTTAAACGATCAGCTTCGCTTTCTATGCCAATGACATTACAGCTGCCTGGCCGGATGGCGACTCAGTAAGGTCAAGCCGACTATTTTTTCCAATAAATTGTTTTAGCGTCGTCTTACAGCAGGCTACTGAGGTAACGGGAGCACTCTCGGCGCAACCGTGAGAACATGCTTCAAACCTTTGAGCAAGCTCCCAGTAGCAATGACACTCAAGGCAGTAGCTAACGATAACTCAAATCTAAAGCACTCTCATATTTTTGCTCAAAATTTACCGTTTACAAATGGTCTCAATCCCGCCTGGAGCCACTACAGATTTATCTTTTTACTGGCGTACAGATGTAATCGAGACAACAGATAAGCCCACATTACTGAAGATTAAACTCCACCCCTGATGTGTTATGCGAATCTCTCAACGCTTCAAACCCCTTCAGTCATAATACCATTCAGCCCTTCAAACCACTTTAGCCTTAGCCTTCCAAATCTTCAGCCTTTGAGACCCCCTGAGCCCCTTAACCATTTAGATTCCAAAATGTCTGAAAAATAGACCAGACAAGCAGTTTAAGACGTTACTGCGAACTTATTTTACAAATCAAGTGTTACATGCATGTTGTAACTCAAAAAGACGATGACAATTGTGGTCGGTTTGCCTTGCTGCATACCCGAACCGGAGGAATAACACGGAGCCAACGGTTTCAACAACGAGGAACTACATTTAATGGGACATAGACAAGACGATTAACATTGTTACCGACGGCGCCTGAGTCCAGGCAGCGACTCCCTGTGCGCCGCCTCTGATCTGCCTTATCAAGGCGGCGCACACGATGTGCGCGTGGCCGGCGTGACGTCGCCGACACGCGGGAAAACTTCGCCACCTGTGCCCCGCAGTCGGGCAACTGGGTTGGGTGGCCACCAGGGTGCCTACACAATCCACGCTTCCTCAAACCCGGGTAGAGGCAGCTGTAGACAAAAGCGATCCGACCAAAGAGAGACAACCGAGTCCTTTGTTGTGAACATATCTTTCGAGGTACTCACAATGCCAATGAGTAAATTCTTCAGATGTAGGGTAGTTCAACAAATAAAAGCCGAGCACGTGCATCGCACGCTCACATGCACACATTCCGTTATACGCTTAGCGAAAACCACGAACGCACAACCTACATCTGCCACCGTTGACAAATCCTGGGCACAGTCACTGTGTTTTCATATGGTGGCGTCATGGTAATGTTTCCAGCGTCTTTTTCGATACCTGAATGCTTCTGAAGCCGGACGGATGAAGAGGAACAAGAAACAGGGCACTGCGAGACCTTCTAATACGCACACCCAGCTGTTGTAGAAGACAGATCCCACCCACGGCACGTGAAGCCAATGCATTTAGCTTGCGCTCGTTGACTGAGAAAAAATCAGGGCGACCAGCTTCCGACGAAGGCTGTATTTCGACTCTAAAAACTGGTTATCTTCAAACAAACAGCAGGAAAAGTCCCCTCCCATTTTCCCCACGCACACTCTCTCCCTCGTGATTGGGAATTGGGCGGGCGTCCTTGGGCGTTACAAAAATGCCATATCTCTCTTTCTCTCTCACTCTCTTTAGTCCAGCCAATAAAACACATGCAGAGAACTCAAAGACACAGCAATGAGGGACGGGGAAACGTTACCGAAATTTCCAACGCCCAGTACACAATGGCCAAGCAGCTTCCCCAAAGCATACATCCTGAAGTGTCGTGTGATTTCTCCCACAGACCCGTTAGAACGACTTTTATAGGTGTTGTGGTTTCACGAATTTGATTCGGACAGAGCCCACAGGCCTCTCAAAAAATACGAAAGGGCTCTTACATCCTTCAGGAATTTTAAAAGGGCACGTCAGGCCCTTAGGAGACATTTTGTCGAACATCTCCATCCCCTCCAACATTTTTAAATGGTACGTCAAAGCCTTTCAAAATTTCTGGTGGGCCCTATGGGCGAATTTTCAATAGGGCATTATGACGCCTACAGATGCTCATGAGTCGACCTTAGCAACCATTTAATGCAACGTCCGTTTACCTGCCTTCAGAAAACCCTCGCATACAAAACGTTTGCTGTGACACCAAGGAAATCTTCAAAGAAGCCGCTTGTGTTTATAAGCCCCGGCGAAACAGGGGCTAGGCGTTGAACGAAACGGGTGAACATGGCCGCTGGCGGGTGACAAAAAACGACGTATTTCGTAGCTTAAACGAAACATAAAAGGAAAACCCAATCGCGACCGCTTGATAGTGGTAAACAGTCGCAAGGCCTTTATATATAAAAACGTGTGCAAAAAGGCAAAATCATCCGAGTTACGAAAATTGAAACCATTATTGCAGGAAACGGGTAGGAAATAGATGTTTCTTAAAGGGTGAAAGCCTATCCCGGCGGCACTGGATGTTGCAACACGGAAGCAATGTCATATCCCCCGTTGCACTGTAGACAACTTCTTCGCTACGTTCGCTTAGGCAAATCCCAACTTTCTATTTCATCGTTAGGTTTTCTAGGTAGTGTTTTTTTTTAATTGATTTGTCCGTTCATTTTGTAAGGTTTTGAAAGCATCAACATTTCTTTGTTCTTCAGCGCAGGTCTGCAGCACAAAAAGGTAGTGCTCGCTTATAGACCTTTTTTTGCCTCCGCACTTACTACTCAAAGCTGTCAGATGTCTTGAAGTAGCTCCGATTGCGCAAGAACGGTCGTTTTAGGATAGTTTCAACTGTTGATGCAATTCCTCGATTACTTTTCTTTCAGCCATATTTGGTTTGTCTCTATTCTTGCAAAAGTAACCTAGATTGCTCTAGTAACTTTGCAGGAAAGATATCAAATTTTGGTGTGAAAAGTGTGAAAACCAAAGTGGTTCTGACAAAGTAAAATTATAAACCACTACCTGAATACTGGGTAGGCGAAAGTGGCTTTTTTTTTTTTTTACTTTCTATTTAGGAATTAAGAAGGCGTGGGAGACTCAGGTGTGTCAAGCTCCTGTTGGTTTCTGAGTTCATCATTGCCATTTAGAGCTCTACCTATGTGTATAATTTGCTGCATTTATCACAATCTATAAAGCAAAAACAGAATGGTTGACATACTTTCATGCTTTCCGTACGCATTGACCATAAAATGTGCAAAAATGATTATACAAGAAAAAATAGACGAATAAAATGAGATTTAGTTTAGGCTTGCGGATTGTTTCTTGAGCCTATCAAAGATTTGCTAGTTCTCTAGACATACATGTTGCTGCATCAATATGTGGAAAATGATTTAAACAATAACAATTCCTAAGACAGCACCCGCAATGCGGTTAAGTGTAGACTGGAAGCATACATATTTAGGCTGACTTCATTCTAAAGTTGTGGTATTCACGCTGGGTGCCCAAAGCAGGAGACAGGCGAGTGTGACCACCAGACAGCCCGGGCGGGTGGCGTGGTGATACTCGCTCCATGGAGAAGGTGACTATGGCGACACGGATACTACTTAAATTTAAAAAAATCAGTAGAACTCTATCATAAAATATATAAAATATTTTAACTCGAAGTGTTTGAAAATAAAACCCAATATTTAGTATAGCCCACCTTACCATCCATTTCTAACAGCCGTTTTGCAATAAATAACGGCCGCCTTTTTACTTTATTGATATTTCTATCCTCCTTGCTGTGCCCTCCAATTAAAACGCTGGTGTTAACATGGCTACTTATCTATCGCAGAATATCAATTTGTACTACATCACTAACAACGCAATGCTTTAGTGGGGTATATCCAATAGGATGGTTGACTTGCTCAGGATTCATTAAATCTTTTTATATTATTTTATTTTTAATAAAGTTTAATATACAGCATTAATTTGGCACCTTGGTGTCACCCCTGCATCCCCGGTGAAAGCTATCCCAAATCGCGCTGCATTTTTTTTTTTTTTAACAGCACACACTAGCATTATATTCATGAAAGCAACTATTATTGCCTAATCTCTCCCCTGGTGAAAAAATATCTGGTCTATATTTGTTCTACAAGATTCCTCAATCTAAAACAAAGACTGTCAAGCACGATTTTGAAAATATTTAGATATGTTTTTTTTTTAAGGCTTAGTTTTCCGTTTGACACCGTGACACTTCATATTTAATGTAACAAACAAGGGTGACACGAAGCCAGACTGCAGAAACAAAGCAACAAGTTCGTGCATAGAGCTATCTAAGGCCTCATTCACACAGCCGTTTTTTCCCCCAGCCCGGCGAAAGCGCCGGCCGTCCTTTCCGCCGGGGAAGAGAGTCTTGGGACCGGTTTCCGACCGAAATCGGGGCGCCGGACCCGAAATGGGCAGAACGAGGATGTTCAACGTCCCCGGCACCGGCGGGAGACCGGGAACGGCGGCGCCCCGCCCCATCGAGGGACGGCCAATCAATAAATAGAAAACCTTCGCTGAATCTGGCGGATTGCCAAAAGTGTAAGCATGCCACCGTAGTTTAGGGGAGCACATTCCAATCCAAAATCCAATCCAAGAGACCGCTGATTTTTTTTTTTTTTTTTTTTTTTTGGGGGGGGGGGGGGGACGGGGCATCGTGTTTCACAACAAAGAGACTGAACATGGCACAATTCAACGCTGAGCGTCTGCTCGAAATGGTCAGGGAACATGGATTTCTCTACGATCACGGTCACCCCGACTTCAAAAACACTCAAATGAAGGAAATCAGGTGGAATATAATCGGAAAGGAATTCGGGATAGAAGGTAAGCGATATGAGGCGAACGCGCAGAATGGATAGAAGTGGCTTTTTTTTTTTTTTTCAGGGCCAAAAGTGGCTGCTACGTTCGCGAACCTGAAGATCGGTGGCGAAAATTACATAACCATCTGGTCGCAGGTAAAGGGTCTGGCGCCGTGTCATCAGCTGTTCCATGTATAACGTGGCGATAATTCGCATTAATTGAGAGCATGATGGCAAGGGAACGCCTAGGAACGTGAGTGAAATGTATTTTGCCGAAGTCTTTGAGACGCTTTATGTTTCGAATAGCCGGTTTTAGAGCGATTGGCAGGGCACGTGTTGCGTAAGCTCCCCTTCGGTGTGAGCATTCCTTTAGGTGAGGTGCACCCGCGCGGTCGTGACGCGTAAACGCCCTGTTCGTACCGAAACCTTTCCAACCGTCGATTTCTGAAAATTTAACTTTCCAGGCTTAAAGATAAATACTGGAGACTGCAAAAACTCTAGCACGTGCGCGTTGTTTCGTGCTATCTTATGGTAAAGTGGTGCAGTATGTGCATCTTCTGTAGACTATGATAGGTGGACTGTTGGCGTAGTGGGAAAGGTAAATATCGTTTTTAAATAGACAATAATTGTTTTAACTACTCAGTATATGGTTAATTACGATACATTAAAATATATCCCAAAAACTCAACAATTTAAGAGAAAAGATGTGTATACTAATGTCTGAAAAAATAGTTGAAGAAATTTGTGCAGAAGCTAGAACAAAAAGCCTAAACATTTTGGGGCTATATTAAAACATACTATAAGTGTTAAACACCATAGGTATACAAAGTGTGCCCCATAAACACCCCTACCTCTTCCTTCTTCATTTGTTCCGACATCAAGTGGGCTTCCATTAGTTATGCCATCCAGAGAACCTGTTGCATGCGGAGATGCATGTCCTTAGAACACTTTCTTAAAATGCCAACCTTAGCTTGTTATAGCACTGCTCTAACTTCTCCTCTGGTGGTGTTTTTATGGCCTGTTGCTTACAAATTGTGTACCCGGGCTCAGGACAGCCTAGAAAGCTAGAATGCCGCTCCCCAACGAGCACTTGACAATATTCTGCACCTCGGAGATTAAACATCGCGATAGGAGTTCAAATCAAATGATCCAACATTATCCGTAGTCCAGACTGCTGCTGTCATTTAAGAAAACAAGCAGCAAAAGCAGTTCCATTGTGCAATTGAGGTCATCTTTATAGCAGTCCCCAACTATGGTGCCCGAAGCGCGTCTTTGACAGTTGTGTTTAGCGTCCCATCCCGTCCATTTCAAAAATAGTCCCGAATTGTCAACAAATGACGTCACAAAAGTTGGAGTGTCATGTGTTGCATGTCGCGATCTTGGCAGTTGGGCGTAGAAATGCTGGCAGAAAACACAAGCGAACGCGAGTGTCGCTGTCGTCACTGCGTCCCAGAGGTGCCAACTTCTGGCTGCCGAAGCTCCCGTGGATTGTCAAACTGGAGAGCGACCTGCAGCAGAACAGGCGCCTTCCACATACAGCACCGCTCCTGGGACACCGCCAGGGTCGCAACCGGCGACAGCATGACATTTCTATGACGTGATCGGGCGGAAATCGAGGGACCACTTTTTTGGACGTGGTAAACACACCAGTCGGAGACGCGTTCCAGGCACCATACACCAACGTCAGCAGGACGCCATGCGTCCTGCTGACGTTGGTGTCAGCAGGACGCATGGCAACGAAACCAAAGAACCGACATGGGCAACGAAACCAAAGAACTAGCTAAGGCACTGGAGGATCTTCGCCGCGAGCTGCGTGCAGACTTGCGCAGTTTGAAAGAAAGCGTGAAGTTCTGTAGTGATACGTGCGATGGAGTGAAGGTCATAAGGGACGACATGAAAGAACTGCGTAAAGAAATACTAGACCTTACAAAACGGAACCAGGAACTCGATGCTGAAAACTGCAGGCTAGGCGCCAGAGTAGAAGAATTAGAGCAGTACCAAAGATCGAACAATCTTGAAATCAAGGGGGTACCAAGCCAAGGCGATGTGACTGATGTTATTAAGAGAATCGGCGCCCTTCTTGATGAACCAGTTGCGGATGCGGACATTGACATCTGCCACCGCGTTGCCACTTTTATGCCAGATCAAAAGAACATAATTGTTCGCTTCGTCCAGCGTTCAAAAAGGAACAAAATTTTGGAAAAGGCCAAAAAAAAAAAAAACACGGATCACTACTGCATCCCTCGAGTTTGGCGGAGCCGAGTCACCGGTTTATGTAAACGAACACTTGACAGGCTTGAACAAGAAACTGCTGGGAACGGCTATCGCGCAGAAAAGAAGGGTTGGGTGGAAGTTTGTGTGGTGCTCTGGCGGCAAAATATTTGCGCGTAAAGATACGACGTCACATGTACTTATAATTACTTGCCTGGGTGATGTTGAAAAAATTAGGAATTAGCGTAGAATATTTAGATGACTGCTGTATTTTTGTATAACTTCATAATTCTCGATGGCGGTGCATGATTGCTTTTACCACCCTCACGAATTGAATGCGTTGTTTGAAAGAACTGATCAGAAATGTCTCAAATTTTTTCACCTTAACGTTAGGTCAGCGCGATCTAAAACCGATGACCTCTTTTTACTTTTTAACACGTTTCAACCAATGTTCGATATCATCATGCTCACTGAAACCTGGTACAGCGATGACAGCGATGTTTTTCTTTTACCGGGATATGAACACTTTTATCTCAACCGCAAACAAAACCGTGGTGGTGGTGTATCCATCTTGATATCAAACACAGGTTTTGAGATTGTATCCGAATGCTCAGCAATTACAGATCATTACGAAGTACTATGCATACGTAAAAACCTTGAAGTGTATTGTGTTGTTTACCGCCCACCAAATGGAAATGTGTCCCAGTTATTTGAATTTCTAGAAAGGTTGTTTAGCTCTATGACTGAAGTTAAATGCAATTTCATCCTTGGAGGCGACCTAAATATTGATTTTCTTGATCCATCACGTAATCAGTCGGAGTTATATTTATTACTGTCTGCACATAATCTTCAGAATGTCATATCTCTTCCCACGCGTATAACAGCGTCATGTTCCTCCTTGCTTGACATTTTTATTACCAATCACGATAGCTCAAATATTACTGCTGGAGTAATGAGCTTAGATTTGAGTGATCATTTGCCCATATTCATGCTGATTCATAAACATAACGCTACAGCTAGAACGAAGGTCAATGAGGTTCAACCCGCGAGATACATTAGAAGCATTAACAATAAAACGTTGCAGACGTTTAGAAGAAACGTTGAGAGCGCGAACTGGAGCAGTATAATAGGCATAAAGGATATAAATAAAGCTTACGACAAATTTATTGAGGTTTTTAAAAGTATTTATACGTCTTCATTTCCATTAAGATTGGTTAGAACCGATAGACGTGCCCGCAAAACCTGGGTTACTAAAGATCACTTAAAATCAATGCGTGCCAAAGATCGCCTATATAAGGCATTTTTAAAATCGCGAGACTTGGTCAAACTAGCAGAATTTAAGTTACTGAGAAACCGCCTGAACGCTGATTTGAGGCGTGCAAAGCGAAACTATTATAACCACCTTTTTGATTCTGAATGTATGAAGCATCCTGACTTGCTTTGGAAAAGACTTAATGCTCTCTTGGGCAAAAATACTAACAATAATAGAATAGAAAAATTAGTTATTGATGGGATGGAAAAGTGCGGTTCTGCACTATCAGATGCTTTTAATCGTTATTTTGTAAACGTTGGGTCTAGTACCTACTGCAGTGATGCAGCACAAAATATACCCAGAGTTTGTGATACTATATTTTTTTATCCTACCGATGACTATGAAGTTTTTTCGACGATAAATAATTTACGCAACAATCACAGTTGCGATGCTGATAGTATAAACATTAAATCCGTGAAATTTGTTGTCGACCTCATTGTGCCTTGTTTAACACATATTTATAACCTTGCTCTTTCGTCGGGAGTGTTTCCCACAGGCATGAAAACAGCAAAAGTAACCGTACTGTTTAAGGCAGGAGATAGAAATAGTAGGGGGAACTATCGTCCAATATCTATTCTTCCTATTTTTTCAAAAGCCTTAGAAAAGCTTATGCACTCAAGGATTACAAATTTCTCTGATCATCATAATCTATTAATAGAATCTCAGTTTGGATTTAGAAAATTTAGGTCTACCGAGTCTGCACTTTTACACCAAAAAGAAATTATTTAAGATAATTTAGAAAAAAAGTTAACAACGATTGGCGTGTTCCTTGACTTTAGGAAAGCGTTTGATTGCATCAACCATGGTATACTTTTAGATAAGCTATTTTCGTATGGCTTTCGGGGTGTTTCTTTTTCATTGTTAAGGTCATATTTTGAGAACCGTTGCCAATATGTTTCCATAAACGAGCATAGGTCCTCTTTCCTTAACATTAATTGCGGTGTTCCCCAAGGAAGCATTCTAGGTCCCCTTTTATTTCTTTTTTATATAAACGATATAGTTGCTATTGACTCTGATGTAGATTTTATTATTTATGCAGATGATACAAGTATGATCATTTCTGATTCAAATAGTGAACATCTTATTAGAAAAACAAATGATGTCCTTTCAAAATTAAAAACCTGGTGTATAAACAATTCCCTTCATATAAATGCTAGCAAGAGCAAGGCTATAATATTCCAACTACATTCCAGAACTCAAACAACCTCATCCTCTCTTCTGAAGTATGGCACTGATATTATTCAATATGTTGAAAATGTAAAAACTCTTGGTGTATTTTTTTCTTATAACATGTCTTGGAACGACCATATTAGACACGTTCGCACTAAACTTTCTAGAATAGTGGGTGTGTTAAATAAATATAGAAACATTTTACCCACAAGGGTCAAAATTCAACTTTTTAAATCACTATTCTATCCCATCTTATGATACGCGCACCTAGTGTGGGGGTCTACCGGCACAACGAACTTAAATTTACTTCGAATATTGCAAAAAAAAAGCTCTACGAGCCATAGCTAATGTCTCTTCAACCTCTCCATCCTTGCCTCTGTTTGAGAAGTACTCCATACTTGACGTTTCAAAAATTTATTCACAACGATTAATATTAACATTCCAGTCTGCCATGAAAGGTAAATATGATACTTTTCTCGCCATTGCGGACCTTCATTTGCACGATTCCATTCGTCAAACACGTCAGATACATCCATGGCATATACCACAATCACGAACTAACTTTGGACGTCAAAGAATTAAACATGCACTTCCCGAGCTACTAAATCATATCGCATCATTAGGAATTGATGTTATGTCAGTGAGCAGAAATGATATCTCTTGCATTGTATAATACTTAAAACATACCTTCTATTGTTTTTATTTTGTTTGTGTTAGTGTTGCTTGCCTTGTAGGGGTACCAAAGGGCCGGTCAAGCTGCAAATAGCAGCTTTTTTCCTATGGTTTTCCCCCATCGTTGATGGAAATAAAGAAATGTTTCATGTTTCATGTCCTGCAGGGAGTTATTTCTCATAGATCATTAGCTTCAGAGAAAGTGCAAAAAGAAATCAAAACCGAAGCTGTGGTTCTTCGGCTATCGACGAGGTGGTGTAACGTGTTCCTGTGCACCAAATTAAACTTTTGGCGAAATTTATCAGTCATGGGCAATCGATGGCCGATGAGCGGGCTACGTAAATAGCTAAGCATGCAGTAGATGTTTCGCCTCCCACGCGAACTTCCAGCCTTCGCTAACCAGTCAGTAGCACGGGTAGCCAAAACCTGGGGGAAGGCATTGAGTGCGGGACCTTCAACAGGGTTCTTAACCTGTCACCGACTCTAGGCATTAAAAAAAACTCCCTTCTATGAAGCCAGCAGTTTTTTTAACAACTATGTCGATGTCCAGCATAAAGCAAATGGGCAAAGGCCATCTCTTTCCTTCTGTCGACATCAGGAAACACCTTCTTTCTTTCATTTTTTTTTTCAGTTCCCAGTCGAATCTACTGCTGGAGCCTGCACTACCTTCTGAAACACAAGTCAAATTATCAAAAGAAAGGCTGTTTTACTATTGCATTTCGGTATATTTTGAGACAGTTTGTGATGCAGGAATATGCAGCATAATGTCAAACAAACGTTTTTTTTTTCAGGACCCCATCTCCGCTCAGCCTTGGAGTTGTGGAGCCTGGTTGCTCCTCCTGGTAATTATGATATGTTATTTGTGTATATACAAAGGCAACGGTTCTCAAACTTTCTAACCTCTAGGAGTGCCCATCTGTTGACTGGTGGCCGAGGAGCCTCCCTTTGACTCGGCATTAATGCAATAAATTATTGCAGAGGCGTACAAACCTTGCAAACAGTAAGGCACAAGGAATCAAAAATAAATCATATCTGTTCATTTTCAGGGGTGGAGACAGTCAGGAGCTGGATGACAACCCTGAAGGTATTGAGATATACTGCATCTTCTGTGCTATATTCCACGCTCGTGCACAATCCGCACTATGTGTTTACTTTGAACATCACACTGACATCTGTGGGGGATCCTGCAAACTGCTCAACCGCAAAAACAAGAAAGGCTTGACACCGAAAAAAAATTTGGGGCTCCACTCCATGCTGTGAAGGTGGCTGGCCAGCAAAGCTGTAGTATCACGTGCAATGATTTGCCACTGCACTATAGACCCTTTTTATGACAAACGCCACCAGGTGGTGCTCTGGTCTTTGACGTCCCAGAGAACTTCCGGTTTATAAAAAAATGAGCAAAGGGCACCTTAAAAGGGCCCTGCAATCATAATTCAGCGTCTGCTTTTTTTGCGATTTCCACGTCTCTTGGTGTTCGGGCAAGCCAGCGGGCACGGAGAAAGTAAGTAAATAGAGAGTTTTAGGGAACCGTTTTTGCACATTCGATACGGTACGATTGGCCCTCCGGTACGAAGTGCGCATGCGCTTGTGTTCCCCGATCTTACCGTAATGCGCTGCTCGAACCATAAGGCACGACCGGCACGACCAATGGCCGACATGAACGGTCTCGCTTGGTTAGCAAAACGGCTATTTCGCTGGCGAAGAGAGCGGGCCGTGGCTTCAAATATGAATAAAATAACTCGTGGTAGTATCTAGCAGGACTGCCATATGTGACAGCAAGTGCATAAAGTTGGAATCAGCAAATAAAAAAGAGAATACAGATCGAAACGCAATAAGACATCTTCGATAGAAATAAATAAATGTTTAACAGCAGCGAAAATTGTCTGTTCAGTGGCGCAGTGGATTACAGCGTCCTTTTCGTGAGCTCGTAGGGGTGCATCCGGCTGTCCCATCTACCTTTTTTTTCAAATCTTATTTTGTTTTTATTTTTTAGTTTTTTTTTATATTTGAAGTTTTTTTATATTTAGTTTTTTTTATATTTTAAGTTTTTATATTTTAAGTTTTTATATTTTAAGTTTTTATATTTTAAAGTTTTTTTACATTTTAATTTTCTACATTTTAAGTTTTTTTTACATTTTAAGTTTTTTTACATTTTAAGTTTTTTTTATATTTTAAGTTTTTTTTTATATTTAAAGTTTTTTTTATATTAAGTTTTTTTTCATATTTTATGTTTTTTTTTTCCATACAAACGTTGGGATGTGCATTTCGAGCTCTTATCCCCCGTTTTTACAGCTGCTTTATGACTGAGGGTTATCTGTAGTGTCAACAGAGTGAGGAACAGCCTTCTGGATCAAGGATCTAGATACTTTTTAGTAACAATTTTGCATGAATTAAAAATGTGTGTTCTAATGCTAATCACATATATTCTATAAAAAGAACCCTTTAAATATTGGGTGATAGTTTTAATAAATGCACAGCAGTAAAGTTACAGGTTTTCCTTTATTAATTAATTTTTTTCCCGTGGTAGTACCGTACACGGCACTACGATCGGTTCGCGGGCGTCTGACCGTGATCGTCTGCTATCTTTACCGTAAGAGAGCAACATGAGCGCCGTATCTACCTCCGTCCCTCCGACTCGTCCTCGCAAGCGGGTTTCAGCGGAAGATGATATCTTCCTACTTCGGGAGGTGTTAGGCCCTAATCCTTTTTTTACTCCGGCCCTTTGGAAGGACGTCCTTAAGGGCTTGAACGCGGCGTCAAAAAAGAACTTCTCGTTGCGAGGAGCGAAGGAACGGATTGACATCCTCGTAACTTTGTACAAGAAAAATGACCGCCTTAACTTGAGAAAGCGAGTATATTTTTGTTATTTTTGTATTTTCTTTGCGATTTAATATTCCTAGTTTTATTTGTCCATAACTTTCTGAATACTCGTCCCTGCAGTGGGCCTCGAGGGAAAGACACAGGATCGCTGGCAGACGACTTCGAATGTTGATGATAAGCGCGCGCGAGCGTGTTCTTATTTGTGTGTCAAATCGAGTTTGCTGTCGGCGACTTTTCAGCATATCAGGACGTGGTTGAAGTAAACATCATATTTGGTTGATGTAAAACACCAAAGCTTGCCCACTGAGAACGTATGACTTACAAAACAAGTTACCACGTACGATCGAGGAACTATTTTATTTCCCGAGGATATGAATCGGGTAAACTAAAAAAAAAATACGGTGGCAAACGAGTTCCTGACACCCAGATTCAGCCGTTGGTTGTCAACGTCTCCAGGATGCGCAGCGCCGATCGGAGATGAAGCAGATCCTCCTTTGTGAACCTGAACAGCCGTACGACGTCCTCCTCGTCCATCGACGCTAAGTTGAACGTCCCATGCCTTGCCGCCAACAAGCGCCTCTCTTAGTACGCAGACAGTCGTACAAAAGAACGTTTTGTAAATTGTTTGCTCCGAATAGAGCCAACTCCAAGTCATCGTCAAAAAGAACGAGGGTCTTTGTTGTCGGAAAGCTCGTCTGCTTTTTTAGCAGACGAACTTCGCAGCGCCAGTGGCGACACGCCATGGAGCGCCAGGTTTTGTATTACGTAAGCGCATTCATTCCAGTAAAAAATCGAGACGATCTATAAGTAGGTATACATTGTTTTAGGTTCTCTATATTTTTAGGATGAGATTTTTATTTGCTTCAGTTTCGGCGATTTGTACAAACAAACGCAAATATCTACATTTTCAACGAGGCCGATGCAGGTTTCGGTTGCCAGGGGGCGCGACCTGTACCGATCGTCTGCTCTCGTCTGCAAATACGGTTCCCCCAAAGCCGTTTAGAGGCACACGATCGGTCGACTCGCCCGATCCAAGGTATCGATCGTTTTTGTTTATCGATCGTATTTTGTTCCGGTTCCCTAAAACTCTCTAATATCAGTGCGTCATGTTTTAAACGGACGATGCGGAAACCTCCTCCACCTACGTGGGCGACCCACGGTGCCAAAAGCGCGCGATATGTGACGTCTTTGGTCCTGGACTTACTACAGGTCAGAGCCGCTAAAAGGTTCCTTTTTGTCGAAATACAAAATATAAGTGGCGCGAACCGTTTCAATTATTTATAAAAGTAGTTTTTTTTTTCACTATTTTAGACCGGAAAAGAAACGAACGCAGTTCAGAAAGTACGGAAACAAGAAATGACCCGGCGACATACCCGCCACCAAGCGGTGGAAAAAGCGGCGCATACTAGAAAGGTGTAGTGGGATCAGCCACCAACGAGCGGCGAACGTAGAAAGGTCCCGGATGTACGCGGCGGTGCTTCGGTCGTACGGACTCCAGGATCCGACCGGTTAAGAGTGTACCCAGGCCCTTCGGCGAGCAGCTTTGGCTCACAGTTGGGGCTTTTGGCGGTACGGCAGCGTGAAGTGGCTCACGTTCTGAAATGATCTTTACCCCTTGTTTGCTTTCGTTTGTGGCCAATGAAGTGTCATGCCGAATTAGTGTTTAATTGCGCAGCAAATGCAATGCGAGTCGCCCTGGCTGCCCGCTTCATACAGCCTAGCCAGAACATGCTTTAGTGGCGCCCTCTCGAGCCGGCGACACGGAGTGCGGCAGCCATGACCACTCGCTGAACTCACTAGCCCTCCTCTAGTTCACGGCCACTCAAGCAACCAAGGATGTCATGAAGGAGGTTATTTTTTGCTTTTTTTGTAATTTTAATTCGCGTATAACTTTTAAAATAAAGTGAATTTTGAGAAAAGAAAGTTCCATTAAGTTACCACGTTCAGTGCGCTCAGGTTTCGGTGCAAATTAAAAAAAGTAAAAAAGTCCTTTCAGGGCCACTTTAACACTGCTGCTTGAAATGTACATGAAACATTTAACCACAATTCTAAAGGTGAATGCCGAAACAATGAAGGAAGTGCGAGATCTGCTAAAATGTTTTGAGTATTCTTGTTAACCAACTTGCCTCCTCCAACATTTAATATTGTACAGCCGAAGACCCTCGTTAAATCTCCAACTCTGTTGTCCGTGTAGCATTTATGCTCTGTAGCACTGGTGACATAAGCAAGCTTAACACGCTTGGAAAGGCGGTGCGACCGTAAGTCGCTTGGGACGCAACCGGCAGTTCATATTTGTAAGCAGCAAAAGGGTATATTTTCAACGTCCACGATTGAAAGCGTTGTTGTGGTCGGCCTTCCACGATTTGCCTAATACTGACTATGACGTTAGCAAAGGTTTTCTCGACAGAAATATGAGTAATGTAATAACTTCAATTTTGACAGTGTTGGTTTCAGAGCGCAATGATTTCATGCTTGCACCTTGCTAATCACAAACACCATGGAACTTGTTCGCAAGGTAATGACGTAACGAGAGGGAAAATATAGGAGGGCACCCCAAAGACATCTTGCTGCTTTTAAATACCAGCTTTTCCATTGCATGTCGGTAATCCTATTTTCTTTAGACATCAAACACTTATTTTATTCGTTCCATTACAATGTTCTTTGTTGAGGTTGCAAGTTTTTCTTGAAAATAATTTGCTGATGTTTCAATTTTTGTCGATAATTCATGTAACTAGTTGTTATCTTGTTCAGCTTTATTTGACTTCCACTGTTACTAAAATGCAGAAAAGATAGTTTCTACCAAAAAGCGGAATTGGCAGCCATTCTCCGGTTGCATCTGTTTTGTCGGAGATATATCTCGGAACGATTTACCTAGTCGTGGTGGGAGCGCTGGTGGGAAATCTGTTTAAGGTTAGTTTCCTTGAAAGAGCTCTTGAGCTGTCCTTTTCAGGGGTAAGTGCCGAACGAAGGGTGGTTGGAGTTGTTGGGTATCAGGTTTCTGGTTTACATGGTCTCTGCTTTCTAGGTGGTCATTCGAAAATTGTGGAGAGGGGTGTGCTTAAAACTGTCTTAATGATTGCTCTGAAAATGTTGTGTGTGCATCGTGTACTGCCCAGCTTGAAAAAACAGCTTGGAAGGTTGTCATTGGCAAATGATTGTAGGGACTATGTATCATCTGTTTTTTTTTTTCAGTTTGTCCCCTGCGCTAAGGGGCAGCCCTTAGAGGGCTTAGATAAAAGCAATATTTTGTGTTTGTCCCCTTCTTTGTCTGTCGCCTCCGGTCTTGTCAAATGTTTGTAACATCAACCAGCTCGCCTATTTACTTACTCTCTCTTCAAGGTTATCTGCCTGCCTTACTTTCATACTGTTTTACACTACCTGAAGGAAATTGCAAGTAGGTTTGACGTAACCATATATGTTAAACCGGATTTTCGTTTGAATACATAACACCCTGCCGGAAAACGTAGTGCGGCAAGGAGCATAGAGAGAACCGTTCATGGTTTGTGACCTCAGAGTTCTTTGTGAAATTCCTGTGTAATGTGGTGCTATCTACGCAGGTCAGACTGCTAGGTTTCTTAACGATAGACTATGCAAATGCAGGCGTGTGGTAAAAAAATAGGAGTTAGTCTTCAGAGCTGGCTATGCATGTTTCTAGTTGCTCTGATTGCTGTGTTGTTTGGAATGAAACTAAACTTCCAGATAAAGAGAAGAATTGTTACAAATGCTTAAAAAGGGGTCTTTACATATAGCTAGCAAGGGTTTGCAGTGATGTGATTGGCCGTCGTTATTTTGAACCAAATATTGGAGCAGCCAAAAGTTCATTTTGGAGAAGCAAAAAGAGCTTTTCGAGCATAACTGCATACTTCGTTTTCATTTATATCACTGCGAATGTGAGTGGTAGAGACTGCAAATATTCGGAGAACAAACACTGGCTGTTTAGTTGCGTGTGGAAGCACCAGGCACGGTAACAAGAAGACGACTGATGAAGGACAGCGCAAACCGCCGTGTATGATTATTTTAGGTACGAAATCCCACTGAAGAAGTTCTAGGGGTGGTTGTAACAAAACTGCAATTATTAAATCAGACAAAGAACAAATCATAAAAGATAGACCTACAAACGAGTCCATATATACCTTCTTGCACCACGTCTCGCTCTGGAGAAGTACCTTTCCCCATAGCACGCAGGTGCGCTGCGGCGAAGCAAAACACGCAACATCGCAACGCTTTGTTCGCAATTGTCGCTTCACTGCAGTACACCCGTATGCGGTGAGAAGCGCACTCAACAAAGCTAACTAACCCACCGGAACAGACCACGAGACTTAATGCGAAACTTCCGAGTACTGTCAGTGCTTGGTGCGAAATCAAATTGAATAGTATGTTATTTGAGGCGATTATCAAAGGTCCTAAAAAGCCGCACGAGCTTACCCTAACGATCTGGCCCTGTAGCGAGGCCTGCAGCTGTTATATTTTCAGTATTATTTAAGTGAACTTAAGTTCTGGCGCAATGTTGGCGCAAATGCCTCACATTTTGGTCAAATTTAGCCGGGTGTAGCAGGGTGAGCACTTGGGCACAGTTTGGCGCAAATGGCGCAGCAATCACATCACTGGGTTTGTGTTTCAGTAACATGTCTGTGCTCTTCAACAAACCTGTTAAAATGTTCCTAAATTCCTAATAATATTTTGTGGTGAGTGTGTGGGCAGGCAGGGGAGTTGATCTAAATTGGGTAATCTTTTCCCTTGTGTCAACTAAATGTGGGGGACTTTTTTATGTGAATGTGAGGAACGTTTCTGGGTGATGTGTGCTTTGGGTATTTCGTGTTGGTGTCTTTCGGTGGCTTTGTTACTTAGTGTAATAGTTAGAAGTGTCCAACCTTTTTTTTTTCTTCGTTTGGTGTGTACATTTGCTTAGTCACAATGCAGGCGCAAATTGATTGTATTCTGGCAAAATGTAGCAAGACGTAGCAGGGTGCTTTGGTGCATTTTGGAATAAATAGTGGAGCAATCACATTACTGTGAATAAAAAACTTTGGTTTTCAACAGCCCCAGTATCACGGAGAGCTCGCTGCAGAGGAGTCTGACATTGAGCAGCTGAGCTATCCACCTGAGCCACAGGCGCCTGCACCCGCAAAACAGGCTCGCGAAAATGTCGCCGGTTGACCACCAAAACCAAAAAAAGTAGGTCTTACATCTTTAGGGATTGATTACCCAAATACAGTTGCTTAGTCTGCTGAAATGAAAGCCGAGCTCCATGAAAGTGCACCCATGGGAAATATGAGCTGAAACAATCAATCCAACATTTTTCTTTATTTGTGGCCCCCACAAGCTTTAGTAGCCATCAATTTCTAACAAAGTACAAAGTATGGGGCATCAACTTTCCTACATTAAACCACAACTGTTTAAAGAACTTACGGGTATGCCAGCACTGTCCGCAATAATACCTTCATGAAAAAACCTTTCATACATTCAGTGAGGGCCATACATTGGTGGCATAGTTGATTTAACATACTGTACTTTGCAGCATAAGGAGTCAATGCTCAAAGTGCAGATCGAACCCAGGTATCCTGGGCTCAATCCCTGCCTCTGGTGGTTTCAGTATGATCCACCATTGTACTGGCCTGCAGTCATGTATTCACCTGTACATGTGCTGCAATGCCTCCAGATTGGCAGTCATAGTGTACTGGATAAATTGCTCCTCTACAGCATTCCATCAGTATAGACCAGGATGATCTGATGGACATACGCAAAGAGCCATAAAATATAACCATTTGAGGTGACGAGCTACTCAAAGTTATTGCTCATAATGCTTCTTTCTTGTGCATCTCCATTTCTGAAAGCAGCACCTTGCAACTTGGATCAAGCATAAATGGAAACCATGCATAACCTTTGTCCAGGTGATAAGCATCATCCTCGACCTCGACTGTGACAAAGAATGAGATGCTAAACTGTGGAGCAAAACGGCATGCATGGTGAGGCAGCCACCGACCCGGTTGGTCTCCTGCATGTATGACGGCAGGATGCTAAAATGGAATTCTGTCTTTCCTTCTAATCTTGTTGTAAATAGGACAGGGGGAGGGAGAAGGCTCACCACTGAGCAGCAACCTGCACTTTGAATTATAAAAAGCAGCAGTTTGGCACCCCTGGTATAGATGCGAGTTTTCCACTAGATTTATGAACATTCCCATCTCAACGCCTGAGACTAAGTGAAGGCACTCTTCACATATTCTCTCCCAGTCTCAGGTGTTTAAAAAAGTTGTCTAGTTACGTTTTCTTTCACTTCGACTTTAAGTGTGTGCGCTTTTCATTCCCCAGCTCCTTTTCAAAAAAGTAAATGTAGAATGAACTAGTGACTTTCAATTGCTATCATTTTAGTATCACATTTATATCTTCTATCATCTAAAAAAACGAACTGGGAATATTTGGGTATATAATTCATCTGCTGTAAAAAATAGGAAACATTCAGCATTGTGTAAATCAGCTGCAGGCAAGATGTTTATAAGTAGGGAACTATCGCACAGTTTTCCTAATGTGATGTTCCCTACATAAGGCATGCCTTTAAAAATAGTCTGCAAGATGTCAAGGAGGTATGTTTCAAGTAACAGACCTTCCTAACAGACCTCCTTATGTTTGGAAGTGAGCGTGTGCAGGGCCACCTACCAGTAATGTTTTCTTTCAATATTTCTAGTTTTGTTTGCAGCCATTCAAAACAACCAGAAATGATATATGCGTACGTAGGCTTTTACACATAAACGTTCAAACATTATATTGCTCTCTTTCTCAGGCGGAAAACTGGAGCCCCACCATGTGATGACATAGGTGCAGTGAAAGAGGCGTATATTGAGGGAATGCAGACAGTGGCACGTCGAGAACCCGTGCACAGGTGCAACATGTTTTTTTTTTTTTTATGACAGAGAGAGCAAAATGTTTAACTGAAAAAAAGCAAGACGAATTAATGCACAAGTGCCACGCAGTGCTATTTGAAGTTCAGCACATACCAGAGTGCTATCTTCAACAATCTACAGTAAGTACTATCCCGGCCAATATGAGCTGAAACGCCACTCTGCATGGTGCGCAGTGCTATCAGAGCCACCTGTCGTAATTTTCGGGAAAATGATTCATGCCGACGCCCAGACAACTGCCCTCCGACGCTCGTTGTGCCACACTGCATTTCCGTGTCTTCTGTTAATAATGAAGTGGAGGCGATACCTTTTCGTTTAATCAAATTGTAAAAACAATTTATGCACAGTCCCCACTTATCACACTATAATCATTCCACAGTAGAGTTGCTCAAACACAGACGTCGTTCTGCATTCGCCAGACATATTAATAACTTCGTGAGGGGCAATAAAAGTGTGTCAGACATCTAAGCACTAAAGAGTATTGGCGAAGAACAATATTATTGAGAAGGTCGTTCGCAATGGTGAATTCCATTATTCACGCCTTCAGGGATCAAGATTCATCTGGGGATGCACCACCTGAAAGGCATTCTCGAGCTAGCAAGGACGAGGAGAAACACTAGCTTGTCGCATCCCTATTGGTTAACAGTTTTCAATTGAAACGCTAGTTTTGAGAAATTCTGGCTATTCGGGCGTTCATCCGGACAGTCCTGCTACAGTTGAGAACTGCGGTCTCAGTAGCAGACAAGGAAGTGCAAAGTGGCACGAGCGCCAGAGGGGAGGTTTGTTGGCCTCGGCGTGCATCACAATTTTCAGAAAAATGTGACGGGCGGCTTCGATAGCACTGCGCGCTACGCGGAGCAGTGTTTCAGCTCATATTGGTCGCGATAGTAAACTAACGCTTCAAACCCCTGTTTTAGACGGTACACAATAATCGGTTGTGAACACATCGCAGTGCAATTTATTGCAGAGATGTGGGTAGGTGGTGGAAGCTTCTTCCGATACGATAGCCGCTGACAGACGTCGGAAGGATTGAGAGCGCGTCGGTGCCAAGCTTTGCAGACATTCTTCCAAAACGTCTCTTTAATGCGCAATTCTGAAAGTGAAATAATTAATTAAAAAGTAATCTTAGTAAGAAAACAGCAATTTAAATTCCTCATGGCTCCCCATTTGTGGTACAGAGATGACCAGACGAGGCACAGCATACTCTTGTGTCTCGCACTGCGCCATCTGTTGGAAGCAGATACAACTGGCGAGCATGGTAATTTTATTGTCTTCAGTTGCTGCCGTAGATTGTTTGAAACAGGTTTTTTCTTTTTTAATCGAGAGAAGTGTATCTGTAAATATTTTAACATTAAGCTTCCAACACCCAGCCACACCTCTGTAGTAAATCGCAGCGCGATACATTGAGACACCAATTTTTGCGGACTGTATAAAGTGGGTTCGAAGCGTTGATGTACAGTGCCTATGACACTTGTCTCTAACGCAGGAGCACACATCTTTTCTGCCATACTACTGTACTGAACTGGTGGCATTTGTGGCAACTAATATAGTCACGTGGATAATACGAAGCGGTGCGCTCGAGGGGCGTTCAGCCCACTCGCTGGAGTAAGCTGCGCACTCTTGCGTTATAGAAAAGTGCATACCTGCCAAATTCAGAGAAAACAAACCCGGGAGAATTTCTAAGCAAGTGGGGGGAAGGGGGGGGGGGGTAAAGGTTTTTTAATATGAAACATTAATAACAAATGTAAATGAAGACAACTTCATTACATTTTTATTGCACTGTTCATGGTAGCGAGGATCAGCTGGGCCTCGTTATTATAGGAGCCGTTTCTACGACGGCAAAAACTACTTAGTTAAGTGCGAGGAGGGAAAGGGAGGGGGAGTAATTCGCATGTTGCGTGAGATTTTCCTGTCAATCATACAATCGTACAAATTGGTGAAAATTCGGCAGTGTCCCGGGTAATACGGGAGACTTGGCAGGTATGCAAGTGTGATTACTAGTACTGTACATGCCGTACAGGGTGAGTGAAAGGGATCGATGTTTGTTTAAAGGGATGGAATCAATTTTTAAACGTATTGAGCTAAGATTTTCCACGTAAGCGGCCGAAGAATGTGCATTAAGGCTATAAACATTTTGGTCATCAAAACTATTTACCGTAAAATATTGCAAGAGCACCCACTTTGTTCAAGCGCCATCTATTAACATTTCCCAAACTCGGGACTTTTGAAAATTACACGTTAAGCATCCGAGTTGACCGGACAAGCGCTCACGCCTAGATTAACCCAGTTTTCAGTGAAAGTGGGGCGAATGCTTCCCTGCTATTTTACAGTAAGTAAAAAGTTAAAGATTAAAAATATTGAAGTCCCTACCTTTGACGGCCGTGTACTAACCAAAGGCATCCGATGGGCGCAAAAGCCTCGTCAGGGCTCTCTGCATCGACAAGGGGGGAGGGGGGATGGGAGTTCGGTTCGGCAGTGAAGACTTCGCAAGTACCGCATTTTGCAGCGTCTGCTACGGTGAAGACATCGTGGTTGTTGGTGGCTTACCCCCCCCCCCCCCCCCCTTGAGGCGCGCCTTACCCAGTGTCGAATTGTAGGGGAGACCGCAGGTCGCTGCCGAAACTCCGCCTAGAAACGTGGGCGGACCTCTTTCATCCTCGGGCACTCCCCGTAACAGAAAACAATCTTCACTCGCTCGTTGGGAGCCATGCACACCATGAAGATGATCCGCACCCCAAGTGCCATGCTATTGTTTGCAACCATGACACGGCTAAAGCATACCGCCTGCAATTTTACATGCTGCCATCTGTCAGCTTTTGCACCGATGAGATGCCTCTTTTAGCAAACAGCCCCTGTAAGTAGGGATGTCCCATTTTTCTTTTGCTACTTTTTTGTTCCAGTAAGTTTGTTCAGTGAAACTTTTATATCCTTTATGCACGTCCTTCAGCCACCTCTCTAAAAGAAATTAGCTCAATACATTCACAATCCAATTTAAGCGGCACATTCAAACAGCATTTAATTCCTTCGACTCACCCTGAAGATGGTCTGTAATGCAAAATATAGGTGTCACAAGTATATTTGTTACTCTATTCTGGTCACTGATAGTGTTTTTTTTTTAATGTTTATGCGGAAACTTCATTTAAGCTGCGGCACAAAAAATGCAATTCATATACTACTCCGTAGAATATTTTGTGGACTTGCGCAATTTGATAATGGAGTGATGCTATATGCACGACGTGCACCTCGACTGGAAATGCCGATATGCACTATGCAGATAGCTCACACCATTTAGTTTATTTAGGGATGAATTTCGGATTTGTATCGTCCTGCGATTTTGTCGACGAATAAATATTGTCAATAGCATAGGGTGTCCATCATCAATATCAATTAATACTTTAAAGAAATACCCATAGCCCTCAGATTTTTATCCTTAGTCTGCTGCCTGTGAAGCAGGCGTATTACCACAGAGCTATGCCGCAGCTTCGACAACTCGTTTGTGTAAAAGTCATTTTGTGTTTTTTTTTTTTTTTTTTACTAGGGTGTAATCATATTTGGAAGTTGCTAAAAGTTAGCATGTGATTCACTGAGGCATGCTTACCCAAGTCTTGGGCCCTCCCTCCGTCATGCGTATATCCATTTCCGGTCACGGTGCTCGTCGTGTGTATTGCGTTACTCTTGACAAATGTGATGTGCTTTCATGTTTATAGCTTCATTTGTCTACAGCATGAAGAACCCTGCAATATAATCTAGTGCAACTATATACCCTAGAGCAATGCCACAGCTTTGACAACCCATTTGATAAAAGTTTCTTGTCTAGGATTATTTTTACTAAGTGCGTATTCAAACTTGGATGCTGCTATATGTTAGCACGTGATTCACTGAGGCATGCTTAGCTAAGCCTTGAGACCTCTGCTGGAATGGCAGAGGCGATGAGCACCCTATCCATCAAGAGAGGGGGGGATACCGAACTATTAAAATGACAAACAGGTAAATCGTGAAAACTAAATGTGTGCAAACAACCTCTGAACTCTGAAAGAAAGAATAACCAACCCTACTCGCTTGGCACACGTGGCTTGAAAGATTTAGCTTTGCCGGATAGCCATAATGAATAAAAAACGTTTTATTGCTCGGCGTGAATGATGGTCGAGGGCTTCGGGATCCCCAAAAAGGCCTTCAAAGACTGCGAAGGGTTAGCAGACCGCACATCTGAGAACCACTGCCATAGGCAACCATGCATTCAACTTGCATGGCAATTTTGTGTCACCACCCTTCTATGTTTGTTGTTTGTATGGAAGTTCATTGTTCGTGTCCACGTACTGCTCTGTGAATATTGTGCTGTTGCCTGCATGTATGTACGTCCACATTTTCTTTGTGCGCTTCCTTGTGCAGGTATTGCATAGTGGGCATTCTATTGGTCTTGCTTCTTTGTTTTATTATTGTAGCTGTGTGGTGAGCAAGTGCTAAGGTTCATCCTCTTAAAGCCTTTGGTGTCAATAAAAGTATTTATCATTGAACAATGTCTCAGATTTATCAGTTTTGAACAGTGCAAATTTTCCATACCTTCATTATCATTAAATTAGTTAGAGGGGCTGATTACATGTTACAAGTGCTCTACTCTGTCGTGCCCTACGACACGATAGAACAGGGCTGCGGGTCGCCAGGTCCAATCACGGGTCAGAAGTCGTACGCAATACCAACTCATGTTTACAAACAAACCAGAGGTCCCCTAGCGGACGCCATCGGCGCCGCGCATGCGCGATGGAGTGTGGGCAAGACGCTCGCCGTCGCCCATAAACAAACCATTGGAAGGCAATGTTGTCGGCGTTGGTGTGAGTCGCAATGCTCTTTTTCGCGTTAGAATAGTTGATTCTACGTCTTCCTGGCAATGTCTGACTACTGTAGCAGCCTCAGGGGAATTGACGAGGCGCGTTACACCGCAAAACGTCGCGTGAATATTATGACATCCGGCGATTCACTGCGCGTGGACGCCGCGGAATGTACGGTAAAGCTTGATTCCCATGATAAGATTCCGCTCGCAATCTTCAGTCGCGACGTTGCTCGGGCTGCAAAAGCGTGCACCGTAGCTGAGGTGGTCCAAGTCGATACTGAAAATCGCAAGCAGAATCGGACCAAGTGAATCGTTGATGGCCACTGCTAACAATGATCGGAATCGCCTCGTATCTACTGTTTACACCAAGCCTACTTACCCCAACCCATCTTCAAAGTTAAAATTCTTAAGGCTTGCACCTCTTATCCCAGTTACCGGGTCAATGTTTGGTTTACAGGCCGCTGTCGTTTGAACGAGCAGACGACAACAAGCAGAAACGTTTGAAAGAGGAGTCGACAGTTCAAACGATCAGGCAGCCGTTTGAACTTGAAGACGCACTGAACGTAATTCGCAGGTGGTCCGTATAACTTGGAGGTTCTTCTCGCGCTCATGTTGGAACAAAACAAATAAATGTGACGACCGCAAGTCTCTGTGAATTCAACGCAAAGCGTTTCCCGCACCAGCTATTGCAGTCCGACGGTGTCCGGTTTTTATCTTTCACAACGCCTATCAACGTTCTTGGATACTGAACATTGGTTTTATTTCCCCCTTGAACGGTGGGGGGATGCCAAGAAAAAATTGTGTTTGCACAGCTTTAGCAGCCCTCAGCACCTCTACAAAGCATACAACAAAGGCTCCAAAGTCAAGAAATCAGCTAACAAATAATACGAGGTACACTATGCAAACTTTTATACGATGTTAGATGTACTCAAATTTTGCAAAACAAAAGACAAAAACAATTATGCACACATTTCTACAATGTTGGATATGTCCCTTTTATTTAGTAAAGTGATGTCGAACCTTATTGATGCAATATGATTTAACAATTCGGGAAGTAAATGCTTAACTGAGGAATTTGCCAAGGATGAATGAGACGGGCATGTTATAATGAGATGTATGAACGAAGGTCAGACAGTCTGAAGGATGTTTCGTGCTTACCACGAGTTGCAGCTTGGTATGGTAATATTAAATGCTGAGGGTAGATACCTGATACATAGATTTAAGAATATTTTTTTTATAAAAGAAGTAACAATGGAGACATCTAAGAGACATTCGCTAAGGCTCGTATAGCTTTCTTTTGTAAAATCTAAAGTGTGATTAAATTAGTCAGATCAGTAGATCTCCGGACAAGATGGGTGGAGCCAAATGGTCACTTAAATCGGGACAAACAACCCCGCTAGTAATTTCCGAGATGTCATGATTCGTAATGAAAAGGTCCAGCAACGAAGAACATGATACCATAACACATGTGGGGTGAAGTATTATGTTATGAAGATTATATGAAGATAATAATAATAAAGGCTCCGACTGATGATAAGACACCTGGAGAACTGAGGAGGCAGAAAACACATGAAAACTGGCATTCAAACCTTTCCCGACTCTTTCGGTACAGCCCCAGTTGCGGCGTTTTGACGGGAAGGCATGTTTTTGTTTGATATCTTTCAAAACAACACAGATATGCACGTACAGCACAGTGACTACCGCCCACAGCGCCAGATCGGAAGTCCACCCAACGCGCTGTGACGTAACAGAGCTGAGTTTGTGTATATGGCTCCGACGTGCATCGTAGACCGAGACGAATTACTATTTAACGTTTTCAGCTACAAACAAGAATACTATTTGCTGCCCTGGAAGTATGAGTAAGACAATCACTGTGATTGTTGTGTGCTTAAAAAAAATCAAAAGAGCAGGTGAAGAAAAAAAATGAAAGCCGTTTACAACTCCCTGTAATGCCGAATTAGAGCGCAGCTCTTGAGGAGGAGGGGAAGGCACAGGAGGGGGGGGGGGGTGTCACGTGACCTCGGGGGGGGGGGGGGGGTCACGTGACCTCGAGGGGTGGTGGAGGAGAAAATTTTCCCCGCTAAATTTAGTGGAACATTTTCCGCTAGATCTAGCGGGAAAAACTTTCCGCTAGATTTAGCGGGGAAAATATTCCGCTAAATTTAGCGGGGAAAATATTCCGCTAAATTTAGCGGGGAAAATGTTCCGCTAGCTTTAGCGGGGAAAATTGTCCGCTAGATTTAGCGGGGAAAATTTTCCGCTAGATTTAGCGGGGAAAATTTTCTGCTAAATTTAGCGGGGAAAATTTTACGCTAGATTTAGCGGGGAAAATTTTCCGCTAGATTTAGCGGGGAAAATTTTACGCTAGATGTAGCGGGGAAAATTTTCCGCTAGATTTAGCGGGAACAATTTTCCGCTAGATTTAGCGCGGAAAATTATCCGCTAGATTTAGCGGGGAAAATTTTCCGCTAGATTTAGCGCGAAAAATTTTCCGCTAGATTTAGCGGGGAAATTTACCCATCCTGCGCCGCGCAGTTACGCCGACGGCGACGGCGACGGCGACGGCGACGCCGCTCAAGCCGGAAACGGGCGCCTAAAGGCACGGCCACATTGGCGTCGCGGAGGCCTGCGGCGTGACGGTCGTCGCTGCCGGTTGCCGACCGAAACCAGTTTTCGGCTTCACCGGCGCGATGTTCTGCGCCGCAGAGCCAAGCGCTCCTTGCGCGGTTCAGAGATCGGCGCCGCTCGCCGCAGAAGAGAGGAGCCAATGGGAGGTGGCGTAGATGGTGACGTTGCGATGCCATGGCAACGCTCAAGCCGGTCCCCCGCGCCTCTTTCACGTTCCGAAGGACGTGTTTCGTGTCGTCTGCTATTCGCGTCTCTAGTTCGCCGCTCGCCCTCTCGTGGCGGGAGCCAGAACGAAATATTTGAGGGTGTCCGGGAGGCTGCTATGGCGGATCCCAGCGATGTTGACGACCGTCTCGCGAAAACAGCCGTTTCCAAGTGCAAACGGCACTGTTCGGTGCCCCAATGAACCGCTGCTGCGTGGAAAGACCATAATTTGTCGTTTCACCGATTCCCGAACACCTGGGAAACATGTCGGAGGGGCCCAGACGTGGTAAACAGACGCGAGGAGTGGGTCCGCGTCCTTCGGATTGGGAAAAGTGTCACCGAGACCATGCCGGTGTGCTCGCGGCATTTTACTTCGAGCGACTACACCCTGCCAGGTAAGAGTGTGCCGACGTGTGTTGCGTTACGATTACATCCGGGGACGGCATCATCAGGTTCGAAAAATGAGTGCAGCGATAAGCGCATCGAGAGACGTATGATGAGGCTCAGTGCTCGAGCACATTCTTCGGGCATTTTGGGCGCGCGGTAAACGTCTTTAACGGGGTCAGCGACGCAATAAAAACGGTTGAACGTGCTTATGATAGATTGCGATCAGCGTATTAACACTGCGCTCGATCGTTGCTGTAGTAGTTAAGTCCACGTCTCGACGGCGTGAGCCTGAAAACCGAGCGTTGCGCTCGTTAGAAACGACCCATAGAGCAGTGTTAGTCGAATAACACATAAGAGACGGGACGGTGTGCTCGTGTCGTCTCTTCTTTGTTCTTTTCCGCTCATGCAACCTGAAAC
Organism: Ixodes persulcatus; assembly: GCA_013358835.2. NCBI lineage: Eukaryota > Metazoa > Arthropoda > Arachnida > Ixodida > Ixodidae > Ixodes > Ixodes persulcatus. The sequence continues at coordinate 288,949 of JABSTQ010010566.1, forward strand.
ACTCCGAAAGAACATCCTCGGTGTCTTCATGTGAGATTCGCACAATATCGTACCTTGAATTTGAAAAGTTTTCCCCAGTTTGGAAAAGTAAGAGGTATGTTAATTTGCGCTGTTTGGTAGACTCGTACTAACAGCGAGTAGGCGACAGAAAACTACACTTGAATGTGTAAACCTAGGATTGTTTTGCTAGCTTTTTGAAACTGAGCAGCCAATTTGTTAAGCTATCTAACTCGATCAGCAACGTATCATATTTCCTTCAGAATACCCAGCTCAGAAGCGCCACCTTAAGAAAGGAACTGTGCCCTCTCAAAACCTGCCTGTTCTTTCCACTGAGAATGTGGAGAAGAGGAAGAGGGCAAAAGAACTGGACGAAGGCCGCCAGAAGCGACGCGAGAAGAGGGCGGTGGTGGAGCCTCTGTTGGCCGAGGTAAATATGTCTGATGCTACATTTGCATCCTGAGAAGTTCCTCTTTTTTCAGTCCAGTCAATGTGCAATTTCTTATAAAAAGAACCGTGCATTTCTTTCAGTCCTGTACTCACAAACTTTTCATACTACACAACAGTTAACGAATGTGCATTGGTTGCATCTGCAGCAACTAAAACCACAAAAACAACTGAGGCATCAGGTTAACCGTGGCTCCTAGATGCTTCACAAGGCTACCCTTTGCGTTAGTTCTCACTCTGTGTGCAGAGAACGCTTGTCCCGGTGACTTTGCCGCTGTCGTCGTTCCAGTCGTTTCAGAAGAAACCAACACAGCCGTCTAAACGAGGCTTAAATACCTAGACATGCGACTCTGTGGCCAGTTCATACACAACGACACAGCCCCGAAACTGCGGGTAAGCAAACAACAGATACACGGAAAGGCCTTTCCACGTATGTGTCGTCCTTTGCTCATCTGTAGACTCGGGAGTTTTGTCGTAGTGTTTCATCGCTACCAGCTTGTTTGCGCCCTTAATTCATTGGTTTGTACACTTGCACAGACTGCGTCCGCAGCAGCCAAAACAACAGATATTACTGAGGCATCAGGTTAGCCGTGGCTCCTAGATGCTTCACAAGGCTACCCTTTGCGTTAGTTCTCACTCTGTGTGCAGAGAACGCTTGTCCCGGTGACTTTGCCGCTGTCGTCGTTCCAGTCGTTTCAGAAGCAACCAATGCAACCGTCTAAACAAGGCTTAAATACCTAGACATGCGACTCTGTGGCCAGTTCATACACAACGACACAGCCCCGAAACTGCGGGTAAGCAAACAACAGATACACGGAAAGGCCTTTCCACGTATGTGTCGTCCTTTGCTCATCTGTAGACTCGGGAGTTTTGTCGTAGTGTTTCATCGCTACCAGCTTGTTTGCGCCCTTAATTCATTGGTTTGTACACTTGCACAGACTGCGTCCGCAGCAGCCAAAACAACAGATATTACTGAGGCATCAGGTTAGCCGTGGCTCCTAGATGCTTCACAAGGCTACCCTTTGCGTTAGTTCTCACTCTGTGTGCAGAGAACGCTTGTCCCGGTGACTTTGCCGCTGTCGTCGTTCCAAAAGCAACCAATGCAACCGTCTAAACAAGGCTTAAATGCCTAGACATGCGACTCTGTGGCCAGTTCATACACAACGACACAGCCCCGAAACTGCGGGTAAGCATACAACAACAGATACACGAAAAGGCCTTTCTATGTATGTGTCGTCCTTTGCTCATCCGTAGTCTGAGGAGTTTTGTCGTAGTGTTTCATTGCTACCAGCTTGTTTGCGCCCTTAAGTTCTGTTCATTGGTTCGTACACTTGCACCGATTGCATCCACAGCAGCCCAAAAAGCAGATATGACATGCATCGGGTTAACCGTGGCTCCTAGCTACTTCACAAGGCTACCCTTTTCGTCGGTTCTCACGCTGTGTGCGGAGAACGCTCGTCCAGGTGACTTTGCCGCTGTTGTTTCGCTTGCTGTGAACGCAACCAACACATCTGAGTGATAGAGCCTTGTGGTATGTGTAATTAAATTTGTTTCAACTTCATTCTAGGTCGCACTTTGTGAGGCCGAGGACCCCTGTGATCAGGACGACGACGAGGAGGAACATTCAGCGGCAGCTTCAAGTGCTGCACTGCCACCTGCAGGCTCGTTGGAGAGGCCTACCCCACCTGTAATAGTCCTCGACCAAGGTGTGCAGGTGTCGAGTGGTGACTTTGGGGAAAACTTTTCCCGTATGATCGATCAGAGTAATGTATGTTCCTTTACGGGCATCCCCAACATAGAGCTTCTCAATGTTCTGGAGAAACTCGTGTCTGGAAAGACACCCAAATCAGCAAGAGCTGCACTGCCAGCAAGGGATAGAGTAATCATGACCATGATGGCACTGAAGCATGCTCTGACATTTGATTTCTTGTCAAATATCTTTGGAGTGTCACCATCAACCGCAAGTGCCACTGTCAGAAACACGGCACAGCTTCTAGCTGTGTTTCTGAGAAATGCAATAACCTGGCCCTCCAAGGATGAAGTGCTGCATAACATGCCGGTGTGCTTCCAGAAATACTCTCATGTTCGCATCGTACTCGACTGCACAGAGATTCCTGTAGGCACACCTAAGTGCCTTAAGTGCCGTATAAGCACATACTCTCATTACAAAAAAGGGCACACGCTCAAGTATATGGTAGGTGTTTCACCCGCTGGTTTGATTACCTACATTAGCAGCGGCTATGGAGGTCGTGCCTCGGACAAGGCTATCTTTGACCAGAGTGGTCTGGTAGATAAGCTGTTGCCGGGGATAGACCACATAATGGTGGACAAGGGGTTCCTGATCGACAGCACATGCGAAACAAGGCTGATAGCTGTGGTGAGGCCCCCATTCCTACATGCTAAGAAGCAGCTCTCGAAGGCCGAAGCTCTTGCCACGAAGAGCATAGCTGCGGCACGAGTTCACGTTGAAAGAGTTATTCAGAGAATGAAGCTCTTTAAGATTACATCCCAAAGGATGCCCTGGCACATGGTGCCAATAGCTGATGATGTGCTCACCATTGCATGTGGCTTGGTAAACTTATCTCCACCAGTTCTAGCAGATAACAGGTTTTTCTAAGCCTTCTGTAGAAGCAGAGTTTTGTTGATGGCATGCTAGACAAAAATCCAGCCCGGCCATGGTCCAGCACCGTTCCCTTCTTTTGTGTTAGCACGTGCCACCCTATGTCCGTTTCTGCAGGTCTTCTTTAATGTTTTATATTTTAACACATTCTTTTTTGTATCTACTGCAGTGTATGTATGTGTGCTTGTTAATGTTTGTATGTTTGTGAATATTTCCATAGTGACATACCTTGTTTGCACCATCTTGTTTCTGTGCTAGTGTGTGCTGTCCTGAGGCTGTTTTTCAACATGAAGCATCATAAGAGACATCTGCTTGAATGTTCCACATTTCAACTCATTCTTTTCGTTCAGTTCGTCACCTGTGCGTGCATGTTTGTGTGTGTGTCAATATCGACACTTTGATGTTATCACCAGAGCACCTGGGGTATCTTGTTTTGTGCTAATGTATGCCACCTTGAGGCTGTCCTTGCATGAAGCTTCATAAGACATCTACTCGAGTGTTCCACATTTCAACTCATTCTATCTGTTCTGTTGGTCGCCTGTGGGTGCATGTTCGTGTGCATTTGTCAGTATCGTCTCTGCGATGTCATCATCACCGGTACATTTTCGGGTACCTTGTTTTTGTGCTAGTGCATGCCAGCCTGAGGCTGTTCTTGCCAAATGAAGCTTAATACATATTCCTTGATACCTGTCTGCTTCTGTATCACATTTCTTTGTGTAGGCCCACCATGTGTGCATGTTTGTTTTTCAGTTTTTTGTATTACGTGATTTGTGAGGGTGCCTCCTGGATGCCTCAGGAAAGCCGCTGCCAACATGTCGCTTGGAGACAGCTTCTCAGGGCCTGAAGAAATTAAATCCCTAAACGAAACACCAGCAGCCCTGAAGCTTCTAGAAGGCTCTTTTTGAAGCTTTTACTACCACCTTCATTTTTTATTTGGTATTAATACCTGCATGCCATTCAGTATGGTAGTGCCCAAAGTGATGGGAAAGATATCAGCAAGGGGGGCAGCCACCTATGTTTTAGAACAGCTGTAGCATGTGCACAATGCAGTCTTAGGGGATGCTGGTCCAAGAGAAAAAAGGGCCTCTGAGTGAAACTTCAGCTGACTTCTGATCTTTACACAGATTTCTTTTGAATGAAAATATTGCACACTTCCCTAGAATATTCACATTAATTTTATTGCACATATAGAAGTGAATTGGGAGTTTATTAGTCGAAGGCGATTTTTACATAGGAAATATCACAAGCACAGAACGCCTGCTCCACGAAGATGTCAGTCACATCGGCACTTCTCAGCCTGACATGCCATTCTCTTTTGTCTACGAGTGTCGGAAACTAGCACCGCCTGCGGCATGCCAACCGCCCACAGACTGGCATGGCATGCTACATGCAGAGCTACTAACCGACTATCTGGAGAGAAGGGGCAAGTTAGTGAAAGGTGCCAATCTGACAGGCATCTCTTCCTAAAGGAAGCGTTGGCTGGGGTTCTTGCCACATTCAAGGGTCCCTGTGAAGCCGTGCATCTAGAGGCACTAGGCAGGTTTTTGAAATTGTCTTTTCATGGCCATAGTTAACCCTTCCTATCCCCCACAGGCCTAAGTGCCATCCTCGTCAATAAATGCTTCATCTATCCATCCATGGCCGTAGCTGAACCTATGCACTCTAAGCATCCTAATATCCAGAAACTATGTCCATAAAGGGCCTATATCCTCATTAAAAATGTAATCAAAAGTAGAAAATGCCCCAAAATTTTTTTTATTGATTATAAATAAATAAATGAGTTTTAAAGTTATAATACCTGGACATCACGTTTGATCTGTGGATTTCTAACGTGAGCACAGAACTGGAAGTATGCGTTCGAAGTACACATTCTTCACTTTGGTGAGCAGAGACCACAGGAAAGCTTCATCAAGACCCACACTTAAAACTTCTATGCTCTTATCAAAGTCCGCATAAACAACAAGGTCGCATGTCCTCACATCTAAAAGCGCCATGCCCAGCTGCACCTGGGCATAGTGGGTGTGGCGCTCCTTCAGCATGTAAATACCTGCATCATCTCTCCGGAGAAAGTCGCAGGTTGCGAGGAGAGCTTTTGCGCTCATGGTCTGCCCCTTGGTAGGGCACTTTATCTCCAACAACTTTGCTGGCCTTCCGCCATCAAAGAGCACACCATCAGGAGAGCAGCCAAGCCAGGGGTTGCTTGGCGACACAATGAGGCCACAAGTGAAGACTTCTACTTCTCTTGTGGCTTCATACTTCTGGCGTGCCTTGGGCTCGCACCGTTTACCATACGCCGTCGCAGCGTTGCCGCGGAACGATGGTTGCATTGTAGACTGCACCTTCTTGTCCCAGTCTCCGCCCTGCTTGTATGTGTACAATGGATAGCACGTTGTTCCTGCAATAAAGTGCGGCCGACAGCAAATGTTTTCATTGTAAAAACCACAGTACATACCAAAAAAAAAATACGCCTTTCTTGCAGTTAGATAACACTCAGCACCAGTCAAGAACACTCGGCAGGTGTATGAGCTCATTCATGATTCGTGGCAGACCATACCGAATAAGAAATATGTCCCTTAAATAAAATCACCAGCATGCTGGTAGTAATCAAGGAACAAAGTAGTGCAGAACTCTTAAAACATGGGACGGCACAGCACATCTTTCAAGTAGCAACAAATATTCCCAAAATTCAATGTTTGCTTCTCCTTGGAAAAGATGCTTGTGCCTTTCTTGTTCTGTATGTTCAATCTTCGCTGCCTGGATATACTTCCATCCAGTTTATTTGATAACTCGACAAGATATTTCAACGGAATTGTTTTCGTTGGGAACAAAGTAACTGAACACTTCTATTCTGGCTTGATTTAGCCAAAAAATACTTTGGACAAACTAACAGTAATGACACTAGGGGAAAACTTACAATAAAGAAACCTAGAGGGAAGGTTCTGCATCTATTCCTGTTTTATGGCCCAGAGGTCTCAAAATGTTGATGTATGTTATTCGTCCAAGTTGCCTTTGAATTTGTGTTCCGAGCGAGATAGTTATGTTCCCTAATAATAAAACTTAGAGAAAGTCTGGAGCGCAAATGTGCAACACTGGTGTTTATGCTTTTCTATTTCAGTATTCCTGATTGTGAGGCTCCCAGTGGTCATGGACAAATTTCAGGAGCCGAAATGACGGTTTGAACCCAAGTATTAGCTCTGCCATGTCTCCGGAGATTTTTATAACCATGCTCACTGGCCACAGCTATATCACCCTTAAAGCTGTGTCACATTGAGCACCTTCATGTGTATGAGTTTGTGTCAGGATTGTGACTTGAAGCCATTTTGCTATTCTACCGGAAAGTCAATATTGCAAGTGTTCTTTTTCCATCAAACTACAGGGTGTTGATAAAGGACAACCTCCTTAAAGTTGAACCAAAGACGTTTCTGAGATTGTCTGTTCTTGGTGTAAACTCATTCGGCAGGCTGTAAGCATCCTAAATATCCAAAACTTATGCTTGTGCGATACTCATTTTACTACTAAAAATGTGATTTACAATCGGAATGCACCCCTTTTTTAGCCGGACTTTCCGCACGAAAAGGGCGGAGCATAATCCAGCCGAGCGGGCGGCGGGGTGACGACACTGCTCGTCAGCGAACCGTAAGCCGCCATTCCCATAGTAGACGACGCCACGTCGTCTGCTATGGGAGCGACGGCTTAGGTTGACTGATGAGCACTGTCCCCACGCCGCCATCCGCTCGGCTGGATTATGTCCCGCTCCAGTGGCGTCGCGAGGGTTAGCGGCACCCAAGGCGGTAGCTCGACGCGACCCCATCCGCCCCCCCCCCCCCCCCTTGTGACGCCACTGTCCCGCTCTTTTTGTGCGGAATGTCCGGTGCAAAAAGGGGCGCATCCCGATCGCTAATCACATTTTTAGTAGGGAAATGCGTGTTACACGAGCATAATTTTTGGATATTTAGGATGCATAGAGCCCATCGAATGAGTTACCATCAAGGACAGACGATCTCATAAACGTCTTTAGTGCACCTTTAAGGAACACACTAGGGCGAGCAATATGCAAATCACCGCTTGTGATTAATGTGAAATCAAAACCAATGACACACCATATTTTAAATACATTTCCAATGCTCACTAATACAGTTTAGCAAGCCTCTGGACATCTCGGAAACATTTAATATCTGTCTTGTAGTGTGAATAAAGATTTGCTCTGCACACACGCCACTTGCCTGTAACCCGGCAGCGGCGTTGCATCATCCAGGCTGCCTTGTTGTCTTTCGTGTCCCGCAGCAAGGTGGCAGCTGTTTCCATAGAGATGACTACTTCCTTGTTGTAGAAAGTGGAACAGCCTTCTGGAGGAGAGGCAGGGATCGCAGCCAGCCTAGTCAAGAGAACACTGCCCTCGCAGCTTCCTACAATCTGGTAGAACCTCTCGTCCAACCTTGTGGGCTCCGGGGCACTGGAATAGCACACACACACATCCGATACTATGCCTGTGGCCCAAAGCAAACTGATGCACACTGATTCTACCACATATTTTCTTTTTTTCATTTACTATGCAAGATAAAGATCACATGGGGATCAAATGCTACTAATAAGTGCATGCTTGCCCGATGTGGCCCTCATACTGTTTTGTTTTGCCTACACAACGCTTGGGTGTAGAACACCAACCATTGCACACGATCCAACATACTAATTTATTATTGAATCCTGTATTGCCTATTTAATGGCATTGCCAAGTTCCAATTACTCCTTGGGGACACATAAGCATGTCTCTGGCTCACCTGCACGACTGTTCAGCCCGCCGCCGCCTCCTAAAAAAGAAAGTGAAAATCCATAAACAAAAATGAACCTACCGTAAAATACTGCCCACTCAAACTTTGAAGATAATCGCAAAATAATTGGGGGATGGGCGCTTGTCCGGTCATCAATTTTACATATAAATGTACTGTGCGTATTTTCTCAGATCTTACAAATTTGGTAATGGGCGCTTAATGTGGAATGGGCGGATGCGCAGTATTCTACAGTATGTCTTTGTACAGATGATACTCTGAAGTCATTCGAGTAGAATGCTCATAAGCAAAGTTGAATTACATTTCTCAAACAAAATGCTCCCATGTCTCGTGAGATAATTTAATGAGCCGAGAGAACTCTGGGCTGGTTGTGTGTCAAAGGCTTTTTGAAAGAATAGGCGGCCAACATACAGCCAAAAACAGACAGCTGTGCACCGACTAATAAAATAAACATTCGACGTGGCTGCATTCACTAGTTATATAATTCCAATCTGTGTTGTCCTATTAGTCCTAATCTTTATTGATGGCACAGTGCCACAAATAAAGATTAGGACTAATGGGACGACACTGGCGATGGGACAGTATGAACACTGATTGTGTGGTGCCACTGAGACCGCACAATCTGTCGTCCCATTTCTTTTGATCAAATTGCTTATTAGGTTTTCATACTGAGCCAGCACCTTATTTCGTAACGCGATTGCAGAAAAAAATTAAAATTTAAGTCTGCGAGAAGACAAACTTCATTATGAAAGCTGAACCAAAGACACTTCAGAAGAGCAGTTTGTAACTACCTGTGCTTGGCAAGTGCAGAATTGAAGCAGGCCCCCATCAGCTGCTTCAGGGTGTCTGCCTCCTCTTCAGGTGCAAGTTCCAGGGGAGCTGGCAGAGTCTTGACATGGCAGAAGGCCTTCAGCTGTAAAGGCTCTCCATAAAGTGCCTGCCCAGGAGTTTTTTTCCACGTACACTCTCTATCTGTGGAGCTCAGCTCTTCCAGCCGGTGAATTCCAGTTCTGCAAAATGAAACCGAAACCAAAGCTTGTTACAGATGATGTAACCTGCCTGTTCTCTATTTTGATGTATGTACTGTTGCGTATGTTGACGCTTAGTTCCATCGTGCCACATTTAAGTCCGCGGTTGATGAAACGGCGAAACCCGACCACATTAACGCACGGTGGGTGCGATTGATCACAGCAGAGAAACGTTCAGGGTACCGCCCATTTCGCGAAATCGCGGTAGTCCTGATCGCGCGCGCGCGCTTAAAGCCGAACCGACTATCGTGCTTGAATCAGAGACGTCAGCGTGCGAAAACACCTGTGCCCATAACAGTGTCCGCGAGCAAGCCTGCGCCCATAAAAGTATCAGCGAGCAACGATCAGGGATGCCGTAAGGCCATCTTGTACTCGCGCCGCACGACAGAGCCCCGTTTGTAGGTACATACCTGTTGCAATGTAGAAGAGCGGCCACTGTGTGCTTGCAGCATTCCGACGTGCCTGCCACGCACGAGCAGATTGCCCTTTCGACTTTGAACTTGCAGCTGTCAGCTCCCGCAACAAGCTCCACGTTGATCTCATGGGGGTCTCCCCTCACGCTGCTCGTCGCGAGGCACAAGGCGAAAATACTCACCTTGTCCTCGGACGATGTCGTTTTTCCGCAGAGGAAAAGGTGGCCTGCTTGGAGTAAGCGGTCTGCCTCCTCGTAGCAACGCGAATATTTCGTTGCATTCGCAAAATCCAGAATGCTAGTGAGCAGCAGGGCTCTGCCCGTATCGTCGACCCTCAATACTTCCGCCATTTTGAAACTGCAGCAGTGCCCCCTATAGTTAGTTGGAGTCGCGAATCCCTACTGCGCCCCCGATGCCTTCCCCAACGGAGCGGTTCCTTGAAACTGTGCGACTGGTTCCCTTTTTATATGACAAGACGCAGCCAGACTACCAAGATAATGGTGCTAAGGACAACCGCTGGGAAATGATAGGAGAGGAATTCGGAATTACAAGTGAGTTTTTCCGTGGAACTTGTTGCTTGTCGTCTGTGCTGTGACGGATGTTGTGTTGATTTGGTGACACTCTCGAAAGTAGCCTTCATCTCTGGCGCGCCGCCGGGGCAGCAAAGCATGGACCTTTCCTTCGGCGTTTTGGCAGAACCAACTCGGCCGGACCCAAAACCTGTACCACCTTCCCTTCAGAGCGCGGCGACGTCGCAAGATCAACGAGCAGGCTAGGATAATCACTTTCACGCTGAACACCAGGTCATCATGGACAGTGCGGTTTCGATGCTGATACATGCGAAAGATGAGAGCCAAAACGGAAGAATCTACCGAAGAATAGACGACGAAAGAGCGGGAAATCCGCGAGAGCCAGTGCTGTCACGTGACGCCCGCAAAACGGAGGCCAATGTGAACTCCTCGCGTTGGGACGCCGGACGGCGGTGCCGCCCAGCGGTGCCAACCGGCGGCGCCGTTCACGCTAGTGTGGTCAGGCCTTAAGAGCTGCGCTCTAAAAAAAGTTCACACAATGCAACGTCACCCCTCATGCCAAAGTAACACAAAATCTGTACACATCTTAAAATGATTATGTGGAATGCTCGGGTTAACGAGTCTACAACATAAAATACTTGGATAAATGAGTCTATGATATAACATACTTGCATAAACAAGTCTCCGATATAATAAACTTCATAAACTAGTCTACAAATAAACAGCTACGTTATAAAACGCAGTTGTGCTTTTCCTGCCCCTAAAATGTTTTATAGTGGTGTCGTGGGCTTCACCCAAGTAGCATCTCTGTGAATATAGTCTAACTGCCACTCCACCCTCCCATGACCCATGAAATAGTCTTTAAATTTCTCGCGAACTTGCTCGGATAGTTTACTGGATTATAGGACCCCATCCTTGATACCAAAGAAAAAATTGGTACGGTACCCTTTTCCTTGCGCCACTCCCCCTGGGTCCAATTTCCGTTCCATGATTCGGTATCTACAAATGCAGAAGGACAGTGACGGTGTTTGTCTTCATTTAACGTCATCAAACAGTTATGCAGGGCCACGGATGCAAGAACGTATCTGTTGAAATTTTCGTCGGTTGCTTTAAATCGTCGCCTCAGATGCGCCACCTCCTCGTAAGGATGCCGAAAGCATTCTCAATGACGCGCCTTCCTCGAGAAAGCCTATAGTATAAGGTATGGCTTTAGGTGAAAAGCCTCGTCCCCGAGGATCACGTACGGGGTGACGTTGCCTCCTGGAAGCATAGCTGGTTCGGGGGCTCCCGGCTGATGCGACCCGAGAGCACCAGAGAGGTCACAACTTCGAAACACTTCCGTCGCTCTCCCTACCACAGCGGCCAACATCTACATACAAAAACTTGTATGCCGAGGCGCACATTGCGAGAAGGATCTTGCTAAATGCTCCTCTGTAATTAAAATTCTCGGAGCCCGAGTTACAAGGCGCCTCGACAGTTACGTGCTTGCCGTCGATACTTCCTGCAAACAAAAAAGTGGACGAATTTTCCCTTCAGCTTCATATCCGAAAGGCGAACAATGAAGGGAGGCTGATGTAGGCGAAGTAGACTGTACGTTTATTCCCATGAGATACTCGCTTACATTACGTGCTCATGCTGTAATCCTCTATGCATCTGTACACGTGGTACTTCTTTCTTGACATCACCTTACATGATACTTGGCATGCATCTCCTGGTTCCTTCCTCGCTGGCATGCTCATGCAACATTCCTTGGTTGACGTGAAGCGAACACATGCCATCCAATTGCCGTACCTTGGACACTGCAACTCATAGGATGTCAAAAACATAATTCTTGGCAAAATAGTAAAAAATAGTGGAAGTGGCGGGGCATCAATTTTAATAGACTCAAAAATAGTGGGACAAAATGCCAGAGTACCGGCCACATTTGTACTTGAAGCATGCACAACATGTGAATGAGGCATGCTTTCTGGAGCACCACTTACCGATGCAGTTTGGAACGTTCCAGCGCTATCAATACCCACAAAGGATTGTTTGAGTACACAAGGCTACCTTTTGGTGTTTCATCAGCGCCAGCAATTTTCCAGCGAGAAATGGAAAACCTGCTTTGTGACCTTAGGCACGTTGTCGTCTACTTTGATGACATCTTAATAACTGGAGTGGATGACTCGGACCACATGAGAAATCTCGAAAAGGTACTTCAGCGGCTAACAAATGCAGGATTGAAGCTGAAGTTTGAAAAGCGCGAGTTTTTTGCATCAAAGGTGGAGTATTTGGGACACCTGATCGACCACACAGGTCTCCACCCTTCGCCAAGTAAAGTGGAAGCAATTGTAAATGCACCGACTCCACAAGACACAAAGCAACTACAAAGTTTTTTGGGCCTGCTAAATTTTTACAGAAGATTTCTACCCAATTTGTCAACTGTTCTGGAGCCGTTACATCGGTTGTTGGGAAAAGGAGCACGCTGGGAGTGGTCAGGAGAGCAAGAATGCGCGTTCGAGCGAAGCAAAGAGCTGGTAACGTCTGCTGGTGTCCTTGCACATTACGACCCCACGAAGCACCTTGTGCTAAGCTGCGACGCGTCACCATACGGAATTGGAGCTGTACTGGCGCACAGGAGTTCCATGGGCGAAGAGAAGCCTATTGCGTTCGCATCACGTCGTCTGATGGCAGCAGAACAGAACTACAGCCACCTGGACAAAGAGGCTCTTGCACTCATGTTTGGAATAACAAAATTACACCAATATCTCTGGGGTCGATCTTTTGAGGCAGTGACTGACCACAAACCACTGCTGGGACTATTAGGCGCTGACAAAGGCATTCCTCCACAGTGTTCACCAAGAATCCAAACGTGGGCCTTGAAACTAGCTAGCTACAGCTACGTCTTGGTCTATCGTCCTGGAAAAACGCTTGGTCATGCTTATGCGCTGAGTCGCCTACCACTGATGACTAAGACATTCGCAGTGCCAAAGCCCGCAGATGTTTTCATGTTGGAACGCGACTACAAAATTCTCTCTCCAGAAGTTATTGCGACAGCTACGGAACGAGATCCGGTGTTGTCGAAAATACGTGAAGTGCTATGGGCCGGTTCAACTTTTCCCGCTACACCAGAGTGGCAACCCTATGCTACAAAAACGCAGGAGCTCAGCGTGCAAGACAATTGCGTGCTATGGGGTACGAGAGTAGTAGTTCCCAAAAGTCTAACAGGAAGTGTGCTGGATCTCCTGCATGAGGGACACCCAGGAATCACCAAAATGAAGTCGGTGGCAAGAAGTCACGTGTGGTGGTATGGCATTGACGAAGACATTAAGGTCAAGGTCAACAGCTGTTCTGTGTGTCAAGAACACCAGCGAGCACCCCAACCAGTGCCAACGACACCTTGGCCTTTTCCCGAGAAAGCTTGGTCACGCCTTCATATAGATTTCGGGGGACCATTTCAAGGACGATATTTCTTAATCCTCGTAGATGCTTATTCAAAGTGGCTCGAGGTGATGGTCGTTCCCTCACCTTCGGCGGAGGAAACGGTGAATTGTCTTCGATCAATATTTGCCACGCACGGATTGCCTGACTTGATCGTGAGTGACAACGGACCAGCCTTCACAAGTTCTGTATTTGCGGAATTCCTGAAGAGGAACGGAATTCGAGGTATGAGGATTCCCCCGTATCACCCGGCATCTAATGGGGCTGCGGAGAGAGCCGTTCAAACAATCAAGAACAAACTCAAAAAAGCTTCTTCGGGAGATTTTCAGACAAAGATTTCACGAGCCCTTCTGCAGTACCGCACAACACCTCACGAGATCACTGGACTAACACCTGCGGAGGTCCTCATGGGGCGGAAACCTAAAACTGCAATGGACTTGCTGCATCCTGATTTCCGTTCTAAGGTCGTACTAAAACAACTACAACAGAAGCAACGTTGTGATCATGGAGCTACACGACAGCCACTGCTGCAACCGGGTGACAGCGTTTGGGCAAAGAACTTTCGACAAGCGCCTGACTGGATCCCTGCGTCCGTGGTGCACCCAGCAAGCGCATCATCATCACAGGTTGTTCTGGATGACGGCACATGTTGGCATCGCCACGGTGACCACTTGCGACAGAGAGTTTGTCCCGCTTCGGAACAAGAGACATCTGGTAACCAGTTGCCAGATTTGCCATTATCGGACGTCACATTACCCGCATCTTCTGCGCCGACGTCCCCGAGCAATCCAACAGCGTCGTCTGTATCTCCAGTGCCACCGCCTGTATCTGCGGTGCCAGCATCCCCGCAACGTCCCGCACTCGAGCTTCACGCACCATTGGCCAGCCCTAGCCACAGGGAAGCTTCCCTTAAAGGACCGACCAGTTCTAACGTCGAAGCGAGCTCAAAAGTGAGAAGATCCACGAGAGTCAAGAAGCCGGTGTCGCGCTATGAGCCAGAGCGAACCAGGGGTGAAGGTGTGTTATGTATCGAGGTGCGGAGAACCGTATGAATAAAGACGACGACGAGGGGCTCGAGCAGTCCGAGCCGAGGCCGATAGCCAGCCGTACCTCACTTCGTGTTCGGTCTCTTAATTAGGATATTTCTTGGAAATATCACAAACACATGCCATCCAATTGCCGTACCTTGGACACTGCAACTCATAGGATATCAAAAACATAATTCTTGGCAAAATAGTAAAAAATAGTGGAAGTGGCGGGGCATCAATTTTAATAGACTCAAAAATAGTGGGACAAAATGCCAGAGTACCGGCCACATTTGTACTTGAAGCATGCACAACATGTGAATGAGGCATGCTTTCTGGAACACCACTTACCGATGCAGTTTGGAACGTTCCAGCGCTGCAGAAACCCTCTAGCTATGTTCATCCACTCTTCAGGCGTTCGGGGACATCTCACAGTCGTCCTGCAGACTGTCCCATATTGCCTTGAAGTTTCTTCAATCACCTCGGACACAGTAGACCTCGTAAATTGAAAGGCGTAAAACAGACTCCGCTGGCTGTCACCACTGGCGAGAAATCTGCAATGGAAACCTCTATGAAGTCATGCACCTAGCTGAAAAAAAAGCAAACATTATCAGCGATTACCATGGTGATCAGATCCGCATCCGTTTTATGCGATAGGATGCTCGCAAGGTAGGTGACCGTAAATAGTATAAAGGTGGGTTATATACCCACAAATAATGGGAATTTTTTATCGATGCAGGGGGGACCTCAATTCTGTCCAGTGGTGCGGCCAGGCATTGGGGGGGGGGGGGGGGGCTAAAGTTTTATAAGCTTCCTCCCTGGCCGTTTCTGCATCAGCTGGTGTCCAGTGGCATTGTTTTTACGTCAGTGCATCGTTTTTCATGAGCCTATATCACCATTTCTGTTGATTTTGTAATGTCAGACATAAAAGAGCAGTCTTTGTACCTAAAGCTTCCTTTCCCTCATGAAAAACCGGCAGCAGAATTTGCACAATGCTTTGAGAGACCTTCAAAGAAGCAGCTAGAAGAAAATAAATAAGAAAACGAACGAGGCATCGAAGCCTATCACTGTGGAAGAAATGTTTTGAACAATGTAAAAAGTGGTGGGACAACTGTATTGTATCTCTGGTTGACTACTTTGTCAATGAATAAACTTTAATTAAATTGTATAAAGTTAAACAAAAGAAGTCTTTTTTCGGTACATCTTGTTGCACTCAAGACGCTCAGAGCTCCAGTATGGCGACCAAAAAGGTGTTTACGGGGGATTTATAGTTTTCTTGAATGGTGTACCAGTGTGTCGACAAAACTGCGTCAGGTGTTTATTGAAAACTGCGTTTCGATCAAACTTCTCTAAAACTAACAGCATATTCCTACCTTAGTGTGATGTCCAGTCGCGTCTTTGCCGGGATACATTCTCTCCAGTTTGTGTCCCGTCTTCGGATTGAGTTTTCCACCAAGTAGAGCAGCCTGTCGAATGTGGCTGGAAGCATCCACATGTAGCTGCAAGAAGCATGACAGTCAGGTGATATGTACTGGGACCTGTGCGACCGAACCCGAGACCTTGCACTTACTCGTAGAAATATTGTGGGTACGATTCCCGCAGCAGCGGAAGGAGAGTTCCCAAATGGCCGGAGTTGCGATGCCGACACATCTTCCGCATCCAGACGCTCCTCAGTCGCCGAGCTCTCCTTCCGCGCCCCGAGTTTCGCTTGCGCAATAGAAACATTAAAAGCAGCGTGCTTAGAAAAACAAGAGACGGCCCTTGGTTCGAGTGTCTCGCTAATGCTCCTCGTTTGCGAGTTTTCGCGTGCGAACAGCTAAAAAATACCTGTAAACATAAACAAATGTGACTTGCTGCCAGACATCTTCCATGAAATGTACCTAAACTCTTTAATATACAAAATACCAGGATTTACAATAAAGTTGAGGAACAAATAGCTCTCAAATTTGTCGTTTCAGGAAAACATATAGTCATGTATTATAATGTTTCAAACGTTTTAATTATCTAAAGAAATAAAATAATTTTAACTATGCGCAATTACTGATCAGTTATCACAATCCAATCCAATCCAATCTTTCCGGCGCCGATGCCGTTTTTTCCTGTTCGAACACCCTCTCGCGCAGCCTCCGTCCCGGCGTCTTTGCACGCCGGCGCCGGGATGGTGTTGGGACGGGGAGAAACGGCTGTGTGAATGAGGCCTAAGTAGAAGAAGGGAAATGGCGCTGCTGATGCACCAGGTTGCGAGTGCAACGATTGCTAGGTCGTTTTAACATGGCATTATTTTATATCCTCCGTGTTTGTTTTAGTTCACTCTTATGGTAACAATCTTTTTCGATGGAAACGAGACTTAAGCCCCGGTGGCTTTTTCAAGCTTTGCGCCATCCCTGCCGAATTTAGAGGAGCAGGGGAGAGAAGACTGGACTGCGACACCTGTGAGCCTGAAAACGCCTAAACGTTCGCGATCATGAAGAGTCTCCAAGCTGGTCCAAGGAGAAAAGAACGAACTGGTCTTGACCCAAAAATATTTGATAGGCCTCGGCCGGGAACATTTTAGACACTCTCCGACCTCGTGTGGTCTGGAGACTTCCATGTCTTGGAACAAGAACTTTAGTGTGAGTGTGGGCTTTCGAACAGCACGCTTAGATTCTTTTGAAACTTAACATTCGAGAGAAATCTCTCTGGTTGGGAGCCACGCAGCCACGCTCAACCTTGCGCATCTGCGTACCCTACATCAAAGGAACAAGCGAGGCGCTTGCACGCGTGCTAGCCAAAGAAGGAATCAGAGTGTCCCACAAGCCGATGTCCACGCTTGGGTTACTCATGCCCCGCCCAAAAGATCGCCCTCTGAAAGTGAAAACGCAGGGCGTGGTTTATATTATCTCTTGTGCAGATTGTCCAGCCGCTTACATGGGCGAGACAAAGAACTTTAATGAAAGAATACGTCAACACAAAAACGACGTTCGCAAGCTCGACCACGAGCGCAGCACAGTCACTGAGCACTGCGAAGTCAAAGACCACAGGATTTATTTCGACAACACCAGCATTATCGACGCAGAGACTGACAACCGACATAGGCTTTTCATCGAGTCCTGGCACATTCAAACGACGCTAAGGTAACATAAATAGGTGCCTTGGTAATTTACCAACAGTGTATGTGAACGGGCTTCGCCATATTCGTGAAAGAAGAAGATCGAGAAATGCGCCACATCCCTGAGAGAAGAAAAAGAAGACCGAAAAACGCCGCTCCTCAACGGCTATAGTCGCCACTGACGAAGAACCAAGTCGGTTCGAAACGTAAGGCTCCTACATGTTTAGGAATTGGTTGGTTGCCATATATTTTAATATTTATACTCTTTTACGCCGCTCTTTATTTTTTCTCGTTAGCGCTCGTTTCACCTAATGTTCCTTCTTGTCGCTGTTGATTGCGCTAGGAGCTACAATGGCGTTGCCGCTACATTTATTTCTGAAATTTTTCCTTGGATGTCTGGTTTCACTTAATATATTCTTGAAGGTAAAACCATCATGACGTAGAAACAAAAATTTGAAACGTTTCAGTCTTTTGCTTTGTCTACCCCTAACCCCCCCCCCCCCCCCCTCCCAAATCTTTAACTCTATATATATTTAAAAATGACCGGAGAAAGCTATGCTGACACTTGAATGAGCCTATCTTTTGCGCGGTTGGCTGAATGACTTCCTTTAACCATAGCAGCTTAGTTTGAACGGAAAAACCAGCCATCAAATGCTTCCTGTAGCAAATTAAATATTTGCTAAACAGGAGTAAACAGCACAGGCGCTGCGGCGCTTCTGAGCAAAAAAATAAATATCAATATTATTAAACGGTACAAAGGAGTGTATAATTTAAAACCACAGCCTAACAGTTGTGCCACACGGGCCAAATTGCTGCTTCAGAAAGTAAACTTTATATAACATCTTGAGGTAGAAAATGTACGTTTAAGCCGCCGCGCAACACGAATATGTTGACATTGCTGTGGAAAATACAAACAAAATAGGAGGTTTTATATGGAACCCCGATTTCCCTACAACTATATGTTTCAGCCACATCTTAAATGTTTTGAAATTTTTTGTATAATTTTTATTGTTTAATTTATTGCAAGGTATAGAGACTGCTCGTCCAATAAAGAGAAATGGAATCTTTTAATAAAGCGCAGTATTTATGCAAAAGGCGCAAATTAATTTTCATTTACTTGATATATATCGCGCACATTCCTCTTATTTGTGGTAAAATGAAAACAAATTGTGGTAAACATACTAAATCCAGGTCTCTGTACGTTAAGAAACGATTTCACTCACAACGGTCAGGCTGTCGAGAGACCGGCCGGTAAAATGACGCTTGGGTGGCTGACCGTTCAGAATCCAACTTGTTTCCCAGAATTAGTTAAAAACTTTTTAAACTGTTGAATGATTTTGTGCACATAGTCCACTGATTGGAGATTCGATGTGCCACCGCCGAAAACAAAACGTAACATTGCGGAAACGGCAGTAAGAATTATGTCTAAAGATAAGGATCTCGCGAGCAGAATCGTGGGAGATATTTGTCGAATATTCTGCTCCAAGTTTAATCGCAGTGTACATTATATCGAAACAAAAATATACGCACTTATTTGAATAGATATGCCTTATTACGCAATTAAATCTCGCGTTCCTGTTGGAACACCCTATATTACCATTCTAGCACGTTTTTCGAAAAAGTACACTTAACTCCCACTATTATTCTCAAACAATACACCACATCTCAAATTTCCTTTCCACGGACTCCACGGAGAGGCGGTTAAAGCAGGCACTTTCCACACCCACAATAGCGACAAAAAAATAAAATCGCCGAATAGCGATATTTCTTGCCTGTCACATATCAGCGCTGCCGTACCTTTTAATTTCACCTCTGAACTACCGAACTACCGAGAACAAGCACCCGCTCGATCCTGGAACAGGAATCGGCATTCCAGGCTTATTGCACCACTGAAGCCAGAAAGCAGACCGGCCCCGATGCGATACGTCTTTTGTATAGTTTTACTTTACTTTTCTACGCAACACACGAAGGTTTACCGAGGAAATGCTACCTGGGAGACGACTATCCGAGAAAATTCCAAGAATTAATTTTCTAACTTATTAAATATTTTATGGCATTCTGCTCCATGATGGGGACCGTATATTACGTATGTACTTGAAAGTTTTTTTTTTTTTATTTTGCGCTGTATACGTACCCATTTCTTTTCGTTTTATTGTTGTGGTATGCGATCTTTCTATTGTTTATGCAAAACACTTTATTGGTGAGCGCTTACTCGCTCAATTTTACTCTTCACAATTGCCGTCTGCGAACTTGACTTTACCTTCGGTATTCATCTATACCGTCCTCAAGCTGCTCCTCATGAAATTGGCTCTGTATTCCACGTTCATTACCTTGCATCTACCCATTAAAAAAAGTACTTGTTTAACAGCAAGAAGCAGTTTGTCGTCTTCTGCATCAAACAGCACAGCTGTCATAATCACGTGTCGCCGTTTTATGACCGTTTCCATTTTTTTTTCTTTCGTTAGCGGGCACCGAGCCCTTTTGCCGTGAATGCAACCGCTAAATGTGTCTGATAACATTGACATCCCTCTCGGCTCCACAGCGTTCGTGTGAATGCCGAAGTCGGGGAGGGAGTTCTGCTGGTACCGCCGATCACTGATGTCACGCCCACCCCTGCCCGAAAAGCATCCCGAGTGGGAATACCCCTTTAACAACCCAGGTAGCACGCCAGAGGAATGCCAAACTTGGGCAAAGGTCTGGCAAACATAAGGGCCCAACTTTGGCGCAGTTAGGTTTTTGCACCATGGCAATCATCAGTGCCAAAGTAGGGTGCCTGAGTATAGCCTTAGTTGGGCGATTCTAGGGCATGCCAAAGTTTGGCTCTTCTCTGGTGCGCCAGAGGAGCGCCAAAGTTGGTGCCATACATGAGCCAAAACTGCCAAAGCCACGCCGAATCTGGGTATTTCGGACATGCCAAGTTTGGCCTTTCTCTGGTGCGCCACAGTTCTGCCAAAGTAAGTGCCAGACGTGAACCCTAACTGCCAAAGCAACGCCTAATTCGGGTATTTCGGCCACACCAAGTTTGGCTTTTCTCTGCTCCGCCAAAGTTGTGCCAAATTAAGTGCCAGACTTGAGCCATAACTGCCAAAGCAACGCCTAATTCGGGTATTTCGGCCACGCCGAGTTTGGCTTTTCTCTGGTCTGCCACAATTGTGCCAAAGTAGGTGCCAGACTTGAGCCATAACTGCCAAAGCAGCGCCAAATTTGGGTATTTCGGACATGCCAAGTTTGGCTTTTCTCTGGTGCGCCACGGTTCTGCCAAAGTAAGTGCCAGACTTGAGCCATAACTGCCGCAGTAAATCTTAATTTTGCACCACCGTTTGATATCCGGCAGGTATTGCCGTACAGCCGTTTTGCCCCGGCCTAGCGTTCGCGCAATATTGTGCGAATACTCTACGATGCGTCTGCTCCGTATTGGCCAAACGTCGTGCAAGTATGTGTACGTTGCATATCATTTGCTGCATATCCAATCACATATACGGACAAGCAAAATTTTTTCAATCACTCCCAGAAGTTTATTAAACCACTATCATTACACACAATGTATTCTCGACATATTTGCAAAGGTCACACTTCTCTGTAAAACGAAAAGCAAATTATAAAATAAAACTTAACACTGTCCTCATGCCAAACAAAACTCATCACACAAAAAACCGCGGAGATTGAGAGGAAAGCAGGACTACTATCAGAAGCATGCTTGCAGTGTACTTACTAATACCAGAGCGATATCATGTAATCCTTGATAGATGCATAATCCATCCGAGGCACCCCACAAACACACTCGAGAAGGAAGGTTGCGCACATTCCACTGACGTCTCGTCGTCGGCGAAGAGCAGTTTTTTTCGAAGCGTATCCAACAAACACATCACAAGAATTCCACGAACTCCGGTGAAAAAAATGGCTATTACCGAAATATTGGCATGGACGTATTCCGGCCATTTACGACGAAAACACACGGCCGCGTCTGCAACGCACGAAAGCAACAGAACACTGAAGAGCGCATTTCAAAAACCGGACCTACGTGGCCCGCCTATTTATAACTAGGCAAACGGCGAAAACAACAGCCCCAGAGATCCCATCGGCGTGACAAAGAGAGTCACGTGAAAAAATGTTCGTCCAAACGTTTTTGTCCCACGCGTCCTACGCAGAGAGGTCACGCGTTTCGCAAGCAGGTGGGGAGGATTTGCAAAAGGCGAGGTCGAAGGGGCATCAACAACGCAGCTAAGCTCTTTCGGCATTTTCGACACTTTAAAGTTAAAAACAAACAACAAAAAAAAAAAACAACAAAGCCAACTTAAAAAAAAAGAAAATTAAAACCTGTTGTACAGCCAAAGCTAAAGGGGAGAGAGTGTATCCCGACCTGTTCAACAGTAGGGAAATACGGGACGTGGAATCCCAGCCCTTGTCTGGAATGAAATGGAACGGAATGAAAGGAAAGGCCGCTTCTGCCGGTGACCTTGTCGCCTTGCCTAGTCTGTCAGCGTTCGGCTTCCATTGTGGGCCTCAGAAAGATAATCTCCTTTCTTGAGAGCGAAATGGAAGGGGTGCTTATATTTTGCGGGCTTGTCGCCATCCGATAGGCCTCAATTATTTCTCTCCCGACGCGCTCGCAGTGGCCTCCCATGGCTGTCGTGCCGGCGAAATTAGGATGGCAGCCGAGACATTTTCTCCCGTGAATGACGATCGGGTGCTGAGAATCCGAAGCAGCTCTGTCGGCGTCCATTTGATGTTCTCGGAGTCGGTCGTTGAAGCGTCGCCCCGTTTGCCCGATGTACCTGGCCCCGCAGGACAGGGGGATCGCTTACACTTCCTCCGCTTCCTCTCCTTCCCCCAAGATTTCCCTTTCCCGTAGTTCAACGGAGCGGGCGGGCTTTGAGCTTGAAGCCGAAAATAAATGTTGTTGAAGTTGAAAGATTGTCCTGTATGTATCGTCCCTTATGTGTCTCCACTTTCTAAATAATTAAAAAGTACCAACACGTCATCAGTCGAACGCCAAGGCAGTAAGCCTAGTTCTGGCACTTGTTTGGCAACTTTGGCCCGTAGCTGCCAGATGACAGCCGAACTATCGGAAAGCGAAGCCCAACTTTGGCACTTGTTTGGCGACTTTGGCCCGTAGCTGCCAGAAGACAGCCGAACTATTGGGAAACGAAGCCTAACTTTGGCACTTGTTTGGCGACTTTGGCCCGTAACCGCCAGATAACAGCCGAACTATCGGGAAGCGAAGCCTAACTTTGGCACTTGTTTGGCGACTTTGGCCCGTAGCTGCCAGATGACAGCCGAACTATCGGGAAGCGAAGCCTAACTTTGGCTCTTGTTTGGCGACTTGGGCCCAAAGATGCCAGATGTCAACCGAACTACAAGGTAGTAAGCCTAACTCTGGCACATCTGTGGCGATTTTGGCCCGAAGGTGCCAGATGACAGCCGAACTTTCAAAAAGTGAAGCCTAACTTTGGCATTAGTTTGGCGTTTTTGGCCCAGAAATGCCGAATATCTGCCAAACTACCGGGCAGTAAGCCTAACTCTGGCATTTGTTAGGCGATTTAGGCCCAAAGATGCCAGATGATAGCCGAACTTCCAGGCAGTGAAGCCTAAGTTTGGCACTTGTTTGGCGAATTAGGGCCAAAATACCGAGACTATTGCCAAGGTAGGTCAGGTTTGGCTCTACTTCGGCTTCTTCGGGCTTTTCAATGCCCTAAACTCCCAGACAAAAGCCAAGTTTCGGCCCAGAACTCGGTGCTACCTGGGAAGAAACGCCTTTTCGAACGGAGCATCCTGAAATAAATTACTCCCTCCTCTTCGCGTTCTGCCAAACATTCATGCGCAAAAAAAAAGAACAGAACATTGATTAAGATAACACAATCAGATGCTGCACCCATCACAAGCAACGTACATTCAAAACTGAAAAAAAAAGAGACGCTGCTCAGAAAGCTTGCTTCCCGTTGCCGCGATATGTTAGAAAAATTTGATTTTTGTTTTAGTTCGGAAAGAGCTTCATCGTTGCCAACCCGCTACTCACTCAAGCTCAACGTTACATTGTTGTTCTATAACTTATTTTCCTAGTTTTTTTTTTTTTTTTGCTCTCGTTTAGCGGGAAGGCGCGCAAGGGGTCATTTGAAAGCGGGTATTCCCCTCCCCTTAAAGCACTTATCCCCTGTCAAGATTTTGAATGACGGTCCTCGAAAAAAGCGCCTTGTTCTCGCATACGGACAACACACGCCGCGTAAACCCGGACGAAATCATTAAGATCCGGGGGCTGAGAGAGCGCACTGGTATGCCGTGGCCCTTCGCTCGCCACTCGCGCTCCGCGTGTTTTCCACTAATTACTCGAACGGAGGAAAGGACCCCGGGCGCGCACACGTTGTCTCAAGTGAAAAATGCGCACGTCGTGGCGACGGACACGCCGAGAGATTAATGAGCCCC
Organism: Ixodes persulcatus; assembly: GCA_013358835.2. Classification (NCBI taxonomy): domain Eukaryota; kingdom Metazoa; phylum Arthropoda; class Arachnida; order Ixodida; family Ixodidae; genus Ixodes; species Ixodes persulcatus. Next base: position 312,724 of record JABSTQ010010566.1, read on the forward strand.
GGGCGGACACCAGCGCCGAAAACAAACGTTTAATGTGCAATCTGAGCAAGCGTACCGAAGGCTATGAACGAAAAAAAAAAAGTTTTTTTGGGCCGAGAGCGAGTGGGTTCCAACCGGACAAGCAACGGTTGATTCGAGCGTTTTTCGCAGATTTGAAAACTTAAAATAACAAAAAAAAAACGTTCAATAACAAAGGGAGTGAAATGTATAAGGCAAGAAGCGGTGCTGGCTTTTGGTTGGTCCGGTCACTTTCCCCGTCCGTTTAGGTGTTTGTAAAAGAGGGCATTCGGTCGAACATTGAAGAGGACAAATGAAAATTGTACGAGTTCTTCGTCGATATATTTTATGCTTTCTTTTTCTTTTTTGCCGGATACTGTTTACGGGAAGTACTTTTTTACTAATCGTATCAAAGGAATTATCATGGTGGTCTTGGTCGGTAGAAGGTACATGAAGAGGAGGAATCGTCTTCATGTTTCGTCTAACGTGTTCATGAAAAATCTTGGCTTTGTCTGCGTTTAGAGGACTGGTGTGTTTGTATCTAAAAAGTACTGTTTATTTTGCATTTTCTTATGATTTAATAAACAATGAACACTTTAAAAACTAATTTGAAAGAATGCGGCCTTCGGCTGCATCTACAAAATTTTATGAAAAAGGCGACCTGGAAAGCACGGCGTCGTGAAATTGAAAGACACTCACCTATCTGGATTTTAATGCTTACGTCCTGCCCCGATGTATCATTACTCTTTTAGCCAGTGTAAATCCGCTCGTATTCTAAAATCCTCAAGCTTTCCTGGTGAATAATCCATCTAAGTAGATGTCAGATTGGGCGCCTTAATATGAGCTGTACGAAGCATTAGTGCACATTAAGGTGACGATGCGGGCTAGTTGGTGCATATCTTTAAGAATTGTAACGCAGCGCGCAATCGTCGAGAACACAGAGTAAATGGAAGAACACAGGACAAGTGCTGACTCTCACCTAAAACATTTAATTAAAGGAACACAACATACTAACAGCGGATGAAGCACATCGATTATTTTCTTTTGTTCTGCGTGTAAATCTCTTTTCACCATTTTCTAGAGCGATATTTCCCCACAAAATAAAAGGTGCGCAAACACGTGCATGCACGCCACGTGAGATCGACTTTGCACCGCTAAAGTCCTAATAAGAAATATTGTTTCAGAAGCTACACCAGCTGCTATAATGTATCCAAGGCGGAATTCATTTCATCTAACACAACCTGACATACCCATTTGTTGCACACGCGATAAACAAACCGTGCATCGTATCCATCATTGTCGAAAAGAGTTATATTAGCTCGCGCCGCTTCCGCGAAAACCTTCATAGGACGCGCTTCTGACCCGCACAGCCTTCTTCGATACTAACTCGCCTTTCTCTAGAAGCTTCAAGAAGCTTGGTCCTGCCAGTAAGGAGAGCATTTCTACCTGCACTATTTTCTCAGACTGAATTCCCGAAAGAATTAGTAGTAAACACGTCTTCTCTTCGGCGTCCGCAAACTCGCCCGACTCCGTCCAAAGCCCTCCCTGTTCTCGCCCTCGGGGCAGCAAGTTTCACCGACACCGATGGGCCAATTCTCTAAGCCCTCGTTAGGCCTAGAGTTAGGACTAGTCAATCTGCACAGAGAGTGCTAGGCAAGCCGTTAACCATACATGTACGTAACGCGTTACAAGTAACGAGTTACTTGTACCTAGTTACTTTTTTCGGTAACGAGTAACGTATTTAGTTACTTTTTTAGAAAAGGAACGAGTAACGGTATTTAGTTACTTTGAAGGCCAAGTAACGAGTAACGGTATCTCGTTACTTTTGAGGAGTAACGTGTACAACACCGCTTAAACGGCCTTGTTTTTATTCTAATCTGAGTATGCGTCTATAGTGACAAAGGCAGATGGGCAACCCGAAAAACAACTAACCAGTATGACAGTACAGCAACGTATATCGCTGAACACGTCAGTCGAACGGTTCGACTGATGTGTCCAGCGATAAACGTTGCTGTACTGAACTCTACAGCTGGGAATGTCCTTCACCCAGCGAGCACAATCAGGTTCGTTGGTTGAACCTTCTACAAACGGGTACGGACCGAATGTAAACCCGGAGGTTGCAAACACGGGGAGGCACATCACCCATTACCCGCTGTCCTCAATGATGGCGCAGTTCTCGAAGATTCACCAGCTCTTCCTGAAGCACAACACTGCCGTTCCTTCGAGCGCGTCGGTGGAACGACTCTTCAGCGTCGCCGGAGATGAATTTTCAAGGAAGCGGGAAAACATAACTGATGAAAACTTCTACAGGCAGCTGCTGCTGAAGGGCAATGACTACTAAAAAGAAAACAATAAACCATGAAACAAGAACAGTTGTGTATTTGGTCGCCAAAGTAACGTGGAAAGTAACTCATTACTTTTGACGTAACTCACGCGTTCCTTTTGAGAATCGGTAACGAGTAACGTATTTAGTTACATTTTGAGCGAGTAACGAGTCACGGTATTTAGTTACTTTTTTTTGGGTAACGTGTACATGTCTGCCGTTAACCGACCGCCGCCAACCGACCACGGAATGACTGGTCGAGTTGCGGCCGCTCGACTCCTGGGTCCATCACAGATTTTCGGTCGGCGCTTTTAGCGAGAAGGAAACCCTCCGCCGCCTTTTCTCGGGCAGTACATGACTCTGGCGTTCTCCGGTCTTACGGCGATCATTTAATGGCTCCGGAGAGCGGCCAGGTAAGAAGAAAACGAAGGCGACGGGGAGAATTAATGCACGCGCCGTACGGAGAGCCTCCAGCAGCCAACGGCCACCGGTCAGGCGCGTGCGCAGTCACCTTACGCCAACGTTACTAGATTACCTCAGTTGTGGAACTCCCGCGGAGGGGGGTACCCCCCCTCACTCACCTCAATCCGCCTAGAGTCGTTCGAAGCGCCATCTATAATTTCGTTTCATAACTGTGCATTCTAAAGAGCACAGCTGAAGCGCCAAATGGCGATCACAACGCCGCCATTTCTCCCGCAACGGTAACTCGAGGAACTGCACTTGACATCTATTTTTGGCTTCAATCGGGTTACAGGAGTTCCACCCCCGTCTCCCTTGCGGGCGCGCCGCGAAATACCCCCCACAGTTAAAATGCGCCTAGGTCGGGACGCGCTACCTGAAATCCCCGCTGAGGCATGGTTGTATAAAAACAATACTAATTGTGCTGCAAAACCTTGAAAACTAAACATTTTAGAAAACATCACCCGCCCCTATTTTGTACTAATCTCCAATACAAGTTACTACAAAAAGAGTTTTTTTCGTTGGTTTTGAAACGAACGTATCCCGATTCAGTTACCAAAGCAGCCGTCCGGCGGCGCGTCGAGCGAATCTGGGCGAGTCGTGGTGAGTGAGGGGGGGTACTGTTCGTGCATGCAGCGTCTATGAACAGTTCCGTAACTGAGTTAATCTAATAACGTTGCCTTACGCACACCGCGGCTGCTCTCTCGGCACGTGTGCACCGTGGCTTAAGATGCATGTCCAAAAAGAAAAATGCTCAGGGGAAGGCAAACTTAATGGATAACGTTTCCTCGCTTGTCCCTCCCGCTATGCTCCTTGATGAATGGGGTCGGCCATCTTGCAATATCTTGACACGACGTTGTTTCCGCGTCTTTGGGGCAAAACGAAGACCACAGCGAGCGATGTGTGGGCTGGCGGCGTATCACTTTAAAAACTTTCCGTAATTTTACAACACTTCTGTCGTAATTTTTGACGGACTACTCTGTGTCCGTTTCTTAGTTAACGGACATAAAACCCGTTTTTTGTAAGGTTGAATAAAATAGTTTACAGTTGTGTGGTCAAAGCGTACTATAGTAAAGGATAAAAGCGTTAAAAGAGCTTTTATCGTTTAAGTCTGCTGAAAACAATTCCTTACCGTGAAAAGATCAAAGGCTACCAAGAATCCTACAGTACCGTGCAAAAGAAACAAATAAGAAAGGGGGGAGGGGGAAACACAGAAAAGATATTAAGTAAAAGTCCATAATTCACAGTAAAGCACATGGCACTGCTCTAACTCACTGGGAGTTGAAGGTGACGAGTTGCATGTCTACAGACGTTTTCGAGCTTGTGATGATTGCTAGGGGGGTTCTGCGTTAGTGCACATAAAAGGTTTGCCAGAACAGTGAACACCCCACCAAGAAGAAATGCTGTTGCTCTACGGTAGGAAACGGTTTAAAGGCACCAGCACAATTCTTGCAAACTCCCTTCAGTGCTGTCTCGTGAACTTGCAGTTCCACAACGTTGTCTAGAAGGCATAATATTAAATTCATATATTAAATGACGGAGTAATGAACTCTCCTAACCAATCTGTACCCCGAAAACTTCATGTGACTTGGTGTTGCTTGTACATGGAAGCTGTTCGTACTAAATAATGAAGCACTTGACTTTTCTGTCTTTTTGAACTGGACTGTCCGTAAAAATAAGGCATATAATTTCGTGGAATGACGAAATGTCTGTAGCCCACATTACGGACAGCTATCCGTAAAAAATGTGGAAGCTGTCGGCACTAAATAACGAAGGACTATACCTCTCTGACTTATATAAGGCCAAAGCTACGAGTCATTCGCATGAATCCCGCTCCTCTGATACGTCAGGTAACACCCCTGGCAGATCTAGAACTCTGCCAGGTGAGTCGCCGGATGAATAGGAAATGCAGGTGGTACGGATGGCTCGTAGCTTTGGACTTATATAAGGCGGAAAGGAATAGTCCTTCGTCATTTAGTGCGGACAGCTTTCACATTTCCTACCGATAGCTGTCCGTAATGTGGGTTACAGACATTCCGTCATTCTACGAAATTATATGCCTTGCTCTTACGGACGGTCCAGTTTCTAGATTACGGAAAACCAAGTCGGCAATATTGAACCGGCAACTTCTACCCGTAAAATGGAAAACGAATAACTGTCCGTAAAGTGAACTACGGATGTTTCGTCCTTTTACGAAATTAAATGCCTTGTTTTTACAGACGGTCCAGTTTCCAGATTACGGGAAACCATTCCCGCAATATTGAACCCGCAACTTTTGCCCGCAAAATGGGGTGAACATTTTTTACAGTGTATGTTACCGCCGAGATTTTCGACATTAGCGGCTCGGGCTGAGTCGACGAGCGGGTTGGGCAGTGTACAAGTTTATAAGTGATTAGTTAGAGGGAGTAAGTCACCTTGTTTTGATGAGGGAATTGTCGAAGCCGTATGTTTAGAGACATTCAGGGCACACACTTATCTCAATTTCCCACCATCGATTTTTTTCCTAATTTATTTCAATCTGGGTTTACAATATAACCGACTAATTTTACGTAATGGTGATTTTATGTTATGGCCGCCTACATGGCCGAGTTGGCATCGCGAACGCCTCACACGCGAAGACACAGGGTTTGTACCAATCAAGGCCGTTTTTTTTTTTTTTGCGACCCTTCCAAAACATTGTTTCTGATGTTTGTAACGTATAGCTTCTTAGGAGCACAATGTTCTAGACCACGTAGTTTGCATGGAAGAAGCTGAGAGGCAAAATGAGGACAGTCACCCTCACGTTGCCTAGGCAATATGCATGGTATTTTAGTTTTACGTTTGAACGCACAGGATCGCCACAATAGATTTTTTTTTTTCAGTTTTACATTAGTTTACCTTTTTTTCATTCGGGATAATATAAACTACCATAACTCATTTTTATAGTTTTTTAAAGTTAAGTTTATAACCAGTTGTAAAACAAATTTGATTTTGCAAGGGTTGTTAATTCAGTGTTGATCTTGTGTCATTCCATCTCACACTTTCCAAGCGTTGTGCCCAAGCATTTTCAGTTTAAGACAAAATCACGGCTTTTTTTTAAGGACCTTAAAGTTTTCCTAAATTATTTTCGCCAAAAAAAAAACTTTCGTTATTGCGTGAGCATTGTTTGAATTTTTATAAAAGGCGTAAAACTGAGTTACAGGTTTTAGTTGAGATAGTTGGTGCATACTCTTGGCAATCTGGTCAGCTGAACACGGAAACAACAAGAACACGAAGGAAAGGACTGGAAATTCACACCGCTGACTAACAACTGACTTTTACTTTTTCCTCATCCCAGCCTAGGCCTTTTCTTCTTCGTCCTACGGCTCATTAAACACGTTTAAATACAACCTTTTAGCCTACCACTCAACGGGGTGTGGAAAACCGCAAATATTGGCGTTCTTTTTCGTGAACTGTAATCGACGAGGTGCTCACGCAATCTTCTTTTTCTTCAATGGCCAAGGCCTCCAGCACTTAACGCGCGAAGGAGTTCTTGTTTTGATGAAGGACGGTTATGCTGGTGAGCTCTGCGTCACATCCACAGGTCCGGCAATGCGCTGACAAGTGTCCCTCTGATGTAGTTTTCACCGACGCTGCGTGCTCCCTTGCTCTATAGTTTATACATCGGCCAGTTTGGCCGATGTAGCTCTTCCCGCAAGAGAGGGGAATATGATAGACGACCCCGGTTTCGCATTGGGCGTAGCGTGTTCTATGGGCTGTGTCACATATCGGCTGTTGATCACGTCCTTTGTTGACCCTGCGGCGCATGGCGTACGCTTTGGTCAGTGCCGAACAAACAACCTGAATGTCTTGCCTGCCTGCGATCTTTTTTAGTCTGTGGATCACTCCATGGATGTAGGGCACAACCGCGATTTTGTCTCGCGTTGGTGGATTTACCGCTTTCTCGCCACTTGCTGCTCTCTGCTTGATTTTCTTGAAGAGGCTCTCACATACGCTTCCTAACAAAGCGCTCGGGTAACCCGAATCGCGTAGTCGAGCGATCTGTTTTTTAAAGGTCCTCTCACCTTGATGATGGCAGGACTTGCTTAGCGCAGGGACTTGCTCTGCGCTAAGCATAACCGTCCTTCATACAAACAAGAACTCCTTCGCACGTGAAGTGTTGGAGGCCTTGGCCATTGAAGAAAAGGTGAAGATTGCGTGAGCACCTCGTCGATTACAGTTCACGAAAAGGAACACTAATATTTGCGGTTTGCCGCACCCCGTTGAGTGGTACGCTAAAAGGTTGTTTTTAAACGTGTTTAATGAGCCGTAGGACGAAGAAGAAAAGGCCTATGCTGGGATGAGGCAGAAGTAAAAGTCACTTGTTATCGGTGTGAATGTCCAGTCCTTTTCTTCGTGTTCTTGTTTTTTCCGTGTTCAGCTGACCTGATTTCCAAAGGCGTAAAACTAGCCATCAATCAATAATTGAGGAAAAAGTTTTTTTTTTAAAGCGCTTCACGAATATATGCCATAAAATCAGAACGGCTTTTGGCTTGCTATGTTGTTATGATTATGCAATTTTTATTGTAAAAATATTTTTAGACACTTTAACCGACGGGACAAATATTAGCACATTTCTCTTTTCTTTATTGTTGCTTTACTCAGGGCAATTTTAACGTTTTTAATTGTAAGCCTTGTAGATCTGCTACAATAAAAAAATGTTAGAAGCTGTACAACAAAACTGTTCCCAAAAAAATTTCTATATTTCAAAAAAGTTTGTTTTCCTACCTAAACAGCCGTCTATTCTACCTTGAGGTGAATCAAGTAAAATTATGAAACATTACGTCTTTAGAAGAATAGTTATTTATCTTCCATTTCTGAGACATTAAACAAATTTATGTTTTGTCATAATTGAGAAAATAATATTGAATTCGAGCTTCCGCCTCTTAACCTGGCATGGTTTCTTAGCGCCTCTTCACCGCACAACACGTCACCTGACACGAGAGCTGAGACGCTTTGCGCACACGCCAAGCAACTTATGGTCGAGATTGTGATTTCCGCGTAGGGTTCTGTGCATGCGCTTTCTTGGCTCGTAATTGCCTCGCGTATGCAGCCACTGTTTGCAGCTAAACACTCGCCGCGGTCTGCCACGGTCTCTTCCACTCGTCCTTCTTTTCAGCTATAACCTAAATGACGGCGGTTATAGTGAGATAACCGTACGTGACGCCATTGCATAGCAGACTCGTTGCGCCCTTTGTACCCGATGTCAGCTGCCCTCGCTCCAAATCTTGATGCCTAACCGGCGTCGGCATATCGTCACAGGAAATTCTCTTCGGGAAATGTGATGACAAAAGAGCGAGATCTCTACCATACTCCATTTGACCTTACCACGAAGTACAGTGGAAACTACGAGCAATTCAAGTCATTCCAACGTTGTGCATGTGTCACATCACACGTGCCCAAGGCGTCGCTGCGCACCTCTCAAAGGTCATGTGACACTAACGCGGGATTAGATTGTCTACATTGCAGCGTAGCGTCCACTGCGGTTCATCGTGAGGTGAGACAGTTTTGAAAGAAAATGGCCGACTCTAAGAGAGGGCAGAAAAACGAGGGGTATTGTTTCGAATGGCCCTACCATTATCTTACTAGAGCGATCGAGAATCTGCTGAAGAAAGTTCATTTTTAGTCAAAATATGGTGTTCTAACGATGAAAGAAATGGGTCAATCGGCTCAGGCAAGTCACTCTGCGGTCCGTGCGGACGCTGATAAGGGCAAGTAGAAAGTTATTGTCGTTTTATTTTTTAAAAGTCAATGAAAGTTGCGTCGTGTTTACTCGTAGCTAATTCCTCATTGGCTTTGCTTATTTGCAGTGGTTCAAGTTATGCCTTTCGCAACCTAAACAGGCTGTAAAAACATTAAAGCAATATGCCGTTCGTCTTTTTCCTGGTTTGAGTTAGGCTAGTTATGTTTATGTAACCCCTATCAAAGTTTTCAAAGTTGCATATTCCCGTTTGAATACAAGACTGGCTTTTGTCATGAAATTCCTGACTTTCATGTGCCCGAATCGTACGACAATGCTTTCTTTATGTGCAGTGCGTACCATAACAATTTCCAGTTGGTTTACAGAAACTGAACTTCCTCCGTGCTCTCTAGGTGCAAATGGTTGCCAGAAAATCACTCGGGCCAAAAAGCGATCCCACATTGATGCTCAAGACACGACGGATACGGATCGGTGGCTCCTTTCTCTAGGCTCAGGGTGCCCACAATGCGACCTCAGTACAGTGTGTGCTCATCATTATCACGTATATCTGAATAAGTACACATCACTGATTGCTTCCATTTTGTGCTCTAACCTTTTCACTGAACACATTCAAAATTTCCGCGGAGCCGCGATTATTACATTAGCATTGGCAGATGGGCACCCCAATCTGAACCTTATTTCTGGCGAGCGACTACTTCAGATATGCCAGCAAGATTGCTTTAATTTGAAAAAAAAAAAAATGAAACTTGTGACGCGCCACGCCAGCCTCGTGATGCCCCTTCCGAGCGAGCAGACAACGAGGTAGCACTTGAGACTGTCAGCGAAATGCCTTGCGGCCGTTGGAGAGAGACCTCTCAATCGAAAACGAGGGCTGGCGAGCCGTGAAACGTACACACATAAAGTGGTTCAAAAGCATTAAAAAATTTTAAAAAAAGTTATATACATTTTGGAAACTTCATCAAAAATTTAAATTACCATCCAGAATTCGCGGGTGAAGGTTTTGTTTTGAGTGAATACATGTCGCTTATGCAAAATGTTACAAACAAATTCGCTTTGGAGAAAAACTGAGAGGACAAATTAAAACTTCTTGCATTGGCCCCCCTCCCTTGGTCTCGCGAAATAATTAGTGCTTTTTCGGTGTCTCACAATGACACGCGCGTCAAGGTCTCAACACCAGAACAGAATATTAAACGCCGCACTATAAGGAAGGGGCCACCTGGTTAGCGAAGAGTGTAAAAGGAACTGCGATCTCAGGTGCGGCTTCTCAACATTCGCGAGGCTGCGTCCCTCACATTCTGTTTTAGCGGGAGGGGCCGGCACTCACACAGCTTGTGTATGCTTGTAACATCAAAATTTTAAGTTAATGCTTCCTGCCACGTGTTTAAAGGAAACCGCCGAGGAACTTCTAGCCACTACAGTATGTGAGGTAGGCAAAGAAGAGTGCGTGTTTATGATGTGTCCCAAACGTCCGGAACCGCGTCTGGTGATACTTTGCTCCGCAGCGCTATATTTTTTACCCGGAGTCGACGGATTGCGTCCATGTGCAACATTGGAAAATCGGGTGCGTTGCCAACTCGAAACAAATGTGTTCACAGCAGAAGAGTTCCGCGAAACTATTTTAGATATGCTAACGGAACTGTAAGGACACCACTTTGTTAGCAAACAACAGGCACGCCGCTTACGGGAGCTAAAAGAAAATATAAAGAAACATGAGGCAATAGTCCTGATATACTTTGCCAAAAATTATAGTTTCCTAGTGCAATACTATCACTGGGTGAATATTCAGGCCTTTCTACACCCCGTTATAATTTGTTGTTGTTTTTTTCGTACACAAGAATCCAACACTCAAGGAACTTATGTAAAATGTTCTAGTTTCGTTTGTGACTATGGAATACGACATGGAAGCCGTTTCTGTGTTTCAGAGTGAAGTATCTAGGATACTCAAGCAAGACCCTTCCCCAGATCAGAAAAAATCGCTACTTTATCTGTGATGCGGCTTCCAGTAAAAGAAAAAAAGAAAGATTTCGTAAAACTCTATCAAAATCAAAATGATCACGCATTTCCGTTGAGTGGAAATTTTTCGCTACATCCCACGGGAAGAGGGCTTGTGACGTAGTAGGGGGAACAGTGAAACGTTTGGCAGCAAACGCCTGTCTACAAAGTTTCGTCCAGAATCAGATTATGACACCATATCAGCCGTTCGCTTGGGCTAAAGATAACATTGGAGTTATTACAGTTCTCTAGGTTCCACAAGAAACGTTTGATGAAAAACAAACCCGACTACAAGATTCAGATCAACTCTCCCTGCCCAAAGAGCCACGGACGTTTTATCACTTCAAACCAGCATCACCTTCAACACTACGTGTTCGATCTAGCAAGGCTTGTCATATCTGCTGCTTTAGAGCGCTGCCGGGGTAGCATATCCACCCGCAGGTCAGTTGTTTCACTCCACAATTTGTCCCTTTGGTGCAGTCAGGAAAGACGTAAGCAGCAGCATAAAAACCCCGTGAGTAGGCGGTATGAAAACGAGCTGAACTGAGTGGTGTTGAACAGATCGCTGCAGCACCATGTTCTTCGTCATGTGGCAGTGAAAGGTTCACGCCCCGTTGATTTTTTTTTCTGGCGTGATTTTAATCGGTGCGATTTCTGTATTAAGACTACAAGCGTGAAATCGATTTTAAGACTAAATTTCTGAGTCACTGAATGGCCTATTCAGGGACTCAAAAATTTAGTCTTAAAGGGTAACTGCAAAGAAAAAAAAGTTTTTTTAAACAGCCTAATTGGGACAAGCATGTCATAAAACAAATGTTCCGCGAAACAAATATTTTTTTTTTTTTAGCAATATTTACGCCACAGGACGTAATTTAGTTGGAGTCAGAACCTCTCCACATTTGAAACTACCGCTCTTTCGACCCCCGCGGAGGAGAAGCACGCCCCGCCCCTCACTCTCCTGATGCAGCGTCTCGACTTCCGGTGAGATCTGGCAGCAACGCACGTAAAACCAGAAGCTACAGGGTGCTAGAAGCTGCGCTGGCTGCGCGGTCTGGCGCGGTCTGCGAGCTCATAGCGAAGACGTGACCGGAGAAGTGCCCCTGTGATGTTCGCGGAAGACGGAAAGTATCATTCGTAATCGTCGTGTGGGCTTTGAAAGCGAAGGGAGTCACAGGGTCCACCAGTGCACAACCACAAGCCAAGGTCACGACAGCGCTGCGTTGACTTCGGCGATCTCGTTCTGTTTGGTGCAACACGGCGATGCGACAAAGAACTGAAACGTTCGTGGTGTGCGTTGTGCGGTGCTTCGAAGTATAGACACCCACGCTAACACGGAGCGCAAATTGGTTATTGTGGTGTTGATGTTTAACGGCATTAACGGGTTCAGTCTCGTCGTCGTCAGCTGATCCAGTCAAACTGTTCCGGGAGGACGCAGCGAGCCTTTTTAAAAGTAAATCTTCCTTCGTTCTGTTTCAAAATGTGGAAGATTCCCGACGCATACTGTGAGTAAAAAGCTGCGGGCGTTTTCAACAAAATTACGTCGTTTTAATTGAACAATGAACTCCGAATTGTCCTAAATCTGCCGTTTTTATGCTTCGTGTTGTTGGACTGCGTTTGCACAGCAACGTGTTGCGCTCATCGTGCGGTGTGAAACAATTTGGGCAAGATTTCGTACCTGCCCACAGATGCATGAACTGAGACCATTTTTTACGTAGTGAACACAGTGCTTTTTTTTATTTTGTGCGTCTAGTCGCGGACGTTCGATGCATCCAGTGCGAATCTCGACGGCCTCCGGAGCGATATGACGAGAACGTAACTGGACACGTTTGTCGCTACGCGAACGCTTCACTGCCTCCAGCCAAATAGCATTCCTTTCGGGGCGACATGGCTGCTGGAAGGCTCGCTGTCGGGATCACTCATCTGACATCTCTGAAAAGTCGGCATTTGCACGCGCAAGCAAGCAAGCAAAAAAGAAAAAAAAAAAAGCACGCTAAGCAAGCAAAGAGGAAAACGAGAGAACCGCGCTATGAAAGCCAAAACCCCGCGTCGCTTCCTATCACTAACACCTGCGACAGCTGCTAAACACACACTACTTCGCTTCAAGAAGTCTCACTCAAGCACCTGGGTCAGCACGAAACACTGATCACTTCGGAGAAACGACTAGACGAGGTAGGCAAGACAGGCGGGAGCAGAGACTTCGGCGGCCATGAAAGAATGGCGAAGCTTTTGTTTGTTATGGTATGAATCCAAACGGAAGTGCCCTGTTTTATAAACCTTTTGTAAAGAATAGTAACTTTCCTCACATGGGTTATTCTTTAAACGTAAAAATATGCCGCTCAAAAGAAAATTGCAACATATAAAAAAGGTTTAACAACCAAGATCTAAGCTGTCAATCAAACTCTTAGCCAATGAGAACCTATTGTGATTGACGTCACATAATCACAACTTCGTGGCGCGCGATTTAAAACAGACGAAATTGCCGCAAACTAAAATCAGTCTCACGCAATAAATATTGCTGTAAAAAGTTTTTTTTTTTTTTTTCTCGCGGAAAAATTGTTTTTTGGCATGCTTGTCCCAATTAGGCTATTTAAAAAAAAACTTTTTTTTCTTTGCAGTTACCCTTTAAAATCGATTTCACGCTTGTAGTCTTAATACAGAAATTGCACCGATTAAAATCACGCCAGAAAAAAAAATCAACGGGGCGTGAACCTTTCACTGCCGCATGACGAAGAACATGGTGCTGCAGCGATCAGTTCAACACCACTCAGTTCAGCTCGTTTTCATACCGCCTACTCACGGGGTTTTTATGCTGCTGCTTACGTCTTTCCTGACTGACCAAAGGGACAAATTGTGGAGTGAAACAACTGACCTGCGGGTGGATATGCTACCCCGGCAGCGCTCTAAAGCAGCAGATATGACAAGCCGTGCTAGATCACAAAAGGACTCCGCCGCCGACGAGGGTTGCAGTTGCAGTGATTGGAGAGCCATGGAAGCAGAAGCAAGCCTTTTCCCATGAGTATCTTTAGTCCTTTCCACTAGGAAGAGCGGAAAGAAAAAAATACCCTTTCCCTCTCACCCCGCGCGTCGTCTGCTCCGCCGAGCGGGCGGTACCTAACATCCGGCTGGTGCTGAAACTGGGTTTAAAATCGCATCATTTTGGAAATTGCAAGCGCAGATGCGCGAATTTTAATATGCAAGTTATCGTGCATTGCTATACTCGATAAAAGACTAACCGGGTCCAATTGCGCTGTTACCTGTGTGCAAGTAATGAAAAGAATTGGGAAAACTGTGTCCGAGTGGCCGGTCTCTACGGCGAAAAGTAAATCCGGTTGTTGTAGCTTTTTTACTGTACAAAATTCGTACTGGTGCATGTAGGCCTTTAGCGACAATTATTGGACGTTTGGAATAATAAATAAAAACTTGTTCTCCTGACGCAATAGACGCAGTGGTTGAGGGCAGTACTGCCGGCTGACTCCCCTGCTAGTGAAGTAACGGAATAAAGATACGCTAGTTGATCATTTCCTGAAATAAAACAACAGGGCGCTATAGGCTGATTTTGGAGTAGCCAAAAATATTCTAAGAACGCGAACCACTTCACAACGGCAGCCACAATCTCCATCTTTGGGCTGTACCGGCGGGTACAGCCCAAAGATGGAGAACGGCAACCTCTTGGTTTGTCGCCTGCTAGCGGAGTCGGGCGCGTGCCCTCCCTCTCGTTTTACCCCACCAAACCTGCTGAACTTCCCGGATGTCTGGAGAGGGCGCTACTGGACGAACTAAATGGCGCCGTCCTGAGAGCTCTAAATGAAATGGTCTATAAAACGAAACTTTTCTGCACCTACCTGCGCTAGATATTCCGCTAAAGACAAACAATCGTGCGTTTCGTCCGGCTACAATGTCTAGAGTGGCGTGCTGTGCGGTGAAGAGAAGCTAAGAAACCAGTCTGTGCTGGGACGCGGGGGCTGAAGTTCAATATCTTTTTTCGCTTAAAAAAATTATTTTAATTATTTTTTTATAAATAAAAGGCAATAAAATCTTCTTTTAAAGTCTGCATGTTTCGCATCTTCACTTGAAGCACCTTAAGGTAAAATAGGCGGCTGTTTAGGCAGAAAAACGGACTTTTTGACAAATTTCTAATTGTTTTTTTGTGAAGTATTTTCTTGTAAGGTTTCAAACAATTTTTATTAGTAATACATCTACTGGTCTTGAAAGAAGAAAAGTTATAATAACGAGGTGCAAGAAATATAGGGAAACAAACAATAGTGAAAAGTGCTACGTTTTGTGCATTTTTCTGAATGTTTTTAAAATATTTTATGAATAAATATTGCATAATCATCACATTATAGCAAGCTAAGATCTGTTCAAACTTCATAAACCAAATTATGAAACGTTTAAACAAATTTGACCTTTCCTCAATAATTGATTAACGCTTAGTTGTATGCCCCTTTGAAATGTTGAAGCCACGCTCACGCCGTCAAAGCAGAAACATTTCGCCGAAAACTTCGTACTAAAATGTAAAGGACCTTGGGGCAAAAAGCCACGCATTTTCTTTCAAAAATCGAAAATGAAGGAGCGCAATGTCTGCAACGTTTGAAATGGAATAACCCTGTTGCGTTTTTATTCCCGCTACAAATTTTAGTTTATAGTTTTAGTAATTTCACGCATCACAGCTTCATTGTCTTGTGAGTATTAAAAATAACACTAGACAAATATTTGGCGACTAATTTCTTCATTTTTTTTTAATACCTCACTAATAAGTTCTGTGACTTATTTTCATGCAGTAGGGGAAAGAAGAGAAAAAGAACTGCGGGAGCGTTATGATACAGTATTGCGCGGTCATATCCACACTTATGTGCAAAACCTTCTTTATTTTAAAATATCGCTTTAAAATGTATCAACTCAAAACGCTTTGCAATATAACACGGAACAAGATAACTCTGTCTTTCGTAATGGGTGCAGCAATACAACGACTTCGTCACATAGCACTAAGTGGGTCATCCCGAGCACTACATCACGGAGCCTTTGTTCAGCTATCTCAATGATAGAGTTCCGATTAAAAAAAAAACTCACATTTTGCGCTTTCCGCATACGTTTGGTGAGCTGTGTACATTCCCTTCTGATCTCGTAAGTTGTAAGGAGTTATACAGGTAAGGACACAATACATCTTGAAAACTATACAGGGGGGATAAATAAGTCAATACCTTAAATTTAAAGAAAAAATAGACCTGGGGTAAGTTTCCCTTTTTCTATGTGAAATATATTTTATTTTCTCAATTTATAGATTTACATTTACCTGCCGATATGACTCATCGTCTATAAAGGCAAACTCCAACACCCAGCCTATTGAAACTTGTCGCTGAGCTTTGTTCTCCCTCTGACATCGTCACCACTAGTAGATCGGCGTAGAATGCAGTTATTTATTATAAAACGTAATAGAGTGATGAGGAACGTCTTAGCAACAACATTTATACATTTTGCTTTGTGCCGTGCGTTTCTTCTTTAGGTTCTTCTGTGTTTAGTAACCAAATGTTTGTATTGTTTCGTGACAGGACGCGGAAGGAGGCTCAAAATAATTTTGGCTTCGTCCCATTGAAAACAACGTTTCTGAGTTCACCCTTCCGGAAACGTGGCTTTCTTACGTTGAACAAGACCGGACACAGCACTAATGGACGCAAAACCCGACCCTTCAGCTCGGAACTATTGGTGAATTCCGTTCGCAGATCTCGAGCGCTCTAAAAGCGCTCCGTTTCGAGCGCGCATATTCTGCTCGCAGATCTGGCTTGAGTTGGTCATCCTCCGCTCGTAGATTTCTGGCAGTACCCGCTCTATGGAGCTCTTCCAACCCCGCCTAACTTGCTCCGCGGGATTTCACAGATCTATCCGGAACTTGGCAAAGCGCATACGTCATTTCCTTTTTAACTCGACAGTGCGCATGCGCGGGGAGACGGGGAGGTTGGCGAGGTGGCAAGGTCACCGGACCGGACCGGTCGGGCCGATCGGGCCGTCGAGTTGAATCTGTTCGGATGCGTCGGTTGTTTACGCAGTATTGTGACGGCTCGAACGCTGCTACCTCGCGTAGATCAGGGATACAAAGCCGGGACTGGAGCGTGGTAAATCGTAAGCGCTGACATCTGTGATCGTGAGGGGAAGAACGGGAAAAAAAGTACCGGAAATCCGGAGGCAGACGAAAGCTTAGGCCTGTTCATTCTGCAGCCAATGATTGTTTACCTTTTTACACTGCATTCCGCCGGCGTCTTCCCGTGCAATAAAGCAAGAACAGATTAGGCAACAGCCGTGCATGTCGAAAATAATCCCTGGAGAAGGGGAGCAAGAGGGACAAAGGACAAACAAAACTCCAAACATTGCATTATTAATCATAGCCGTGTATGTGATGGTTTGTTACCTCTTTGTGTTTATTGAAGTCTTACCAGCAATCTGAGCTCCACCGATGGCGATCGCTGGTGAACGCGGACGTCTTCCTCGTTATTTGTGATACGGGCTCTAAGGTACGGAGATTTTCGCCCGGCCTGTGTCGCGTCTTAATTCTGGAGCTTAACAGCGACAGTTTTCACTGGTAGTCGGAAAAATCAGTCGGCTGAGGCTTTGGTGAGCTTGCCATGTTCGAGCAGAGACCATTTTGAACGGCCGAGGGGGAAGCGGGGGGGGGGGGGGGGGGGGGGGGCGGGGGAAGGAGTGGTGTGCGGGAGGTTGCTCCAACGATACGAGTTTATCTCCCCTCGTCGATTCGGAGCGGGTCTCACGGAGCGGAATTTCGCCTCCCTGGCGGATTTTGGAAAGCGCTCCGTATCTTCGAGTGGAATTCACCATTATATACAGACGGCGGGAGAACTAAATGCCCTGTCCGTGATGAACTGACAGCGTACTAAGGCGGCGATAGATCAATATTTCATGCATGCCTATCCGGTCCATTGGGACTTTTTCACCCACCTTAATTGCAATATTCAAAGTCCCCGTAAACATCAGTCCGACTTGGATCGAAACCAAGCGGTTTATGGTAAACATCACCCCGACTTGTCGTATCGCGTGTGCCCCATCGATTTTCACTAATGTCTGCGCTATACCAAGTGCACAACTTCTCACAACACTTCGTCATTCATACTTTTGCAAGGGCTTGGCGTCCATTAGAACTTTTAGCCCGATTAATCGCCACACTCTACTCGATCAATTAATCGATTAATTGGTCTCGTTTATTTCCATTCATAATTATATAAAAACAATACATTTATTTTTTGCCTTTGCTAAATTTCTGATTTCGAATCAATCTCGATCTGTAGTTGAGAAAAGTTCAACGACACTCAGATTCACTGAGTATTGCTTCAACAGCTTGAGGCGGAGAGGTTCTTTGATATTCTCCGACAAGAGCGACCTCATTTGATTGTTCACAAAATGTCTCTGTTGCGCTAAACGTACACATCGCGACACTGTTAGCGCGAACACGACATCGGCGCATTTTCGCATTTTACTTCTAAACAGTATTAGCGAGCACGAAATTTTATCGCTTACATTACAGAACCAAATGAGCTCTTTCCGTAGCAATAATAACTTGAATGACATCCCTTGGTTTCAAAGAGAAAAACTGGAAAAAACGGCGATCGCTTGTTCGCGCTAACAGTGTCGCGCTCTGTACACTCGAACAGCGTTGAAGTGGCCGGGACAAGTGCAACCTTCAGCAGTTGTCTGGGGTTAAAAATCTCGCCGCTACAATTTAAGTTCGGCTAAACTGTCACCTAATATATTATTTCTATACACGTGTACACGTCGACGTCTGAGTAGAGAAAACGTTGAATTTTTATTTTTTGTTTCGTTTCGTCAAAATGTTTCAGATTAACCGGTCAAGAAAATTAATCGCGATTAAAGCATTAATCAGTTATTCGGTAGCTTAATCGATCAATTTCGTAGCCCTGGTTTTTGTTGTTGTTGGTGTTGTTCTAGTTGTTGTTGTTATTTTTCTCGACAGCGAACATCCAGCCACTCAAACGCTGTTCACACGCCCGAGTCAAACCTCACACAAAACGTATACTCTCTTCACCTTTAAGCTGAGACTCCAGCCAAAGCTTCAAGCTCAAGCTAGCACGCGCTCCTGCCTTTGAGACGTGCATTTCTAGCGCAAGTGCTCGGTCTGCGAAAGAACGCTTCGAAGCAGCGGCTTCAAGCTCTCGTGCATGTTGCATTGGCTGCTGTCTAAGCGTAAGGGTGAACTGAGTATAGAGTTGGAGGCCTGTCTCAAAGGTCTCAGCGTCATAAAAATCAGCAACAAACGTTCGCTTCCTCGGTAGTAGTCAACACGCTCAGTAAGATCAGTCTTCTGGAAACGCCGGGCTTGGAACTCGCGACTTCAACCCGCGACCGCAGCACGTTCGTCGCCCGATTCGACGTCCCGAAAAATTGTTTCTTTGTCACTTCGGCTTTCACTCATGAATAGTTTGGAGGAAAGAGAAACCGAACTGTTTCAACGCGAGAAAATTGAGAGGAGTCGATTGCCGAGATGTCAGTCGTTACTCCACTCGGCACCAGGTGCTGGCCTCGTGACAGGTAGTGCAAGCTACTGCGGTGTTTGCAAAGCTGGTGCGCTCGTTCCAGCTTGGTGTTGCTACCGAGGCACCGCGCTCGCGTCGCTGCCTATGCGCTCGATGTAAGCAGCTTCAAGCCTTGGGTCGAAGTTTCTTTAAAACTAATTTCGAATTTGAGCGGTTCAAGTCTTGTTCCTCTCCTCAGCCCTCTCACTTCCCTTGCTTGTCTCTGTCGTCGTCGTGGAAATAATGGGGTGTCCGTTCAATCAGCGTCAAACCATTTCTGCCTTGACGCACATTGTGTCTATAGCTTTTTTCATTAATTTGTTAGCGTGCTTTTTTTTATATTGCACCGTGCAAGGATGAAGTCCTCACGGGTGGCGCCGTCGTGTAGTGTGCTACTGAATTCTTCAAGTTGATGGGCTTGTCTTTTTTATATATTACCTTTGTCAGTCACTGGTAATGAGTCGATGTAGGAAAGGAGCAGTACTTGTATGTTATTTTTTATTATATAATTAATAGCGAGTTCGTTTCACACGCACTGGCACCGTTCGAGTTCTCTCCAGAATGCATCGCACTCGCAGAGTGTTGCACGGAGAACTGGACTCAAGCGAACTCGCTAAATGTACCGAGTGCAGAAGACTGATGCTGCCGCCATCTATGTTGTAGAAAAGGTACCGACCTCAAACCGAAACTTTCGCCTTTATGTTCGGAGTGATGGGTGGGAATGCGAGACTGCAGCCACTACCAACGTTTATCTACAAACCTTGAACGCTGGAACCTGTAGTTTATAGTTGCGATGACTTCAAGCAACTCGGCTGCCGTAGAGATAGTTACAGACTGCGTAAATTTCCGCACCCAGCTGTCTACAAAGCAGCTGGTTGCGATCTTTCAATCCTTATAACCGTTTACACTTAAGAAAACTGATGATGCCGTCCAAGCAGAAGCTTGATTCGTTTGAGCATGGTATTATGCGCGAACCACTGAAAGGGTATGGCTTAAAACTAGTTTGTTGGAATATCCAGCAAAACGTTTCGTGAGACTTTCGATTTGTATCGTCATTACAGGTGAATCAGATGGTGAGGCCTTGGTGAGGACGTCGAGAACGAGAGCTTTCTCGAACAAAATACGACGGGGCAAGTTAGCTGACGTAGGTAAATGGTAAACATGTAGATGTTGCCCAAGCCTTCGGGTAAAGTTACTATGTTTAGCTTTCTCTGATGCTTATTGGACAGTCAGAGGTTTCTGCTGAACAAACGCTGATGCGTTTGTTCTGAGCATTTCTTGACACACTGGTGTATTTCAGCGTCTGTACGGCAACAGAGCGACTTAAAACCTGCAAATAAAGCACGGGTTGTCAGTTGCTTCCTTCATGAAATAGCAGACGCTCACAATTCAAGCTCGAGTTTGATTATGTTGCCCGCGGGACGCGATTTTTTCAGAAAATCTACTTTTTTTTTTCCTTTCGGTTCCGTGACACATCGTAGCAGACGAACCTTTGTCGTCTGCTCCCGCTCCTCGCCGGCCTCGCCGGAGCGAGGCATGACGGGATTGCATTTTGGCGCACGCCCGATTTTCTCGGTGCAGCGAGTGCATGCACGCGTGGGGTGCCGCCGCTGAAACGAACTCGGAGAGTGCAACCACTCGTGGAGTTCCTGCCGAAACGAACTCGCTTTACGACGCGAGTGGGCACGCGTGGACACGAATGCCGTGAAACGAACTCGCCATTAGAATGATTTTTGCGGCGGAGGTACTCCCGAACAGATTTGTGCTCATTACTTGAAAAATGTAATGGATTACAATTACAAATTACCAAGCTTCCCATGTAGTGGATTACCGTTACAAATTACTTTCGCTGAAAAGGAACTGATTACTTTACTCGTTACGTTACAAATTACTTTCACGTTACTTTTTTCGTACACTTATCCAGAAAACAATAGAGACAATTTTGATATTTTTCAAAATTGTTCTACAACACTACTTTTCATTTCTTATACGCCCGTGTTCTGGTAGTCATTGTAAAAATAAAATATTGTATTTAGAAGAAAGAGTGTAGGATCACTCCATTCATCTGTAAGCTGACAAGGCACCGAAAGCTTCAACCACACCCGCCATCCCGCTAGCTTGCGGCCTCCGGAAATGATCCCTGGAATTGTGCAGACAAAGCTAGCGGTTCGCGTGCTCAGCAGCAGCGTCTACCTCCGCTACAGGATTCGGAGCTAAAGAAGCAATCTACGAAAGCTCCCTTTTGGCTCGGGTGTTTCGCCTGCTATTCACAAGAAAAGAAAAACTTGGCTCTAACGTTACGATGTATAGCCAACGCAGAATGCAGGTGTCCCAGCTTACCTTGATGTGTTTCCGTAGATCAAAGTTTGCTGTTCTCTCTGATGACAGTATGTGTTTTTGGCAAGCAAAGTATGTACTGAAACTCTAGGTTTTCGTTCTCCTTAATGCCCTGAATTTTGAGAATCTCATTAAGAGATGGCCATGGAGACGACGGACACTCCATGACCGAAAATTCGACATCAGAAAGAATATAGCTGTTACGGGTTATCGATCGCTCCTCGGCTCTCACTTTCATACCAATATTCGATGGAAGCCAGGGGAGAGGAGGGCATAGAGAGCTATAGAAGCTGTGGCCACCGATCTCACAAAGCAATAGAGGATCACACCACTTTTACGCGTTCTCTATATCTCTCTGTCAACAGTCCTCAGATGGCCTAACCCCCCCCCCCCCCCTTTTCCCTATATGTTCACAGTTGACTTTAAAGAAAGAGTGAAATCGACCACCATGCCGAGACAAGTAAACTATACTCGCGATCAGCTTTCTGGGGCAATCCGAAGAGAGGAGGAAAACCCGTGTACAGCCGTCGGTGCACCCTCTCCCCTAGCATTGACTGCATTGCCACAGAAGGCTGACCGCGAGTATAAAATAAGTATCGTCCGTAATATCGAAGACGGTGCTCTTCGCCTCGCGCCGGGCTCTTTTCAATCGTGTCTTGAGAGCCTGCTAGAATACAGTAGCGCACATCAAAGACAAAGAGAATTCAACCCCCTCGCCCGAGAGTACATCGTCTGTTACGGAAGTTGTGAACTCGCGAATCGAGGGGGTACGGACACGCATTTGATGTCTGCGCAGGTGGCGCGAGACGTCGAAGAAGTTGGAAAGGGTGAAACAATGTTACAAACAAAAACAAATATACACGAAAAACTTCCTCCTGCCCGGGAGCAGAAGAAAAATAGGATGGAAGGCGACGGAGAGCCTACTCGGCGTTGTCTTACTTGATTTTTGTCTTTCGTATATTTGTACATGCCTTGCACGTTTTTCTAGTGGTTCTAGTCACCGGTCATACAAAAAATGTCGTGTTTTCTTTTCAGCTATACACCCCTTCCTGAAGTTTTCTACTTTGCTGAGCTTGCTCTGTTAATGCAAGTGATTGTTCTGATCGTATTGCTCCAATTACTGTATTATGATCACACTTTTAAAAAGTAACAAATAACTAAAGTAATCCGTTACCGATATTTTGTAAGGAAATTCTATTACATTACTTCTGGAAAAAAGTAACCTGGAAATTACAAAATTACTTGAAAAAGTAAAGAATTAAAAGTAATCCGTTACTTATAACCGATTACTTCCCAAGTCTGCTCCCGAATAACGTTTAAATTATTTTTCACATCAATGACAGCTATCACTGTCTCTTAAAATATAATGGTGAATGGCGCAGCGTTGAGAGGTTTGTTAGAGTCAATATTTTCACGACGTGTTGTAAGCTGTTTCAAAATAATTTCAGCTAAACCTTCTTCTACGAGCTTCGATATTTTATTTTGTGGGTACTGGTCGGTTTGTGATTGAAACAGAGGTGATTAAACGAATTTATGAAGCGCGGTCTTATTTCATTAAATTAGATAGGAAAATAGAATAAATACATTTGAAATTTAGTAAGTAGACATTTTTTTAATGCAAGGCAGGCAAATGTAGAATAATATGGCATTTCCCAAGAACGATCACAAGACGATAATAAAATTTAGCGTCCAGATAGCTTGAAAAGATGAGGATTGATACAAAAGCCCTAGGAACATATGCCGTTCCCGAAAGGTAGTATTTTGTGGCGAGATTGCAGAAGATCCGTTCCGCCATGGAGTGCATTTAATGGCATAATGTTTATGACATTACTAACCGCGGAACGTGACCCGGACAACGCAATGTTACAGTAAACACTTGCTTACTGCGTTTCTTAAATTTAGTGGTTTCGGTTTTGGTCACTGGGTCATTCGTTATCGGAACAATATCTTAGAACAGGGAGAGTAATAATGGCGGCGGTTCACTTGGGCCCTCAAAAACCCCTCGCACTGGGCTGTAAAGATGGAAGCAGAACGCGGCAAACCCTGGACGCTGACATCGGCGGTACGAGGAGAAAGAACAAGAGAGCCAGAGAAGAGCAAGTAAAGAAAGCAGGCGAAAAGTTATGCATGTTCATTTGGCCGCGACGTGTTGAAGTTGCTCGAGCACCTGTCAACTTTATTTGGTCTTTATCAATGCACGATTCTGGTGTTTTCTTCAAAGTAATACAGAAAAGATGAAACAGCAGACCTTAAAGGTGATGTTGCGCTGCTGCTTTGTTAATAGGAATGCCTCGCCAACAGTATGGGCCCGTCGGGACCGCCAACTGGGACGCCGATGTCAGCGAGTATGCCCCGCCGTTCCGAGGCGGCCCGAATGCATGGGATCTGTCTATCTATATCTTTATATTAAATATATTCCCCTTGTCTTCTGCTCTCATTATACAGCCACGGTGGCCACACCTACCGCGTCACGACTTTTGGGAGCCCACGTTACCTCGGAGGTATTTTCGTTTCTCAGGTTGCGACGTCATTCCGAGGTCGCGGATCTCGGAAATCAAAACCTAAACCGCTAACACAATAATGAATCACGTACAGCAGTTTTGCCGCATAATATCGTTGGTTTCATGAACAGTGATGGCATACAAAATAACAAGAATAAAAAATGTGGAATCAAAAGTGTAGCCCATCTTTACGTATCCTGAAATTATGGTAATCTCTTGGGGTGGATATGAGATAGGTGAACGCGCCTGGACTATATATGTAACGTGTAACTGAACTTGCAAATCTTTCCAATGCGATAGCGTACGTGTATAGATTGAACATGTGTGCTGCTTCCGCGATAGATTTGGACTCGAGTTCAATCTCAGCGACGGAGACATCGTAGAGTGCTGAAACTTTATAAATAAGCGCCAAGCAAGCATGTTTTGTTCAGTTGAATAAAACAAAAAATGGGTTCAGGATTTTTTTTTTTTTTTGCACAGTGAGTTTGTTATATTGATTAATCCCCGAGTAGCAGTAAACCGGCGACGGTATTGTCCACGGCCCTTTAAACCTACAAAATGTGCTAAGCTCAACATGTATACCGCAAATAACTTGGACAATGTTCCATACGACGCGTGAAGGCCCCATAAGTAAAATCATGAACAGCTGCTCAAGCTGCCACACGCGTCGCCGAGCAAGAGCGTGCGTGGCCAAGTGGTTAGCCGTGCTTGGCTGTCGCGCGGGAAATCCGGGTTGGATTCCAGAGAGCGGAATCCTCTTTTATTTATTTATTCTTTCTACGTGGTGTTTTCATAAGCTCGAGAACCTTCTCGTCTGATCGAGTTACGAATGTTCTACGCGGCGAACGATCTAGGCCGAATGTTCCAGAGGCACACGCGTGTACGAAAGGTGCTCCGCGTGGTGAGCCGGGGTCCGTTTCGCCACAGCGTTCGATCCTGCTGTTACGCCGACTTCGACGCCCGCGACGTTCTGTTGTTATCTTCTGTTTTTTTTTTTGTTTTGTTTTTTTTGTTTTAAGCATAAGCTCGCCTCAATAAACGTTTTAGTTTCCTCAGTTATTCTTTGTCTCGGCACCTCGTCATTCGTGACAATATTTCAAGTTAGAATAAATAGGTAATAGGCCTGTCAAGAGTACGGTGAGTGAACTAAAATACCGTTCACGTAGGAACTTTATCTTCTTTTTTCAGAAAGTAAAACAGAGAATAAAACACCACCTAAAACATAAAACGAATAGGGTTGTGCGAATATTTGAAATTTCTAATAATACGCTATTCGATATCGCTTCGAGAAGAACTGCACCATTCACGTTTTTTGAAGTGTTGATTGCGGCGGGTTTGTTCCCGGTGAGCATGCTTCTTACCGAGCTCCGGTGCACTGCGGAGAAGCAAGACACGCGGAAGCGAGCGCTGCGGGTGTTACTTCTCTGCATCATATCGGTGCTCGGTAAGACACGCACTCAATGGGGTAACACGCCGCGTTAAACACTCGGGAAAATTTGAATATCGCAATGCCACTTTTGGGAGAAAAGTATACATTAAAGTGGGATGGCGCACGCGTGCCGGTTGTATTTGCAAATAAAGGGAAACTTTGTGAATGTTTATTTCTACATTGCAGTAACATTTTCAACATTAAACCGTCTGTTATGCAAGTGTATATGTTAGGCAGAGATGCCCTTACAACTTACGTTCATCATGCACGATTCTGTTTTGTATACCAAGGTCTGTAAATTCACTCGATTAGATACGGTTTGCCATTTCTATAGAATTCATTTTATGTCAAATCCGTCGTTTACTTGCCATTTCAAGACATCAGACCTGAGGTCACAGTTCATAATTATAGATATATTAATCCTAGCATATAAATGAACAAGTGGAACAACCTTCACGACTTTAGCTGGGTTTTCGTCTAAGCATGATGCAATTGTAGTGAAAGGCGTGGAAAACCTATTCGGTATTCTAATCAAAAATATTCAACCAAAACCACTATTCGCTTCGAATTTGCTTCGAACTCAAAATCCACTATTCGCACAGGACTAAAAAAATATAAGCATGTTACTTATATTGACAAAAAAGGCCGTTTGAGTTATGGGAAAGCTTCAAAAATATAATCACCCAATGACACTGTTTCGGGCGTATACGATATTGACTCCGGAGCAAATTATGGCCCTAAAATATGAACCATTATTTTTAATATGATCAGACAGAATGAATCACTAATTTTAATCATATATACAAAAACCTCAGAGAACTACAGTCTACGATGTAGTCGTTACGTCAAAAGCTGAGTTCGTACAAACTATGGCTTCCAGCAACTTGCATATCTCATTCCAGACACACTGAATACACACCCTACCATAGCTCAAATGATGCAAAACAACGGTTCCTTTCGGACATTCGAAGATAACAGTTTAACATATGTTTTAAGTCTATCATGATCTGGAGTTCGTATTGCAGCTTTTGAGCTTTATTTAATTATATCTTGGTCACATGCCCTTTGGTAATGGAATTCATTTCAGTGTTTGTTTCGTTTTCGGCTGAGTGCTGTAAAAACTAGGGGCTAAGGCCCCGTCAGAAGACAAGTTTGTCTTCTGACGGGAGATAGCACTGATCCGTTTTAAAAACTGCCCGAGATTCGCAAGGAACCGATCTGAATGTCCCGTGGTTAGCAAAACGCACAGCGCCTAAACAATCGCTAGAAACAAGTAATACTGAGCGTACGTGGTCACCGAAAATGTTAAAAAGGAACTTGTCTAAGAAATAAAACCTACTTGCATAAAGATAAAAACGTCCGGGAAAGGAGAGAAACGAAATGTAGGGATGCCAGCGACCCGCAGCAGTAATGGTCCACACAGCTGGTCTACCTCGCCGGCGCCGCCTCGGAGCAGGAGATATTGCCCAGGCGTCGACAAAGCCAGAACAAGCTGGATCGGGAATTCTCAAATCGAAGGCCGTGCGTTCTTCACTTGTTTTTTTTTGGTTTTGTTTTTCTTTTCCCGCCGGCGTCCTTTCTCGTACCCCCGAGGTCTGCTTTAAACGCGCTGAGAGGGCGAGGAAATTCCGTCTTTACGTTCTCGGGAATGGTCAAGCTTACTGCGCGTCAAGCGCCGCCGAATGCAATCGGTCTTCCCAGCGTTCCTTCCCCATCGCCGCCCTGCGCTTGCTTTCCCGGCGTCGAACGCTTAACTGGGTCAAGTCGAATTCCACAGAACATTGCGTTCTTTTTCTCACGGCTTTCCCACGTCATTCCCGCGGCTTTCGTGCAACTTCCCCGGAACATTTGATGCTCGAACACAGTCGCTCAATGTGACGGCTTCACCTCTCTAGGGCAGGGTTGCCGCACTGCCATTTCAGGTTTACCCTCTACAAGCGGAAACATTCCCTTTTTTTTTTTTTTACCCACAAAACCAGTTTAGTGACAGAAGTCGTTGATAAGATATGCATGACATCAGGTATTTTTAAATACAGCAACCGCTCACATAAGTTCTTGTTTTGTAGAACTTTTCATCGCATAGATTACAAAATACAGGGGAGCTGACGTTCGGCAAACTGGTCCTCCTTTCTCCCCTTTTCAGTACTCTACATTTTCTGAATGAACTAGGGGAGCTTAATGAAGGCAAGCAGCCCAATAACTAAACTACCTGCTCGTTTAGTTAAGGAAAGCCACCCGCTGTGCTATTCATGATATACCGCACTGACAGGGGACGTATCTGTGTAGCCATCAGTGAGGAAAATCGTGCGAACCATCTGCATGCACTTGTAAGTTGTGGTGGGTTGGACTGCCTCATCAAAAGAGCAAGATGGGTGAATAGCTATGTGTCACTTTATTCCTCCTGTTCGCCGTAGATTAAAAAAAAAACGAAATTTCAGCTTACCCTCAGATTAAAAAATATTTCCCACGTTCACATGTGTTTAAGTTTTGTTTTCCCTTTGTTTCCCTAGCTGTCATGCCTTTTCCCACAATATAGGAAATTTCCCACGATTCGGCAACACTGCTCAAGGGTCACTTTCATAGGGCGAGTCGGTTAAAAATCTTGCCCGTGGAATACGGCCCCTCGAGAGTGCTGTGTAGTGTTGCAGCAGGAAGAAGCGCGAACGCGTGGTGTCGCAATGTTTTTCTTGCTCGTCTCCTTGTGCAAAGATTGTGCAAAGATATATTAGAGAAGAAAGGTCTTTGCCTTTCTTCTCCAATATATTTGATAGAATACAGACACCGGCACTGTTTTTTTCTTCTGTAGCTTTGCATACAACGTTTGCGTTACCTTTTAATAGCTATCCCATGACGTCGACGAGTTTTTTGTTTTTTTTGCATTTTGCCTCTAAAAAGCAGTTGCTGGCAAAATATTTGAACGCCGATGTAAGTACCGTAAATGAACCTTTTCCTTTGCGTTGGTAGTTTTGAAAGCACTCTCGATTCTAAAAGAAAAAAACGGCAATCGCTCGGTCGCATTATCGATGTCGCAATGTGGACTTGAGATCATTGTTGTATGGTTTATTGAAAAAAAAGTAACAAAATGCGTTACTCGATGTTTGAAAATAAAAGGAACGTGTTGCACGCCTACGTTGCCCTAAAATAAAAGGAACTCGTTACCGTTAACGTTATCGATAAAATCAACCCACGTTAAGTAATGTAAGTAAACTAAAGTCAGAATTATCACGAGTTCTTGGCTGTATTTATTGAGTGGCAAGCCTTGTGCCGAGGTGGTTAGTGGAAACATTGTATTACTCTTTATATTTTTCCAAAATGTGTTATGGGATTCGTATATGGGGCACAACTACAGCATCCGATTACTATAAATTACTAACCCTACAAAAAAAGGTTCTACGCATATTGGAAAACTATGGGGGGAGAATAAGAGAACTGCGGACGGAACCGCTTTTTAATAAATACAAGATCTTAAAGGCAAATCAAGTGTATTACTTCAAATTATTTCAATTCATTTATCGAAAAAGGTTATACCCCACCCCAGTCGCAACAGAAGAATTGTACCCGTTCCGTCATGTTAAAAGAAGGGAACCCTATACAAGAACAAATTACGGAAGGCAAAGTATACACTATCAAACAATTAGTCTATTAAATAACATGCCCTCTATGAACTATGCAAAATCGTTCCCTTTATTTAAAAAAGAATGTAAAGCACTGCTGGTAGGCAGCGATATAAAATTTATCTAAGCTTCTTAATCTAATAAAGCGTTGTATTATACTTTATACCTTCAAAGTTCATCCTTGTTTTATTTTATGTGCATGACTCGCCTTGTTATATTTTGCTGGGTATATACTGTTCTGTTTCCGTAAAGTGAGCGATAATGATGTTTGTTATTTGTGTGCTCCTAAGATGACTTGTTTTATCCTTTCATGTTGATTATAATCTGTATCCTCGTTTTTTGCATCCAGTACGCATTTTTATCCTTATATACATGGCTTTTATTGTTGCATCTGTGTTATGTATGTGTGCCTCAGTTCTGTAAAAGTTTTTTTATCATGCTGTATTTTTTGGCTAGATGGAATTCATTTCCATGTTATTGTTTTATGTGTGGACTGTAAGGGACCGGTGCCACGTCAGGCTTTTTTAGCCTTTTGCGCCGGCCCTTCTTTCGGGCTTTGCCCGAGGGAAAACAAAACAAACAAACAAACATTTGCGCACTTTTATTTCTGAAATGAACTTTTCACTGTGTTGACGTTACAGGTATGTAGAAGCGCCAGATAATAAGAAATTTCATCATGTCCATACATAAAGTTGACATAATATGCGTGGAAGAAAGAGATGTAAATTTGTAAAGTTATGAGGGAAGAGTGCAATAATTTATATGACTTGGCGCCCAGAAACACACAAGAAAAAATAAAGCGCAATTCTTATCTTCCAGTTTTTGGGTGACGTAACAAGTAACGTGTAACTACGTTTCCCGTTACGCAAAAAACGTAATGTTAATGCGTTATTTAATATTGTTAAATAAATAAGGATTACGTTACTGCGTTACCAAGCAATGTAACGTGTTACCAGTAACGTTGTTAATTGTAACGCGTTGCCGCCAATACTGCTAGTGATACATTGACCCTCCAGTTCACTTAGAGAATGCTTACGATTAACATCCGAACGTCTCACCGGATGTTGGTAGCTTTAAAAGTAAATGGGCTACATCGAGGTAAAGCCAGAACTGGTTTCTTGCTAAACACGTGTGGTTTCAGGCGCACAAATCTCTAAATTAGACAAAAAACGCAGTCACGGCAGAATCAATCTTGTTTTCAATCAACGCATTTCAAAAGATAACGTTGTTTTTTGTTTTATTTTACAGGACATGTATTAATAACAGGAGTCTTTAAAAGGGATACAACAACTAAAAGTCGGCGCCTATTTCTTGTTTTATACATGTTCAAGGGAGCAGTATCACATCGGGCACTCCAATCGCTTGCTAAAAAAGACAAGAAAAGGATTTTTAGAACGAATTATACTATTAGCAAGTGGCACCTGGTGTATGTCGCTAAAGCCTCGTTTGTAATGTCCGTCTCGGAATATTGACAGGGAGTGACGATGTATCTCTATCCTAGAACTATGGATGTCTTTCTTGTACAGCTGCAACGGAAAAAGAGTAGCACAAGTGACCGATGACCGGAGCGGCAAAATCGCGACACGCGGCGCTCTTGTTCCCAAGCATGCCGATAGCGAGAGTGCCAGTCACGTTAAATGTCTCAACGCGGGGGTGGCCGGCAGAAAATTCAGGGATAAGATAGCTGTTAAAATGAGGGCTTCAGGATGGGCTGTTTTCTGCCGGCCACCCCCGCGTTGAGACATAAAACGTGACTGGCACTCTCGTTATCGGCGCGCTCGAGAACAATAGCGCCGCGTGTCGCGATTTTGCCGCTTCGGTCGTCGGTCACTTGTGCTACTCTTTTTTCGTTGCAGCTGTACCTGACGTTATGCCGTCAGCTCTACGACCGCCACCAGAGAAGAGGACAAAGTCAATATCCTTCCCACCGGGAATCTTTTTTGTGTGCCCATACTTGCCAGATGTCGCTATTCTCCCTCTACTAGATTATAGAATATTGACCCCCCCACTCTATATTCGAACAAAAGCAGCTTTGCGGTTAGGTTTGTTGGCCCGATGGCTTGAGTGCATCGGTCGTTTCGGTGTCTGGAAAGGCTAAGGCATCCCGTCGACGTAGGCCTTGCCACAGCTTTCTTCATCCCGAGACAGGCTACAATACGATTGCGCCGGATGTCACGTGCTCTCCGCTTACCGCTCTCTGAGCGTTTGCCAGAGTGGGTTGTTTATAACAAAAAAGGAAGCCATCAAGCTCAAAATACAAACGTGCGAATATTATTTACGGGTATTGCAGATCATATTCAGCCTACATTTGAACACGACGGGTATGTTTCGAATTTCGTCGAAGAATCTCTTTAATATAAAAAGTTACAACGTGTGAAATTTAGTCCTGACGGCACCAACAAGACTGCATGTTAAGCAGTTTTCTCGACACCTGTTGCATCATTTAAGTTTCTTTCCACTCCACTGCATCAACATCGTTGCGCGTTCGCGCCTGTGCGTTCCCCGTATCCCTCTCTCCGCGTTCCGTTACCTGCGCGTGAGAGCCCAGCACGGGAGCCGTCATAAGGAGTGATCGATGTCCCGTGCCAATGGCGTGTCTGCAAGGCCCAGCATTTTGGCGAAGTTTAATGTTGGGAATTTCGGGAAGCTACTTAAAAACATATTCGGGAGCCTAGCGTGGAGCAGCCCCAAAGTTTGGGAAAAAGCGAACCCTCGCGTGCGTACCGAAAACATAATTTAAACCAGGCTGCTGTATGAAAAAAATTATCATGTTTGTTTGCTTTGATTTTTTTTCCCAGTAATGGCTTCCGCAGTTGCGTGTTCGAAGAGTAAAATGTTTGACACCCGTTCGTGAGAGCCCGCCCCGCTTTGCATTTTAGCAACGGAGCAAATTTGCTAGAACAGCGTTATTAATAACGGATTTCTGGTGGGACCACTGTCGCTTCATCTTATTCAAGAGGCCACATAATTCACTCTTCGTGCGGCGTGTCCGCCTCCTACATTAAAGGGAGATGGACGGAGGCCGGCTTCGGAAAAATGTTGCGAAGACCCCGGGAATGTTGCCAGCCATCCTTGCGCACATCCCGAAATGCGCGTGCCTATCCAGAGATTTTAAATGTAGGTTTCTGACAAGTTTTTTCATGCAAATAAAATTTCTGAAAAAAGAAAATGTTACAAAAAATTTGCGCGGTGCCGGTGTTTCGTTGTCAGGACTGCGTGACAGCACGTTTTGCATCAAACAATCTAGTGTGTTTCTCCCCAGCGCAAGATGATAAAAATTGCGAGAAGGGATGCGCATAACGTTTTTCCTCGTGCAAATCCCTCGCTAGAAAGCAACCCAGGCAGGACAATCTTTCTGGTGATATGCTGCAACGCAGTTTATTATCGATGCATTTTTGTTTCGGATTTTATAACGAGTACTTTTCGTCCCTCTTACTCAGAGAGCAACACTGAAGACAACTTTGGGGGAGACGTTTTCAAACGCCGATAAGTTTGGACTGCAGTGCTGGAGCGTAGGTTTGACAAAAAGGAAATGTACACCTTTAAGATCATAACATGTCTGTTCCAGGGACCTGCGTCCATGCGCCACGTGTTCACCATTCAACCACCTCTTCTTGAGTGATACGCCCACTTTAATTGCAAAGCAGCCAACTCTTGCAAGTAAATTCGCTCATACTTTGAAGAGTTTGAACAAGTTGAGGGAAAGTGTGCTACAGAAAATTGAGGCTATCGCCCTGTTTGGAAGGATTTCGCCCTACACAAACTGCATTGTAGGGCGAACATTTTGAATAGCTTTGGCTTGCACCAACTTTGCTTTACTTGTAGATAAATTCCTTGGTGCTAGACATATAAGAATTTATGTAATATATTGTTACAGGCTCACTGGAGTCAACTTCAGTTCCGGCTGACGGAATGCCACTCAACGTTCACAAGGGCACCATTGTACTCCTCGTCTTTCTCTTCGTCTGCCTCTAACACTCTCCCCCTCCCCCTTAAAAGAGTTAGCACAGTACAAAAAGCAAGTTATCGGGACTTTGGTTCCCACGGTTCACGTTTCCTGAGAAGAAGGAAGAACACTTGTGCGTGGGATGTACATTTTCAGGTGATGCACATGCGCTGAAAATGTCCTGGTCTTCCGTGAAGTTCCCCAATCTCGTACTTCATAGGTTAGGGGTCCAATTTTCTTAGTGACTTCACAGGGACCCCTGTACCTAGGAAGAAGCTTTTGTGCTCGACCTTTCTTTCGCTGTTCCCTCAGAACCAGGACCAAGTCACCTGGAGATAGACATGGTGTCGAGCCAGGAGCGCTGTATCGAGATGCTGCACGCTGTTGGGAATGTAATATAGCCATTCTTGCTCGTCCTCGTACGTCATCCAGGCGGTGCTGAAAGTTATTGTCAGCAAAATCGTCTCTCCTATTCAGCCACGTTACAGATGATGAGCATTCCAGAGGAAGCACCGCCGTTCTACCATGAACAAGTTGAAATGGTGTATAAGCGGTACTTGACTGCTTCATGGTATTCATCGCGAACGCGGCATAAGGAACAAAAGTGTCCCAATCAGTGTGCTTGACATTTACGTACGAGTAAAGAATTCCAGCAATTGGTCTGTTAGCTCGCTCCACCAACCCGTTCGTCTGCGGTCGGTAGGGAGCTACTTTAGCATGAGTTATGCCTTGAGATGCTAGCTCTTCTGAAAACATGACAGAGGTAAAGGCTGTACCTCGATCAGTGATGATCATCCGTGGCACTCCGTGTCGCAGGAGAAGCTGGGTTCTAAGGAACCGCACCACTTCTTCGGTTGAGGTGCTGGCCACGGTTCATAACTCTACCCATTTGGTAAGATGATCTACCGCCACTAGGATGAAGCGGGTGCCGTCCGATGTACGTGGAAAAGGTCCGAGGTGGTCGATTCCCCACACCTCGTATGGAGCCTCCGGTGGTGGTATGGGATGAAGTTCACATGGCTTGGTTGTATTTGGTGACTTGCGTTTCTGACATTGTGAGCAGGAGGCTACGTAGCTTGTCACGTCCTTTCGAATCCCGGACCACCAGTACCTTTCTAAAATCTTCTGCAAAGTTTTGTCACGGCCTAGGTGCCCCGCCGTAGGGTCGTCGTGGCAAAGATGCAGTACCGCTCTGCGTAGCGAAGATGGGACAACTGGCACCCAATGTTTAGGGCTGGAACTGCGATGGCAAAGTAACCCGGAAGAATCTGGTACGCTTTACGTAGGCGATTAGTCGTGGGCGGTACGTCAGTCGTTCGAAGTCGAGACATGATGTCTTGGATTTCACAGTCTTGTTCCTGGCCTGCGTTCAAATTAAATGTAGGCGCACAAAAGCAAGCATCGTGGTCAGGAGAATCCGGTATGTCCTTCATCGGATGACGAGATAATAAGTCTGCATCTTGGTGTTCTTTGCCACTCCAATGAACAATTGTGAAGTTATGCTCTTGAAGTAAAATTGACCAAAGAAGCCAGTTTGGCTGTCAGATCTTTCTTGCTTTGGAGCCATGTCAAAGCTGAGTTATCGGTCACAACCGTGAAGTGTCGTCCGTAGAGATTTGGCCGGAAGTGTTGCACTGACCAGACTAGTGCAAGACACTCAAGTTCTGAAGAACGATAACGCTGTTCTGCGTCCGTCAGGCGGCGACTTGCGTATGAAACAACACGTTGCGTGTCGTCGTCATCTTGTTGCAACAAAACAGCACCGAGTCCCTCTCCACTGGCATCTGTGTGAAGATAGGTCGCCTTAGCAGGGCAAAGTGGGCGAGAATTGGGGAACGCGATAGCCGCCCCCTCAAAACAGTACCTGACTGTCTTTTTCTCCGCAAAAACTCACAAGCCCGATGTTCCGCTCCGCAGCATCATATCAGAAAATGGCTGTTGGCAGAAGTGCCTGGCATCCTTCCTACTTAAGCACCTAACCTCTCTCACTCTCTCTCAACCTTTCCGCATCACCAACTCCTCTGACCTGATCTCACACCTCACCCCTCTCCATGATTCGCCTGCCCCCCTCGGTCTGTTTTCCTTAGATATCGAAGACATGTATTATAATCTCGATGTCCATTCCCTGCTTGAGTCTGTGAGCAACGCCATAGATGAGAACGGCATGTGCAAGTTCCAAAACGCGTCGGGAGTCTCCGTTAAAGGGTTCCTTTCTCTGCTAGACCTATACCTCCGCTCGACGCTCGTTGAGTACGAAGGAAAAATTTATATCCAGAAGGCAGGCGTCTGCATCGGGTCTTGCCTGGCGCCCATTCTTAGTGAAATCTTCCTAATGTATGTGGATCGGGCTATAAAGGCAAAACTGGAGGCGACGGCACCCGGGTGCCAGGTATTCAGGTACGTAAATGATTATCTTGTGCTGCACCAGGAACAAACCAAAACTGAGACCATTCTCAAAGCATTCACATCAAGCCCCGCCGGCCTCACGTTCAAAAAAGAGGACCCGGTAGGGGGAACCCTTCAATTTTCAGAACTACAACTTAGTCTCCGATCCGGGGGGTTGTGCTGGGAATTCAAACAAAAATCAGAAAAACCAGTTCTCCCCTTCACCAGCGCCCACTCAAAAACAGCCAAGCTAGGCCTGGTTAAGTCCCTCGTGAAGTCTGCGCGATCTAGATCCTGCCCTCATCTAGCCACAAACAGCGTTATCCTCCAAAAAGATAGATTGCGGAAAGCCGGCTATCCAGAAGACCTTCTGACAAATATTCTCAAGAGGCTTATTACCTCCTCCAACACACCTCCCTCTTCACCCCGACCCCGCCGAAAACAATTCGCCGTCATTCCATACACGCACAACACTTCACATCGCCTCAAGGCGCTCGCCTCACGCTTCGACGTAGGAGTCGTCTTCAAGTGTAAATTCAAACTGAAGCAGATGTGCCGCCAGGTCAATAATCCTTCCCCTCCAAATCCCTGTCCCAAGAAACATGAAAAGCAGTTCGTCTCTTGCCGGAGAGAGAGAATCTATTCCATTCCTTTCTCTTGCGGGGGAGAATATATCGGGCAAACGGGGCGGTGCCTAAATGACCGCCTGAGGGAGCACTTCTGAGAGACCGCCGACCCCAACGAGGATTCGGTGCATCCGATTGCAGCACATCGCCGCACATGCGGAGGATGTGAGCCAAGGTTCAAGAAAACGCGCGTGCTCGGGCGCCATCCTCAGAGGTTCGGCAGGGAAGTTATCGAATCTTTTGCGATAAAAAACTCCGGAGTCAATGTTTCTTCCCCATCGCTAGCCCTCTCTGATAGAGAGATAGATTATCTTAGCCAAGAGCTGTCCGGGGTGATTAGACGACCTCGGTGAGCGGCCCGAACCCTACGCGTCGACGCACTCATCCGCCTCTCCCACCCGCCCTTCCTTCCTCTTACCCCCCCCCCCCCTCTACCTCTGCCCTTTCCCCCTTTCCCTAAGTGTGCGCAGGGGATCCTGCGTTCGTACTCCTTGGAATAAACTTTGTTGTGAGTTGAAAGAATGTAGTCGTCTGTGTTTCGTCCTCTCTATGTTTTATACTTTCTGTGATCTAGTACATCTTACCAACACGCTCGTTAGGAATATAATCAACAAGGCACTTTTCAGGTCTTCAAAGGAAGCTTGTTCCTCTGCTGTCCATCGCCAGGGCACATTCTTGCGCAGCAGGCGGGTCATTGGAGCCGCACGGCGCGCATAGTCAGAAATGAATCGGTGAAAATATGATGCGAATTCCTGGAAACTTTTTACCTCCTTTAAGGATGTTGGAACAGGATACTCTGCGAAGGCTTGAAGCTTGACAGGATCTGGTGTAATCCCTCCTTTCGATACAACGTGTCCAAGGTAGGTTACTTCTTTATACCCAAAGTAACACTTTTCTGGTTTCAAGCGCAGATTGGCAGAAGAGAGCGCATCCAATACTGATGTAAGTCTTTGGAGATGTTCATCGAATGTGCTTCCATACACAATTACATCATCTAGGCACACGAGTGCCATGGTCCACTTCAGGTGGCCTAGAACCCTGTCCATTAGTCTCTGAAATGTTGCAGGTGCATTACACAGCACAAAAGGCATTCTCGTAAATCGGTAGAGTCCATCCGGTGTCACAAACGCGGATTTTTCTGCATCCTTAGGGTCAAGAGCAACCTGCCAGTATCCTGATAGGAGATCCAAAGTGGTGAAATACTCTGATCCCTGTAGTCGATCCAGGGCATCATCCAAGCGAGGTAGGGGATACACATCCTGTTTAGTAAGGCTGTTGATTTTTCTGTAGTCAACACAAAACCGGATAGTACCATCTTTTTTTCGGACGAGCACCACTGGAGAGGACCATGGGCTTGATGAAGGAACGACCACCCCTTGTTGAATCATGTCTTTAACTTGCGTTTGAATAACACTCCGTTCGGATGGAGCAAACCTACGCTGTGACTGGTGAATAGGTCGACTGTCCCCAGTGTCGATGGAATGCTCGACTAAAGACGTGCAGCCGAGTTCATTTGGAGAAAGTGCGATGCAGCTACGATGGCGTTGAAGGAGCTGTCGAACCGCTGCCATCTATTCAGCGTCAAGGTCAGGATTAACATTAAATTTTTCCCATGGAAGACTGCGTATGTCTGCCTGTGAGTTGAATTCAAGTGCGACTGTATTCACCTGCACTTCAGGGCAGGAGGGCTGTGCGGTTCCGACTTGTTCCCCCGGTTTTAGCGTGAGGTCGTTCAATCCAATATTTACAGCCAAGATGACGAAGTTTCCCCGCAGAGAAGATGCCAAAGTATGGGGAGAAACAAACTCGTGCCCAATTTTAGCATGGAGGAGAGGTTCGTAAATGACGTCCCCGCTGAAGCTCTGGTCGAGCGTATTCACTGGAACCCACGCAGCAGAGCTCGGGGGTATGGTGATCGTTTTGCACACGTTGACATTGCCTGTCACGGGTGTGATACTTGCTGTGTCAGTGAAAAGTAAAGCTCAAAGCACTTTCTGGACGTGGTTTAGCGAATCTCTCAGAAGTGCAGTTGTGCCATTCCATACGTTGAAGATAACTCGAGCGGCGCCAAGATGTAACTTGTGCCTTGATAAGAACTTACTGTGATCAATTTTCGATGTTGCGATTGTGTTGTCTCTGGAATGCGGAAAGTCATTATTAATAAAGTTATTTTTACGGCACCACTCGTACCCAAGCACTACCGGGCAAACAGAGTTCTCGAGCACTACTAACTCCACTGGTGATGTACTCTCAACTGTTTTCACTTGCAAAGTGAGAATACCCAGGGTGTGAATAGCCGTACCGTTCACAGTGAACAATCCAAGTGACGTCGGACGAAGACGTGCGTCTGCTGGAACCAAGGACGATGCCAGAACGTTCACTGCTGCTCCAGTGTCAAGAAGAGCATCTTGGTATCCAATACATTCGATCCAAACAGTAAATTTTGCAACCGGCGATTGGTTGCTCGCAACTGACGTCGGAGGAAGGTTTAGTGGAGTTACTGAAGAAAGCACCGTACTCGCTCCACCCTTAACCTTGGAAGCTTGATCACTGCCCTTAGAACGGGTTGGTTGTTGTGGACGATTGTACTTCTTTCTACCATGCTGCCTTTTTTGTCGCCGAAGATAAGGCAGAAAGTGGTGATAATGGCTCTTGTAGACGCCCAGCCCTCTGCACGAACTCTGTTGCCCTTTGAGCGGTTGCCGCTTTTAGCGCTTGATCCAGGGCATCTTCGACGCTTGTAGGTCGTGAAATACGTACAAATACTATAACTTCTGGATCAGCTATTGCGTCTACAAAAGCGGAGGTGCCAATCTTATCCTTTGCGTCTGTTGGGACTCCAGGATGTGCCTTGACAATCAAGAGCTGGATGTCGACATCCAGCTCCTGAAGGGTTTCGTGAGAGCGCTGACGGCGTAGACTTAACTCCGAGCTGTGCACTTGCTGGAGATGTCTATCTCCAAAACGTCGTTCAAGTGCCTCACGTAGGGCCGGGAACGATAGGTGGATACCATCGAATTGGTAAAGCACGTCTAGAGCTGGTCCTTGCAACTGGGAGACGAGCGCGTGAACTTTGTCTTCCTCCGTCCAGCCGTTGGCTTGTGCAATAACTTCAGCCTAGTACAGATAAAGGTGAACTGGTACGCTGCCGTCGAAGGGCTTTAACTTCAGTGACGGATTAGTCTTTACACGGGTACCTCGGTTCACATTCGTCAAGGGGCTAACTGTTTAAACGATCTCACCTCCATCCAGAGCCGTTGAACAGGTGTTGAAGTCATCTACAGAAATCCCCAAAGCGGCACTTTGTGGCCCATTGATGTCACTCGGAAAAACATTCAAGCCAGTTTGAAGGCGTTCTAGCGGCGTTGGAACGCTCATGGAGAAGCCATTTTCAGCTGCTCGCTGCGAAGTATTGCTGGAGTGGGACGTAACGTGCAGTGGATTCGCCATCGAAGTTTAGAAGTGATCCCACCGCTGCCACCAAAATGTTACAGGCTCACTGGAGTCAACTTCAGTTCCGGCTGACGGAATGCCACTCAACGTTCACAAGGGCACCATTGTACTCCTCGTCTTTCTCTTCGTCTGCCTCTAACAATATTGAGGATAACAACGCAACACGATTTTAACCTCCTTAATAATGAAAATTTCACCTGCGGATAAATGTCTTTGTATTTTCGAGTATAATAGTGCGATGGAGAAGTCGGTAGGGTCATGCTTACTTTATGGCGTGTGATTTAATATGTCTGTATATTTATGTTTCTGTGCATGTGAATACTGCCTGTTGTGCTTGTGGCCCCTAACTTTGCTCTTAAAATACATTCATTCAAGTGTTTGCTAAGATCGCCAGCATCTTACTTTTTGTGTTCACCAGCAGTCAATGGGTGCTCCTATGACACAAAAGGTTCGTAGCCCTTAAATGCATTGATTTGCACAATTAGGAGTGTAATTTTTGTAACTTGCGATTTAGGTGTCTTAGTCATAAAGAACAACTGTTTGCACGGGAGTCTGCACAAAATTGTTTCTTAAACTCTCATTCTTCACAAAAGCAATGTTTATAGTTATTAGAGCAGGAAAATGTGTTGCCTCGTTTAGAACGAATACATCGTACAAGTTGTTTGTCCCGTTCAGCAAACTAAAAATAAATTATAAGGTACACGTGCCTTTCCTTATTCAGCGGTGTGTAGCTCGTCAAATTTGTATGCACAAACAAGTCAGAAAAAACGTTTTGGAGCGACGTACGCAATCGACAGCGGAAAATTACGTCTAAACGAAACAACTCTCCGCAGCCACGCATGGCAGGTTCCGTCCCTGATCGCACCGATTGCCGCAGCCGTGACACTCACATGCAAACCAGCCGTGACGGTCTTTTTACGTACACGCCAACTTCAAGATGCGCATGGTGTTCAAATTTCCAAGCAGTTGTGGGTGCCTTTGTAACGAACGTCGTGCTCATTTCGAATGATTACCCACCAGGAAGACGACACTAATTGGTTCCGCGACACTCTCTGCCAGCTCGGCTAATATCCGACTGCAGGGAAAGGGTGCCGGGCGCGAGTCTCTCAGTGGGCTGCCTAATGTCGCGTGTTAGTGCCAACGCGGAGATTGGAGATGATCACGTTTGCTAGTTGTCAAAGCGTTTCTTGATGACAATCGCCACTGTGGGGCTTAACGATTTTCCGGCAGATGTAATGATGACTCCGCACATGGTTTAATGCGTTTGCTAGGAGAAAGCCTCGGAACAGCGAGGAAGCGACGGTCGTGGATATTTGTGGTAAACAACATTAAATTAGGCGGAGCATTATGCCCAGATGAACGGTGAAAAAAAAATCGGTTGTGCACACGAGAAAACGAACTGGTACGGCGTGGGACCACAAATGACTACCTCGCGTTAGGCTGGTACGAGAAGAATGGACGTGAAATGCAGCTATTCTGCTTAGAACGCGTCCCCAAAGAGATTGTTTACCGCGTCCTCATTTGAGGTCCCACAATTTACTCCTATTAATGTCACTTTTTTAATAGCAAGTTTTTGGGGACCGTTTTTGCACAAACGATACATTACGATTGGTTCTAGGTTACTGACTGCGCATGCGCGATGTCACTGCTGCCTTACCGCTGTCCAGTTTTCGAACCGTAAGTTGTGATTGTGTGATAATGCGGATGCTTGGGCAAGTTGGTGATTCATGCTTGGATGGGACAGCGCGGATGAACAGTCACACTCACATGCAAACAGACTCGCAGCGCTGACATTCAACTCAGTTTTATATTTCTTCTTCCTCAAATCTTCAACTTCTTCACCTTTGCCGTTAATGAGAACAATTTAAATTTTTACACACCAGAGACCAAATAGCCAATACATATTAAAAATAACTAATAATTAAATAAATCATGCAAAGGCAACTAAATAAATCATATTAAAAACTAAATTAAAAATTAAATTAAAAAATTTAAAGCGAAAAATTTCTCATCCCTATTGGTGCTTTGATGATATCTCTAGATAATCCAATTCTTTTTTTGGCAAAGCTACGGATGATACACTAACACATTGTTTGTCCAACCTGGCTATTTGTTCAGCTTCGATGATCTCTCGTGTCAGCTGATTACCACTTCTGGCTATGACAGTACAATTACTCAGGTCCGCTGAACACCCGCAATCCCGGCAATGGATACCTAGATTCCCTGATATTACTCTGTTTATGTTATAATGATGCTCTCGTAACCGGTCATTGAGACACCTCCCGGTCTGCTCGATATACTCTTTTCCGCATGAGAGGGGAATGGCATAAACCATCCCTTCAGAGCATGGAACAAACGGGAGTGGTGCTTTTTGGTACAACCTAAGGTCCTATCGGAGGAAGAATTGACTTTTTTACATAAACTAGAGAGCTTGCGTGGAGCAGAAAATACTACGTTAACGTTTACGCGGTTGCCTATTTTTTTTAAGACCATGAGAATTATATTGAATATAAGGCACAACCGCTGGCCTTTGGTTTCTGTCCCTCTTCTTACATTGGATTAAATTGGGATTTTTGATTTTCTGAAGAAGTTTTTCTGCGACAGATATTAATACGTGATTAGGGTACCCCCCTGAAGTAGCCTAGCTATCTGCGCGTCAAAGCTGGTTTTTACAGTATGCGGGCATGACTTTGTGATGGCATTTTTAAGGCATAGGTTGACTACACCCCTCTCAACTAATTTGGAGTGGGCTGATTGATATTGGAGGAGTGGCTTTTTCCCCCTCGGAGCGTATGTCCAACAAGTATGATGAGAAAGAAAACACAGTCTGAGGTCGAAGAACCTTAGGGACTCTTCAACCGGAAGTTCATGGGTTATGTCCAAAGGATCCAACGAGTTCTTAAATATCGAGAGGGCATTGGACACAGAACTTGAAATGTCGTTGCCATCAGGGGCCAAGAAAATCAAAAAATCATCTATGTAGCGGAACACTTTCACAACTTTTGAAGTGTCCAAACGCCTTTGTAGGATGTTCTCCTGATGTGCTAAGTATAGGTCACTAAGACGAGGCGCAATGCAGGATCCAATGCAAACACCTTTCGTTTGTCGGTA
Organism: Ixodes persulcatus; assembly: GCA_013358835.2. Classification (NCBI taxonomy): domain Eukaryota; kingdom Metazoa; phylum Arthropoda; class Arachnida; order Ixodida; family Ixodidae; genus Ixodes; species Ixodes persulcatus. The sequence goes on from JABSTQ010010566.1 coordinate 355,153, forward strand.
GATGTGTCCATCCCACGTGGTGAAAGTAGATTTCAAGTAGACTGTAAGCAATTCAAGAAAACCGATTTGGGACATTCCTGAGTAATATCAGGGAATCTAGGTATCCATTGCCGGGATTGCGGGTGTTCAGCGTACCTGACTAATTGTACTGTCATAGCCAGAAGTTGTAATCAGCTGACACGAGAGATCATCGAAGCTGAAAAAATAGCCAGTTTGGACAAACAATGTGTTAGTGTATCATCCGTAGCTTTGTCAAAGAAAAAATTGGATTATCTAGAGATATCATCGAAGCACCAATAGGGATAAGAAATGTTTCGCTTTAAATTTTTAAATTTAATTTTTAATTTAGTTTTTAATATTATTTCTTTAGTTGCCTTTGCATGATTTATTTAATTATTAGTTATTTTTAATGTGTATTGGCTATTTGGTCTCTGGTGCGTAAAAATTTAAATTGTTCTCATTAACGGCAAAGATGAAGAAGTTGAAGATGTGAGGAAGAAGAAATATAGAACTGAGTGGAAAGTCAGCGCTGCGGGTCTGTTTGCTTCCTGTGTGCATGTGAGTGTGACTGTTCATCCGCGCTGTCCCATCCAAGTGTGATTGTGTGATCAAAGTGGCTGATATCAGAAGCATCTCTGCTCGTTTAGAGAACGGCTGCTTTGCTGCGAGAAGAAGACTGCCGAAGCTTTGCTTCAAAAAAAATGCCATAAAGGCGGTGAGTCATTCAAGTCGAATTCACGACAAGTAAACCAAAAAAAAAAACCGCTTTAGAACGTCACGAGTCTCGCCGGCAACAATCACCTCCTTTTCGAGGGCGAAGTCAAATAAAAGTGAGTTTTCTATGTTTTTCTCTTCGACAAATGACAATTCAAACTCCTCCTCAAAACTTCTTAGTGCCATGATTGCGCGAAGATCATCTGCTCCTTTAGCAGAGAAGCTTTTCAGTCACAGCGGGGACGCCGCCGAAACGTTTAGCGCTCCCATTCTAGCAAACCAAGCCAAAATATGGTTTGTTTCACGAATTTGGCTGCAGACGTTTTCTGAAAACTAAAATGTTTTTCTTTTTGTTTGTGAAATTTCTAAAGACTACTCCCCTGCCCCAAAAAACATGCCCCCTCTTTAGCCATTTTACGGAACCGTTGTGCATTTCCGTTGCCAGGCAGCCCGACTTGCACCGATCGTCTCCAAACGCGGTTCTCTAAAAACCGTTTTATGGAAAGCGATCAGTCCAAACTCCCGATCCGAGGTGCCGATCGTTGTGTCTATCAACCCTGTTTTATTTCCATTCCAAAAAAACTGCCGTATAAGATGCTCGTAATACAGCAATTCATGGCCTATTTAGGCATAAGTGTGTACGACCCAATTCAAATTTATATATATATATATATATATATATATATATATATATTAATCTTGAAATCTTTTGTGGGTGGCAGACCTCAGCTAACGCAGCCTTCATTTTTGTCTTTGAATTTGGTCGTTGCGCTATCTTTCAAGATATTACTGCAGAAATTGCTCGCTTCTTTTCAAGGCGCCAGAATAATCGCTCTCGTTAATGGAGCGCCGAGCCTCACACCGTGACCAAGATGACCGCGTTCCAAGTCTGTCCCTTGCTACCGCACTACACACAACAAAGACTGCGTCCTCCAAGCCAGGGCATCCAAGGATAGTTTGGAGTCCTGATTCACTTTCCTCGCGCGCAAGTATCCGCCGTTCTGGACTTCGTCCCGATAAGAGGTGAAACCTGATAACGCATTTTTTTTTTTGGCCCAGATTTTTGGGTAATGGACTCGATGCCCAAAGCTGCAGCAACCAAGTTGCCCGAGTGAGCAGCCGAGAAAGAGAGCAAAATCTGGTCGTTTCGTCCACGCGAACGAAAGAAATCGTTCGGAAAAATGAAGGAAGATAATTCGCTCAGTATCTGTATTTCGGCCGCCGAACCGAGTCGAAAAACGCACGCCTCAAGCCCAAAGTTCGCGGAAAGGCCCAGGCAGGTGAAGGGAATGGTACAGTGTCCTTTTGTGCGTGGGAGTCTGTGTGTGTGTGTGTGTTTATAGCATATGGCATATTACCTCTCCGATGAGACAACGTAAGGAGGCAGTATGGCAACACTTTAGAGGCTGAAATGTTGGTGCCTGCCTGATTGCAAACGGCGCATCCTGGTAAATAGAACTTTGCAGCGCGTGGTTTTTTGAAGAGGAATTTTAAACTCTTTGGACGCACACCACGAAGTTTGCCTCGAATCTTGGTCACTGTTATTGTCTTGTCAGACATCCCCTTTCTTTTATTAACTTAAGGTTGTATATGATCTGAATGCTATCATTTCATACCCTGGGAAATGCAGTAAACAAACTCACTTTACATTCTCCGTAAAATTGCGAAAGGAGTTGCCTGACACTCACTAGGTAGGATTAAAGCGCCTCAATGTGTAATTTTATATATATATATAAAAAAAACTTTAGGTTGAACTGCTAAAAAAAAACGAAAAAAGGCACAAAAAGAAGACGATTTGAGCATGCTCAAGAGGGCCACGAGCTCAGACTTTAGTATATTTTAGGAGAGGATTGTTGATATTATAGTGGGTAAAGTTATGTTGAGTTGGGCTCAAACGGTGTTTGTAAGAAGTTCCGCTTCTAACACCAATTTTTAGTACAAATATGGGAAAACAGAAAATGGGTGAGGAGGGCAGAAACTTAGTCTGATGCTCCAAATGGGACGCAGAGCAGATCAAACAAAAGAACAGGTATCGCTGGGAATAAAATGAGGATCCCTTCTGCGTTCCTCGATGGCATAGCACAAAGAACAGATATAAAATGGTCTATGGGCGTTTGTGAGAAACCTTATGGTGATCTATGCCCGTATATTGCAATCTATGGTCAGCCGTAAGAAGCCATAAAACACGCTATAGCCACCTACAGAATAGTCTGTCTTTAAAGCTATAGAATCCCGACCATTCAGATTTCTCTAGCCGGCTATTGAATAATATTTGCCTATGGATATATGATCTCATGACTATTCTGTTTTCTTTAGCGAACTATTTAAAAATGTATGTCGTTAACGCTACAGCTTCGTGACTGACCAATAAGCTTTAGCCGGCAATAGAGTGGTTCATGCTCCTAAATATATAGACTCGTGACCACTGAATTTTATTTAGCCGACTCAATAGTGCTTTATGCCACCAAAGCTATCGTCCTCCGACATTTCAATGTGCTTTAACCGGCTATAAAGGGATGTATGCCTCTCAAGCTATAGACTCCCGACCATTCAATTTATTTTTAGCCTGCTCAGTGGTGTTTTATGTCGGTTAGGTTGTAGACCCACGACCTTCTTCTTGGCACAGCAGAAGTAGGAAAGTGGAAGAGAGTCATTCATGCGCTCGCTCGTGGCGAGAAATTTATTTAGCCAGCTAAATGGGGCGTACGTCGCCGGTGCTATTACCAGCGATCCCAAAAGCGTCCTCAGCTGCCTATAGGACTATTGCAGTTACGCCGGCTGCTCTCCCTTCATATTGCCTTACCCGGGTGTTGACGTTATCTCCATCATCCGTGTTTTTGCTCTAATTATCTTTGTTTCTACCGGTGCGTTTTAATTGTTTGTGAGTTTATGTATTTTGTAGCTTAAACGTATTTTACTTTGTACGCGCCTCCGCCATGTTCGTATTTCTTTCAGGGTGAAATATTTTTGCATTTAATGTTTTTGTGTAGATTTCGTCGTTCTCCACGCGGGCGCGACACAAAAAAGCGATACTTACGCCACTACCGAGGTGACTTCTACTCTTGTCAGGGCAGTCTATCGCGCTCTAAACTTGTCCATTTGGCTCGAATGAAATATTGAGAGGGCTGTTTGGAATGTCAGTGCACATGTAATCACTGTAGGCAGAGTAACGTCGTAGCAATCGCGACGCGAGAGCCGACTGTGCCTCGATCTGTCCGGCCGCGCTCGCTCTGTTGAAATGTCAGCGTGGGACTTTCGAGCACCGTTAGCTTACTGAAGATGCAAGACGCTACTTTGTCGTCGCGAATCCTTTGCCCTTCAAACGGCTGTGAAGCCGTTTCATCGCACGGAGTACCCTCCGCGGCGTCTTTCAACAACCGTTCGCGCAGCATCGCAACCTTCCGTCTTCGCGCGCCTGCGGATCACCGTCGCGGGGTCTTATGTTTGCGGGGATTCATCTTTGTGGGGAGGAGGAGGAGGAATAAATTTTATTACGGCGAGCCTTATGTGCTGATGTCTGGGCACCCGCCTGGTGGGGAGTTTCCTTTAGTCCGGGATACCCTGGCCTGTGCTGGCCACTCCGGCCCTCTGCACCAAGCTACGCTAAGATGAGAGGACGGCGCTGGTCAGCCGTGCCGCCCACTGCTCGTATGTGGGCTGGGAATTAGGAGTAAGAGATAGGGTTAGTTGACACTCCCATAGTAGATGGTATAGGGTACCAGGGTGGGGGCAGTATTTACAAGGAGCGGGGTAGAGGGTAGGGTACCTGGCATGGAGTAGGGTATTGTGGGGTGAGAGCTAGTCTGTAGTCATCGGAAGATGGTAGCTTCGGCTCTGAATAGTTTTGGGTGGAGTGCTGGATATTGCTGGCGCCCGTGCCAAGGCTGGGCGAGTATATCGGCGTATTTTTGAAGAGACGTGGGCTTGAGGTTGTCTTGAGCTTGGAAGTCTGCTTCCTCTTGGGAAACGGACCGGTGTGTGTGTCCACGGGACCAGACAATGTGTATTTCTAGAATCTGCTTCACTTGTTGTAGGGTAGCCAGTGGTAATTGTGATATCCGTCCGATGAGGAAGTTGCGAATTGCAGCTTGAGAGTCGGTTAGTATAGTTAGATATTTTTCGCCAGTTGTGGCGTCTATGGAGGTAGCAACTTCTTTGGCTGTTTCTATGGATGCCTTAAGGGCCGTGACTGCTGTTAGTTTTTCTCCTTTGGCGCCCGTCACACTGGCAGCGTGGGCAGATCTGCGGGGGTATGGAGATGCGTCTGCATAGCGGGTGAAGGGGAAATGGTCGTACTGTGCACGAATGGCTCGGGCCCTCGCTGCTCGTCGTGCCTTATTTTATGTTTCGTGAATGTTGCGTATGATTGGTTCCACTTTGATGGATTGTCGTATGGCTAGGGGAATGCGTGTCTTTCGACCTTGCTCTTGTGGGGTTGAATATCCTAGCTGGCGGAGCGTGGCTCTACCCGCGGAGGTGAGATGGAGGCGTGTATGTTGTGAAATTCGATGCGCTTCTTGGATTCCTTCCCACGTGTTGTGGACGCCAGTTGTAGCCGTCTCTCTGTTGCCGTTTTGGGGGACAATCCCAGTGCTGCTTTTTAGGCTTGCCTCTCACAGTGTTCAGTTTAACGTTTTCAGAAGGTTTAAGGGCTAAATACGAAGTACCATATGCTATCTGGCTGATGAGGATGGCCTGTATGAGGCGAAGAGTATCTGTTTGTTGGTGGCCGAACCTTCGGTGAGATACGCGATGAATGAGGTGCACAAGTTGTGTGAGAGTACGACGCAGGGGGAGGATTGTTTGGGCACCCAATCCGTCTTGGGGTATGGTGAGCCCCATAGCTCGGAGGTGGGGTACGTTGGAGACGGGTTGACTATTGATGCAGTGTTCCGGATCTGGTACGGAGTTGGCGCGTTGTTTAGGTGTTTGATGGCATAGTGTAAGTAATGCGGATATTTCGGGGCCAGATTCTATCCCCCGTGGTTGCAGGTATTGATGTGCTACTTGGAAGGCAGTTTCTAGGGCGTCTTGTTGGTCACCTATGGAGCCCGTAGGTGTCCAGAGTGTGAGGTTATTCGCATATATGGCGTGTCGGAGGTTGGGGATCGTTTGTAGGAGAGGGTGTAGGTCCTTCATGCCAATGTTGAACAGTAGTGGAGATATCACTGATCCTTGTGGGGTTCCTTTAGGCATAGTTTGGGAGGTGTTTGAAGGGAGGTGTCCGATACCCACTTTTGAGGTGCAGGTTGGTTAAGAAGGTGATAATGTAGTTGTAGAGACCTTGGCCGCAATTAGTGGAGGCGAGACCTTGAAGGATTGCTTGGTGCGTTATGTTTTCAAATGTTCCTTTGATGTCTAGCGCTAGGATTAAGATTTTGTGGTGATTTGTTAGTTTGTATATGATGTCTTCTTTCAATTGAAGACAAACATTTTGGGTTGAGAGATGAGGACGGAATTCATACATCGTATCCGGGAAGTAACCGTTTTCCTGGATGTGGGGTGAAAGTTGGTTGTGGATCATATGTTCTAGGAGCTTTCTCACACGGGATATCAGGGAGATGGGTCGAATATTTTTGAGCTTTAGGGGCTTTTCCGGTTTAGGTTTCAGAGTTATATCCGCGTGTTTCCATTGTAGGGGGTAGAGAGCCAGCTATCCGGTGATTGTTGATGTATTGTAGAAGGTTTTCAAGGGCTGTGGGGTCGAGGTTTTGAAGTAGTTTCTTTGGAATTTTGTCTTTTTTCCCGGGGTGGTGTTTCCTGTGACGTTTTGCACTGCGGCTTCGATTTCGGCGATTGAGAAAGTGTAATCTAGTGTGAGATTGCGGGTGCCGGTGTATGGTGGGAGAATTTGCGGTAGGTTTAATGAAGTTGCTTCGAGGGTTTGTTTTAGTTCTTATATGAAACCTTACTCAGTGCCTGGGTGGTTGTGTAAAAGTCTTCGAAGTTGATGCGCCGTAGTTGATTTGGATTTTTTTTTCCATGAGGGAGCCGAGCAGGTACTAGGTGCAATGGGCTCCCAGTGTTTCATGGAGTTTAGAGCAGAATTGAGACCAGTTTTGTTGGCTTAATTGGCAGGCGTAGGTTTCTGTTTCGAGCGTTAGTTTGGCGATGCAAATTCGCAGTTTACGGTTGGTTTTACGTGTTTTCGATCCTTTAAGGAGTCCGTTTTGGGCGTTCCAGAGGTGGAGGAGGTGAGCAACAATGGCTGGGTTGTCTTGAGTTAGCGGTAATTCTTTGGTGTGTTTGGCGGCTTCTGTGAAGAGCTGGGTCTTACATTCTTCTAGATTGTCAATAGGGTCGGTGGGGGAGTTCTCTCGAAATTTTTCCAAGTTGGTTAGTCGGGCCGTGCCAATTCGCTGCTGACTGTTTTTGCGGTGGGGGATTTGGAGTTCATTGATGTAGTAGTCGCTACCTAAGGTTTCTTTCAGAGGGGACCACGTGGTGTCTTTGATGTTATGTGAACGTGAGATCTGGGGAGTTGTCTCTTGAAACGCTGTTTCCGATGTGGGGGGGGGGGCTATGGGGGGTATGGGGGGTATTTTAGAGGTGGAGATTATTTTGTTCTACGGCTTCTTGTTGTTGAGTGCCCTTTCGGTTGTTTTTGAGATAGCCCCAAGCTTTGTGTGGAGCGTTAAAGTCTCCTAGGACGACTAGTTTGCGACCTTTGGTGCGTTGTCGTACGTATTTTAGTAGGCGGTCTATTTCAGAGAGGGGTGATGTGGGCGAGCAGTATATATTTAGAATATAGAAGCTGGTATGGGTCTTCTTGTGGGGCAGCAGTTTGATGAATGTGTAATCTATTGTGGTGGGGAAGGTATGTGGTTGGGCCGTTTGGGTAGTTTGTACTAGAATGGCCGTTCTGGGTGTGGGGTCTGGGGTGTATGATGTGTATCCTCGTAATGTAATGTGGTTGGTGTCAGTTTCTTCTAGGGCAATGATGTCAGGTGAGTGCTGCGGTGTAGGTGGAAGGAGTGAGGCTTGTTTTCTTCGATACGATTGACAGTTTCACTGCCATAGGAGTAGCGAGGGTGGATGCGCTGAGTCGTCCTTAGGTGGACTGGAAAGAGTCATCGTTGGATAGGATAGTGTGGGTCGTGTTGTCGGGGTATCGGCCTGCGTTGCAGTGCTTCGGTTTTTTAGGGCTTTCAGTGTGGTATGTTCGATGTCTTCGAAGCGTCGTTCTAGTCCACCGAAACGGGTGCTGATATGGTTGCTCGTGTCATGTATAAGGCGTTCTAGGCGTCCTGTGTCCAAGGTAGTGTGAGAGGGGTCATGTGTGTTTGTGGCCATTGCGGGAAGGGGTGTTTGTGGTGCAGAGGAGACACGTGATGACGTGAGGAGTCCCATTTGCGTCAGTAGCTGCTCAACGCGTTGTTCTCGGGTTGCGGTGCGTTTTTGAGTAGCTCCCAGTTTTCGGCGTAGGAGCGCGTTTTCTTCTTCGAGGGTGTGGATGCGGGGGTCGGGAAGCGAGGTGGTGTGTGGGGTGGAGTGTGTGAGAAAGGGTGGGGGGGGATTGGTCAAGAGTAGTGAGTGGGAGGTGGCCGACAACAGCTGACCAGCTCACTTAATGTTTAATTGAACGTTGAAGGTGTTGCTTCCCTGGTTCTTGAGGCGTTGACTGGGTTTGGGAGTTGGGCGGGGTTTGGAAGGTATGCTGCTCGGGGGATGCACGTTCCCGGAAACGCAGGGGTGGGGGCAATTGGTGGACTTTTCTTCGACAGTCCTTGCTGGCCGTGGGGTGATACAGGCCGCAGAGTTGGCACGTGGGTGCAGAGTCATGGTCAGGTGTGGGGTTTTTGGTGTGGCACTGGGCACATAAAAGCGTATCAGGGGTAGGACAAACGTCCCGTCTGTGTTCAAGGTCACCACACAGAGAGCAGCATTGCACAGCTTGTCGATAGGGGTGGCATCGTATGAAGAGGCCTTAGGCTTTGATGTAAAACGGCACATGCGGTCCTTCGAAATTTATGACAGCAGAGGTGAAAGCGTCCAGCATTTGTGCATGCTGTATGCTGAGTCCGTTGGGTGCGAGAATGTAGGGTAGTTGTTCCGTGGTGGCGCCCTGGTCTAATCCGTGAATCACGCCACGGACAGTACAGTGCTAATCACACTTCTCTATAACGCGCGAGCGTGCGGCTTTTTCCGGGGAGCGCTAGACTGGTGGCATTCGCGAAAACTAAGCTAGTCACGTGGCGCAACATTGAGCGGCCCGATGGAGGGGTATTCTGCTTCCTCTATCAGCTTGATAAGCGATAAAAGTAAAGTGCTTTATGATATATATATTTTTTTTATGACGACATCGTTGATAGGCCTTTATGCTTAAGTTTGTTTATTGTTCTAGCAATGATGTTTGTAAAAAGCGTGCGAGCAGCCTTCCGCGTTCACCGCCGGCTGATAGAGTGGGCAAGACAAACCTCGAGTGGGCCGTTTCATGTTGCGCCACGTGACTAGCCTAGTTTCCGTGAATGCCACCAGTCTAGCGCTCCCCGGAGAAAGCCGCACGCTCGCGCGTTATAGACAAGTGTGATTAGCACTGTACCTGTAAGTGGCTTTAGGTACGGTAGGACTTCGTGGATTGTTGCGCCCAGTTGCATCGCGGTGATTTTAGTGAGCGCCGTGGCACAGTTTTCGTGGGGCGTGCTTGCGACAATGAGATTTTGTGATGCTTGGGGTAGTACTGTCACGCAGGCGTTGAACACGTGGACGAAGATCTTACTTGCCTGTTGTAGGCTTTTGGTCATTTGCCGGTCGTTCAAAAGCACCTACGCGGAGTTCTGCGCGAGCCTGCTTGATATCGGTAGATGATTTTATACTTTGTATCAGAGAGTCGAGGCGCCTGTATGGTTCGTGGAGAGGTCGGCTGAGTGCGGGACGCAGGAAGCGGGGCTGTGGTTGCTGCTTGTTTGAAGTTGCGGCGCTTCCGTAGTATTTGCTGCCAGGGGCTGAGTGACGGGATTGTGCGTCCGATGAGCGCGTCGAATTCCATCGGGGTTTCCGTAGTCGTGTGCGTGTCGGCGGGTGCGGTGTGGTTGTGCGCCAGGAGCGGAGTGGCAGCTGATGCTTGGTTGTGCGCCGGCAGCACCGGCAAGGAGGTGGCAGCAGCTATCTGGGCGGGGCGGCAGTAGGCCCGGCGGTGGCTGCCGGCTTTTGGCAGAATAAGTGGTCCAAGATCAACGTGAATGGTATCAACGTGACGGGCGTGGTTGTAGGAAGCCGGTAAAAACTGTTTAAGGGTGATAAGTGCACTTCGGCAGCCGTGAAAGGTCGAAAACGCGGGGGGCTCTTGCAACGTGCGTGTAAACTTCGTGGCCCCCTGGTGGGGTCTGTTCGCGAGGGTTCATAAAATACTCGGATCTAAGTCACGACAATGAACCACCGGCGCTCGCAGAGTGCCCACAGGCGCCAGAAAGGTTCCGATGCTGCGCGGGCGGTCGATGACAGGCGCTGCTGCGTAGGAAACGCCGCGCGCTGGAACGTTTCCGCAGGCGTTCCCAGGACAAAAAGTCTCAACGAAAAAGCAGCGTCCTGCATCATCAGCCAGCTAACGCTGCTGGAGAGTCCCACGCTCACATTTTAGCAGAGCGAACGCCGTCAGCCAGATTGAGGCGCAGTCGGCTCTCGTGTAGCGATTGCTGCGTCCTTGCTCTCCTTACACTGACGACATGGGCAGTGACATTCGAAACAGTTCTCTCAAGACTTCATGCACGTCAAAAAGACGAGTCTACAGCGCGATAGAGTATCGTGACAACAGAAGTGTTTACGTCGGCAGGGGCGTAATGAGCGGTGCAATGTCCGTCGATGCCCGCCTCGAGAGCGATGAAATATGCACAAAAACGCGTGTTAACAGCCGAAAGAAAAGTATCTAATTAATATTGTTAGGCGCGTGCCACCCTAAGTACGTCCTATCACTTCTCTGTTCTGCGAATTTCGCAAATCAGCAAGCGCTGTAGGTGATGTTTTTTTAATTTTAAGATATTAAAGTCGTTGGAGCTTCTTAGACGCGCACAGCCAGACCATGTGTCATAGTGATGCGTAGAGATTGTAATTCTTGAGAGTATTATAAACTAAACTAAAGAATGAAAAACGTATTACACAGAAATAAGCGGCACCTTAAATTTTCCTACTTGCTGGTAACAACAAAAGGTTTATGCTTTATATTTTTTTCGCAATGTCCGTGCATACTAACAAAAACTGTATCATTTGTTATACCATGTAATGAGAAATGATACAAAGATGCAAATATTCTAAAAGTTGAAGCTTAAAAACACGAACCTAACAGTATACACATAATGTCAAATGTTTTAATGAAACATTTATTATATAAATATTTTTTTTATTTGTGGGCATTGTGCGCATAAAATTTGCCGCGGCTAATTCTTTAGTCTCAAATTATAATGTGGGTTATATGGCGTAAAACATAGTATCTTCAATCTTCCCATTATTTGCGTGACTACTGAGCTGTACAACTTCTTCGGAAGTCCAGAAGCTGGCCTTCACGTGGCGGGCCTGTTCACTCTGTATCGATAGCAGAGTAAACGCTATGCTTGCGTTAGGCCAGTCGTTGTTTTGGTTAGGGTCCCGTGACTATAGGCTCCAAGCTGGTGATAACGCAGAACACGACAGCTGCCTGAAGGCGAAGGCTACACATAGCAGCCTCTGCACAATCAACCATGGGTCGAACTTTCAAGTGGATTCAAGTGACAAATTCGCTCGTTGTGTTTATTGTGGCGATGCCCCTGAAGATCAAACTTTCTGAGCGCAACCCCGTTCTGGCCTTGTGCGAGCAGTATATATTTAGAATATAGAAGCTGGTATGGGTCTTCTTGTGGGGCAGCAGTTTGATGAATGTGTAATCCATTGTGGTGGGGAAGGTATGTGGTTGGGCCGTTTGGGTAGTTTGTACTAGAATGGCCGTTCTGGGTGTGGGGTCTGGGGTGTATGATGTGTATCCTCGTAATGTAATGTGGTTGGTGTCAGTATCTTCTAGGGCAATGATGTCAGGTGAGTGCTGCGGTGTAGGTGGAAGGAGTGAGGCTTGTTTTCTTCGATACGATTGACAGTTTCACTGCCATAGGAGTAGCGAGGGTGGATGCGCTGAGTCGTCCTTAGGTGGACTGGAAAGAGTCATCGTTGGATAGGATAGTGTGGGTCGTGTTGTCGGGGTATCGGCCTGCGTTGCAGTGCTTCGGTTTTTTAGGGCTTTCAGTGTGGTATGTTCGATGTCTTCGAAGCGTCGTTCTAGTCCACCGAAACGGGTGCTGATATGGTTGCTCGTGTCATGTATAAGGCGTTCTAGGCGTCCTGTGTCCAAGGTAGTGTGAGAGGGGTCATGTGTGTTTGTGGCCATTGCGGGAAGGGGTGTTTGTGGTGCAGAGGAGACACGTGATGACGTGAGGAGTCCCATTTGCGTTAGTAGCTGCTCAACGCGTTGTTCTCGGGTTGCGGTGCGCTTTTGAGTAGCTCCCAGTTTTCGGCGTAGGAGCGCGTTTTCTTCTTCGAGGGTGTGGATGCGGGGGTCGGGAAGCGAGGTGGTGTGTGGGGTGGAGTGTGTGAGAAAGGGTGGGGGGGATTGGTCAAGAGTAGTGAGTGGGAGGTGGCCGACAACAGCTGACCAGCTCACTTAATGTTTAATTGAACGTTGAAGGTGTTGCTTCCCTGGTTCTTGAGGCGTTGACTGGGTTTGGGAGTTGGGCGGGTTTTGGAAGGTATGCTGCTCGGGGGATGCACGTTCCCGGAAACGCAGGGGTGGGGGCAATTGGTGGACTTTTCTTCGACAGTCCTTGCTGGCCGTGGGGTGATACAGGCCGCAGAGTTGGCACGTGGGTGCAGAGTCATGGTCAGGTGTGGGGTTTTTGGTGTGCCACTGGGCACATAAAAGCGTATCAGGGGTAGGACAAACGTCCCGTCTGTGTTCAAGGTCACCAAACAGAGAGCAGCATTGCACAGCTTGTCGATAGGGGTGGCATCGTATGAAGAGGCCTTAGGCTTTGATGTAAAACGGCACATGCGGTCCTTCGAAATTTATGACAGCAGAGGTGAAGGCGTCCAGCATTTGTGCATGCTGTATGCTGAGTCCGTTGGGTGCGAGAATGTAGGGTAGTTGTTCCGTGGTGGCGCCCTGGTCTAATCCGTGAATCACGCCACGGACAGTACAGTGCTAATCACACTTCTCTATAACGCGCGAGCGTGCGGCTTTTTCCGGGGAGCGCTAGACTGGTGGCATTCGCGAAAACTAAGCTAGTCACGTGGCGCAACATTGAGCGGCCCGATGGAGGGGTGTTCTGCTTCCTCTATCAGCTTGATAAGCGATAAAAGTAAAGTGCTTTATGATATATATATTTTTTTATGACGACATCGTTGATAGGCCTTTATGCTTAAGTTTGTTTATTGTTCTAGCAATGATGTTTGTAAAAAGCGTGCGAGCAGCCTTCCGCGTTCGCCGCCGGCTGATAGAGTGGGCAAGACAACCCTCGAGCGGGCCGTTTCATGTTGCGCCACGTGACTAGCCTAGTTTCCGTGAATGCCACCAGTCTAGTGCTCCCCGGAGAAAGCCGCACGCTCGCGCGTTATAGACAAGTGTGATTAGCACTGTACCTGTAAGTGGCTTTAGGTACGGTAGGACTTCGTGGATTGTTGCGCCCAGTTGCATCGCGGTGATTTTAGTGAGCGCCGTGGCACAGTTTTCGTGGGGCGTGCTTGCGACAATGAGATTTTGTGATGCTTGGGGTAGTACTGTCACGCAGGCGTTGAACACGTGGACGAAGATCTTACTTGCCTGTTGTAGGCTTTTGGTCATTTGCCGGTCGTTCAAAAGCACCTAGGCGGAGTTCTGCGCGAGCCTGCTTGATATCGGTAGATGATTTTATACTTTGTATCAGAGAGTCGAGGCGCCTGTATGGTTCGTGGAGAGGTCGGCTGAGTGCGGGACGCAGGAAGCAGGGCTGTGGTTGCTGCTTGTTTGAAGTTGCGGCGCTTCCGTAGTATTTGCTGCCAGGGGCTGAGTGGCGGGATTGTGCGTCCGCTGAGCGCGTCGAATTCCATCGGGTTTTCCGTAGTCGTGTGCGTGTCGGCGGGTGCGGTGTGGTTGTGCGCCAGGAGCGGAGTGGCAGCTGATGCTTGGTTGTGCGCCGGCAGCACCGGCAAGGAGGTGGCAGCAGCTATCTGGGCGGGGCGGCAGTAGGCCCGGCGGTGGCTGCCGGCTTTTGGCAGAATAAGTGGTCCAAGATCAACGTGAATGGTATCAACGTGACGGGCGTGGTTGTAGAAAGTCGGTAAAAACTGTTTAAGGGTGATAAGTGCACTTCGGCAGCCGTGAAAGGTCGAAAACGCGGGGGCTCTTGCAAGGTGCGTGTAAACTTCGTGGCCCCCTGGTGGGGTCTGTTCGCGAGGGTTCATAAAATACTCTGATCTAAGTCACGACAATGAACCACCGGCGCTCGCAGAGTGCCCACTGGCGCCAGAAAGGTTCTGATGCTGCGCGGGCGGTCGATGACAGGCGCTGCTGCGTAGGAAACGCCGCGCGCTGGAACGTTTCCGCAGGCGTTCCCAGGACAAAAAGTCTCAACGAAAAAGCAGCGTCCTGCATCATCAGCCAGCTAACGCTGCTGGAGAGTCCCACGCTCACATTTTAGCAGAGCGAACGCCGTCAGCCAGATTGAGGCGCAGTCGGCTCTCGTGTAGCGATTGCTGCATCCTTGCTCTCCTTACACTGACGACATGAGCAGTGACATTCGAAACAGTTCTCTCAAGACTTCATGCACGTCAAAAAGACGAGTCTACAGCGCGATAGAGTATCGTGACAACAGAAGTGTTTACGTCGGCAGGGGCGTAATGAGCGGTGCAATGTCCGTCGATGCCCGCCTCGAGAGCGATGAAATATGCACAAAAACGCATGTTAACAGCCGAAAGAAAAGTATCTAATTAATATTGTTAGGCGCGTGCCACCCTAAGTACGTCCTATCACTTCTCTGTTCTGCGAATTTCGCAAATCAGCAAGCGCTGTAGGTGATGTTTTTTAATTTTAAGATATTAAAGTCGTTGGAGCTTCTTGACGCGCACAGCCAGACCATGTGTCATTGTGATGCGTAGAGATTGTAATTCTTGAGAGTATTATAAACTAAACTAAAGAATGAAAAACGTAGTACACAGAAATAAGCGGCACCTTAAATTTTCCTACTCGCTGGTAACAACAAAAGGTTTATGCTTTATATTTTTTTCGCAATGTCCGTGCATACTTACAAAAACTGTATCATTTGTTATACCATGTAATGAGAAATGATACAAAGATGCAAATATTCTAAAAGTTGAAGCTTAAAAACACGAACCTAACAGTATACACATAATGTCAAATGTTTTAATGAAACATCTATTATATATTTTTTTTTTTATTTGTGGGCATTGTGCGCATAAAATTTGCCGCGGCTAATTCTTTAGTCTCAAATTATAATGTGGGTTATATGGCGTAAAACATAGTATCTTCAATCTTCCCATTATTTGCGTGACTACTGAGCTGTACAACTTCTTCGGAAGTCCAGAAGCTGGCCTTCACGTGGCGGGCCTGTTCACTCTGTATCGATAGCAGAGTAAACGCTATGCTTGCGTTAGGCCAGTCGTTGTTTTGGTTAGGGTCCCGTGACTATAGGCTCCAAGCTGGTGATAACGCAGAACACGACAGCTGCCTGAAGGCGAAGGCTACACATAGCAGCCTCTGCACAATCAACCATGGGTCGAACTTTCAAGTGGATTCAAGTGACAAATTCGCTCGTTGTGTTTATTGTGGCGATGCCCCTGAAGATCAAACTTTCTGAGCGCAACCCCGTTCTGGCCTTGAAGGAGTCGCTGATTTTCTACTCCTTCACTCTTTTTCTCTTTCTCCCTAACCTGACAGCGTTGTAGAAGGTGCGCACTCGCCGGCCCAATCAATGGTAGACTTCTTATCGCTTGACTCCACTCTCTCTCCGCAGGTAACAGCAGGAGCGTAATCACGTTGTTTCAGGGATGACGCATTAGCTGTTGCCAATATCGGAATGCCTGCTTCATGACATAGTTGACATAGTTTCCGGTAGTGATGCAGTCTACGGGGCTGCTCTGGATTTCGCTTCGGTGGTAAACGGTATCTCGTCCCTGACAACGTATTTGAAGTGTACCAAGGTTACCAGTGTTCGAAAAGTCCTACCCGTATGTCGGCACGAAGCGATTTGTTCAAAGCAAAATAAATTATTGTAATGCGTTTAGCGTTTGGATCGGCAAATTACAGCTTGTGCCACATCGTGTTCAATCTTCACGGATCTTTTTCTTCTGTTTTGTTTTGTGTTTGAGTGGTTGTTCTGCAGTGCCCGTGTCGACATATATTTCGGATTACATATTTAAAGTCAGGTACGTTAATCGTGAGTGCGCTGCAACCTGCCCCTTGACGACAGTTGACCGTTCTTCTACGGGTACTCTTTCAGATTACTTATGGAATTAGGCAGTGCCTGCCTCCTGGAAGCCCGGAAGATAATATCTCCGAAATTCTACCGGCAGTCGCCTGCCATTAGCTCCCTTAAATTATGTGGCAACTGCTGGTGGAATACGGACTTTCTTATTTTCACTGCGTTTTGTGAAAACACGTTTTATGGACAGATTTTTGTTGATACACGTTTCATGGACACACGTTTCCTCGACACGAACGTTTCATCGACACTCGTTACGGGAATTGCACGCTGTGGGGGCATTTCGTGGCGCCGCCTGTATTCACGAGGTGCGTGCTCACCTGATCCAGCCAATCCTTTCACGCCGCTTCGTGAGCGAAAGTCTGCACCTAATAAATACAAGAAAAAAACATAAAAAGTCTAATTTGAGCAGTTTATGAAACATCGCGTATTGATAAAACAAAACGTCCATCAAACGTCGTTCGAATAACTGATTATACTTCCATTGATTGGCGACTGCCGGTAGAATTTCTGAAAAACAAATCTGTCGGCTGCCGAGAGACTAGACACTACCCAACAATTACCGCGATCCTTCTTTGCTTTGCAATCTTCTCAGCTTTATGACAACTTAATAGTACCTCTTCACTTCTTACAGATTGCTTAATTTGTACTTGTCTATGGAATAGGGTGTTTGTAATAAACTTCTAGGTGATTTGAAAACAATTCCTTTTGTGTGCTAACCTGCCTTTTTGCAAACACCTGGGCGAGTAAATGTTTTGTTTGAAGGGGTTGCATGATGTTTTAAATAGATGTACTATGTTCAAAACGTCACAAATAAGCTTGAGGTGTCAAACATTTTTTTTTATATCTAGATACAACGTCGGCGTTTTTTTATTACAATGTACAGTGACAACAAATAATTTGTGTCACATTTCATGCGATTGCGGTAAAAAAAGGAAACAATAGGCAGCTTTAGCACGATGATAAAGGGAACCGTAGGACGAGCTATACAAATAGCTATAGCAGACCATACAAAGGGCTATAAGCGGCTAAAGAAACAATAGAAAATGCTATAGGCAGCTATAGCACAATTGCTAAAGAGAACCATAGGGCGAACCATAGAATTAGCTACAGCGGACCATACAGAGAGCAATAGGCGGCAAAAGTAACCTGTAGCGACTGGCAACAAGGCACCGAAGAAAAAGACAAGCTGGCGCGTAAAAAGCGGCTCGCGGTTTCAGCTGCTGGTTCGACGTACTCCAGCATCCGCCGGCGCAGTTACAAACGCCTCAGATTTCTATTATGTAAATATTGTAAAATAAATTAGTCGACGGATCGTAACCCCATCAAGTGGTGGCCCGAACTTAGCAACAAAGGTAATGTCTCTGACAGCTACCGAATTCACATCCACCGGCACCCGGTCCCCTTCTCCGGGCATTGCCGAGGTAAAACTACCTGACTTCTGGACCACCGACGCGGAACTATGGTTCATCGCCATTGAATCCATTTTTAAAAAAATCGCATAACAACGCAAAACTCAAAATATGACTACGCCGTTGCGGCCCTCTCGCAGTCCACCGCTAGCATCATACGGAACGTACTCCGAGCGCCTCCAGATGGCAATCCATATGACAAATTAAAAACCGAGTTAACTCGTAGGACAAATACGTCTGAGCAAGGGCGCATTCAGCAGCTCCTGACCACAGAGAAGCTGGGCGACAGAAAACCTTCCGATCTCCTCCGCAGAATGCATCAACTTTTGGGAGACCGCGCCGAAACACTCGACGCGTTCATTTTAAAGGAATTATTGCTTCAGCGACTTCCTCAACAAGTCTGCATGATCCTGTCAACATTAGCGGATCCATTGAAAACCCTCGCCCAGACGGCAGATAAAATCATGGATGTTTTCAATCTCGGAATTTCAGCGTTTCACAAAAACGCACCAGCAGCTGCTCAGTCACAAGCATCTCCCTCTCTTTAGGGGAAGATTTCTCAGCTCATTGAATCGAACAGGAGGCTTTCGGAGCAAGTTGACCAATTGGCGAGGAATTTGCGAGACCTGCATTCGCGGCCTTCAAGGTCATCTTCCCCGCACACATCCCGAGCACGTCGGCGTAGCACATCCCGCAGTGAAAATGACCACTGGTGCTGGCACCACCAATCATTTGGACACGACGCCAGAAAATGCACGCCACCATGTTCGTTTTTGGAAAACAATTCGCCCACTCACTGAAGACGGCCAGTGCAGCGGGAACCGCAATCATCCGTTTGTTCCACGTCACTGATCACCAAACAAAAATCCAATAGCTAGTGGTCACCGGCGCCGAAATCAGTATCAGTCCTCCTACGCTGGAGGATCGTCGGCACCGACAACAAACTCAGCCGCTACAAGCGGTCAATAGGTCGGCGATCAAAACGTATGGACAAAGATCACTAACCCTCGATCTCGGCCTCCGGCGCTTGTTCCGCTGGGTATTTCTGGTGGCCGACGTACGCTTTGCGATCATTGGGGCAGATTTTCTCCGTAACTTTGACCTTGTGGTGGATGTCAAGCGTCGACTTCTACTCGACTCGACAACGCACTTCAGCATCCAAGGAGTGCTCTCTAAGGAACCATCACTCAGTACTACCTTGCAACCTCTGCACACTGCTGCTCCATGGCGAAACCTCCTGAGGGAATTCCCAACGTTAACACAGCCATACAACACCAAGGTTCCAGTCAAGCACACCATTACTCACTGTATTGACACCCACGGATCTCCAGTTTTCGCCAAGCCGCGACGCCTCGCACTCGACAAGCTCAAAATTGCCAAAGACGAATTCGAGCACATGCTGGAACTTGGATTCATCCGTACATCATCCAGCGTGTGGTCCAGTGCCCTGCACATGGCACCTTAGAGGTCTGGCGACTGGAGACCATGTGGGGGTTACAGAGCCCTCAATAAGGTGACTGTACCCGATCGGTATCCATTCCCCCACATTCAAGACTTCGCTGGAATGCTGCACGGATCGACAATCTTCACAAAAATAGACCTTGTGAAGGCGTTGCATCAGATCCCAGTCGACCCATCTGCAATTCATAAAACTGCCATAACCACACCTTTTGGCATGTTTGAGTACGTGCGCATGCCATTTGGCCTGCGAAACGCAGCGCAAACGTTTCAGCGTTTCATGGACCAAGCCACGCGTGGGTTGGCCTTTTGTTTCACCTATATCGATGACACCTTAGTTTTCAGTAAAAACCACGAGGAGCATGAACTCCATGTACGCCAACTGTTCTTCCGCCTCCAGGAATACGGCGTCGTCCTGAACGCCGCTAAGTGCAAATTTGGCGTTGCCGAGTTGGCTTTCTTGGGTCATCGCGTAGACAAACATGCCATCCGTCCTCCACAGGACAAAGTGAACGTCATCCGAGAATTTCCGCAGCCCAAAAAAACAAAGAAACTTCGCGAATTTCTAGGACTAGTCAACTTCTATAGGAGATTCATTCCAAACTGTGCAGCCATCCTCTAGCCACTCAACCGATTCCTCACTGGAAATCCCAAGAAATCCGAACCACTCGAGTGGAACGAAGCTGCAGTTGAATCGTTCCAAACCATCAAGCACAAGCTTGCTGATGTTACGACGTTGACCCATCAGAAACCTGACGCACCCCTCTCCCTTGTAACTGATGCCACCGATGGAGCAGTGGGAGCAGTACTTCAGCAGTTTACCGAATTTGGTTGGCAGCCCCTTTTATTCTTTTCAAAACAAATGACGCCAACCGAATCACGTTACAGTACGTTCGGGGGCGAGCTTCTAGCCGTTTACCTTGGCGGGCAACACTTTCGCCATTTTCTAGAAGGACGTCAATTTCACATCATGACTGATCATAAGCCCCTGACGTACGCCCTTACATCAAACAGCTCCTCATACACACCAAGGGAAATGCGGCAGATGGCCTACATTGCGGAATACACCAGCGATATTCGTTTCATAAAAGGCAACGAAAATAGCGTAGCTGACGCTCTATCTCGGATCGGTCTCAACAACGTCAAGACATCTCAGCATATCATCAACTTTCAGGAACTGGCTACTGCGCAACGACTTGACCAGGTACTTCTACATCTTCGCTCCTCTTCTACAGCACTCGAAATTCCTCCTCTACAGCATAGAAATTCCTGAATGCGACAGAACACTTGTTTGCGACACTTCCATGGGCCGTCCTCGACCATACGTGCCGGCACAGTTCCGACGAGCCGTTTTTGGTGCCCTCCACTCGCTCTCTCACCCTGGTACGCGAGCGTCACAACGACTAGTCTCTGCTCGCTAAGTCTGGCCGAGGATGAAAACCGATATTGCATACTTCCCACGAACGTGTCAACAGTATCAACGAGCCAAGATCCACCACCACACTGTCAGACCCATAGGTATCTTCCAGTTACCCGACGCTCGATTCAGCAACGTCCACCTCGACATCGTCGGACCATTACCTCTATCTCAAGACTACTGTTACATCCTCACATGCGTAGACCGTTTCACCCGCTGGCCAGAGGCAATTCCCATGAAGAATATGACTGCAGAAACAGTCGCACCGACATTCATCTCCATGTGGATCAGCCGTTTCGGTGTACCAAAAACAATGACAACAGATCGAGGAAGACAATTTGAAAGTAATCTATTTCGCAAGGTGTCAGGCCTCCTCGGTATACACCACATCAAAACAACGGCATTACCACCCTTCATTCAATGGTCTCGTGGAGCGATTCCACCGACAAATGAAAGCTGCCGTTCAAGCGCACGGCTCATCAACCTCCTGGACCGATGTCCTACCACCAGTGCTCTTGGGCATCTGCACCTCTCTGCGTGATGAACTAAAATGCAGCGCCGCTGAATTGGTGTACGGCTCTACCCTTCTATTACCCGGTGAATTTTTTTTGACAGCACCCATAACGCAAGCGACACGGACTGCGAGAGCTACACAAACCGATTAAGGTCACTTCTACAAAATCTCCAACCAACCGCACCCAGAATACAATCACGCAAGGTCTTCGTAAGCCGTGACCTCGAAAGTTGTAGTCATGCATTCGTGCGAAACGGCACCGTGAGACGCCTACTACAGTGCCCCTACGATGGACCTCATCCTGTGCTTGAACGTATTGAAAAGACATTCACCCTAGCCATCAGAAGTCGCAAGGAAGTCGTATCGCTAGCCCGTATTGAGCCAGCACATCTACCCAACACCTCCTTAGAAGACATTTTAGGAAATGTTTTTGCTACACTTGCTACAACACCGTCAACACCGCTCATCTCACTGACCTCCTCGCTAGGGGGGGAACCTTGTAGCGCCTGGCAACAAGACGCCGAAGAAAAAGACAAGCTGGCGCGTAAAAAGCGGCTCGCGGTTCCAGCTGCTGGTTCGGCCTTAGATTTCTAATTATATAAATATTGTAAAATAAATTAGTTGACGGATCGTAACCCCTTCAAACCGTTATGAATGCAATAAGCTGGTATAGCACGCTGTCAAAATGTTTCATAAAGTGAGCCATAGTGATCTCTATAGCAGACCATACAAGAAGCTACGAACGGCTAAAATAACCAAAAGAAAAGCCATAGGCGGCTATCGCATCCTTTCTAAAGAGACCCAAAGAGTAAACCATGGAAAAATAGAACACTTTGCATTCAAAAATCAACATAAAATTTTAGGGGAGACCGTTGGAAAAAGCTGTAGACAGCCTTAGAAGCCGCTATATCTAATGTAGCTAATTTTTTATAACCGCCCATACTAAGGATTTTATATAGCGGGCCATGCTCATTTTTGTATGGGAACAGTCACGCTTATCTGGAAAAATACTCCGTCATAGTTTTTAAACTATAATCCCACACCGAATAAAGACTGCGTGAGCACGATAAACTCTTCTGAAAAGGCAAACTTATAGAAATTGAAAAGGAATGTTTGCAATATTCTTGTAAGGCACGTTGCTGGGCTAGTTCTTAGTCAATAAACATATAACTTAGAGCAAATATGAGAGGAACACAAAGTAATCAGGACAAGCGCTTGTCTTGTTTACTTTGTGTCCCTGTCTTTTTGGGTTATTTTATACGTTCATCTACTATATTGATTGACAAAAATCCTTATTAGGCGAGAAGGCTTCAGCGACTTTGCTCTCCGGTATCAGTACCGGTTTAGCAAACTAATTAGCCTGGCTGGAGGTTCATCTCCCACGAGGAACCACGAAAAGATGGGAGCCAAGCGTAGCCGAGATCTAAGCTCTGGGGTAATCCCGGAAAGCAATCTTATTTTGTGTAGGACGGCTCGAGAATGCTGGTATTACGTTGCGTTTATTACCTCGCGTCTTTCTCCCTGACTGTGCTTTCTAAAACTTATTCTGATATGTCAAGCTTTTTCTAGATTGCTAGTGAAAGCTCATTATTTCCATAATTATTTGTATATACATCTACAAACAAGCCAATGCGTAACGATAACGCACGGTGTGACCTGTTTTTGAAACTTGAGCTTGGTCTACTTTGTCATAATGCGTTGTCTAAAGAAAACGAAAGTATCGGTCGGAGAGAACTTTCACCAGTTCCCATTTATAACGGTTATGTTTCTGCTGTTCTTACTTGTGGCTCCGTCAACACGTTGTTTTTATAGCGTCCTATCAGCAGCTCAGCCCTCAGAGCGGATGCAAACCGACTGGCCTCCGCCATGTATGCGCGTGCGGGCAAGCCTGTGCTATTGCGCGATTCCTAAAGCTACGTTGACACGCAAGCTGCACGTGCTTGGACCCACGGGCACCAGCCCGGCACCATCCTTGAAATTGACTATACACATTTAGAGTGTGGAACCAGATGAACTTAAGACAAAATGTGAGGAGAGGAAAAGACATCCGATCGCCGGTACGTGATCGGATGTCTTTTTTTTCCTATTTCTCCTCACATTTGGTCTGCAAGCTCAGCTGGTTCCGCAATCAAAGTAAGTACAACCAACTAGCTCGACGCCTTCCCATCGCATGTCTATACACGCGGTTATGTTCAGGAATGTTCGGAACGATTGCACACGATGACAGTCGAGATTGGGCTGGAACATTTCAGAACATTGATAGGTAAACACAGAAATTAAAGACGTTAACAAATCTCCGTTACGCCAAATTAAAGCGCAGCTCTTGAGTAGGATGAGGGGAGTTTATGGAGGGTAGGGTCTACTATATCTACAATATAGTAGACCCTACCTAGTTTGTCTACTATATCTAGTAGACAAACTTATTTTTTTTAAAGTGATGTAACAACAAGCCTTGTGACGTCGTAATTCCCGCTAAACCTATATATTTACTTATTTTATTTATTTTGAATACCCTCAGGGCCCATGGGGCATTACAGAGGGGGTGGACCGGTACATGGACTAACTACGTCAACACTGGCATAATACGCAGTAAAAAACATTAAACAAGTGCAAGATCAGAAAAATAATCGGTTATGGCGGATTTAAATGACGACTAATCTTCAATGGGGGCAATGGAAGGGGGAAGCCGGTTACACTCTGAGCTGGTTTTGGGGATGAAAGAAATAAAAAAAAAAACATATTTGCGCTGTAGTTAGGAATGGCAACTTTGAACTGGTGATCCGTGCGGGATGAGAAATAGGAAGGCTGCGAAATAAGTTCCTGTTTCAAAGATGGGTTATAAAAGAAAATTTCATGAAAGAGAGAGAGACGCGAAATTTTTCTTCGAAATAATAAATCAGGTAGGCCAAGATTAGATTTTAATTACAAAACGCTAAAAAGACGAAACGAGTTCGATTAAATAAAGCGTGCTGGTCGATTCTGGACAGATTCAATTGCATCAATGAGAGTGCGTTGAGCGGGGTCCCATATACTTGATGCGTATTCTAGCTTTGGGCGGATGAGTGCCGGATATAAAAGTAACTTGAGAGAGGAGGGGACTCGGGCAACATTACGACGCAAGTAGCCGAGGGTTAGATTTCCTTTGTTAATGACGTAGTGGACGTTGGTATGCCAAGAGAGGTTATTAGTTATGTGAACTTCTAAGTACTTGTATAATGTGACGTGCTCTAATGAGGTACCATTAATTTTGTAGTCGCAGGTTTGAGGGGGATTAGAAAGGCGTGAGATAGTCATGATCTTGCATTTGCTAATGTTTAAGGACATCAGCCATTTGTTGCACCAGTTAGAAATGTTGTCAAGGTCAGATTGAAGAAGATAATTACCAGATTGGTTGATTATTTCGCAGTAAAGAACAAAGTCGTCAGCAAACAACTTTATGGAAGAGTGAATACAGTCGGGAAGATCATTAATATATATTAAAAACAATAAGGGACCCAAAACAGAACCTTGAGGGATTTTACGACAGAAAAAGATGAGTCACTGTTGCTCACAGTTACGAATTGGGCGCGGTTTGTTAAAACGCCTTCAAGCCATTTTAGGATATTAGGGTCAAAATGTAGGGTGCTGATTTTAAGAAGTAATAAATGATGGGGTACCTTATCAAAAGCTTTTGCGAAGTCGAGGAAAATGCAGTCAAATGATAATCCATGATCGAGGCCTAAGGTTATGTTATGGGCGAAACGGACTAGTTGCGTTTAACAAGAGTAATGTTTACAAAAACCGTGCTGAAATGGGCTAAAAAATGAGTTCGATTCCAGAAATGACACCATGTTTGAATATAGTACATGCTCTAGAAGTTTACAAGGGATGCTCGTTAGTGAAATAGGTCTGTAATTAAGGGAAGACTGTGCGCTACCAGATTTATGCAGAGGAACCACCTTCCCCACCTTCCAATCCTGCGGTACTAGAGAACACTGAATAGACTGCCTAAATATTTGCAACAAAAATATAGAAGAATAAACCTCAGTGTTTCTTAAACGGGGGGTGCAATAATTACTTCGGTCAAGCATTTGTGGAAGTTTCTCTCTGACCCTTATAAATTAAAGAATAGACAACAGATTTCGCCTGCGTGTCCTAGTTGTTGGCATTTCTGGCACCCCTCAACTCACTCCCAGTCTTCAGGGCCACACCCGGTCCCCCTCCTAGTGACGTAACTCGGGGTCCGTGTAGCTTGCCGTGTGCTCTCTCGGAGGACGCTTCCGCTCCCTCTCTCTGCTGACATTAGCAGGCGTTACGCTGCAGCTTAGCGCCGACCGAGTTCACGTCATCTTTTCGCAGTAGTTCCTTCGGCTGCCACTTGCGGCTGCAGGTGGGCGAAAAAGCTCGACTTTTGCTTTGCAATTATGCAGCGGAATCGCGACATTTTTTTAATCAAGAACATTTTTTTTCTATCCTCCGGGACACGATATACAACGTAAAAAAAGACAAGATGCAAATTCTTTTAATCTTAAAATTGTTGCCCCCCCCCCCCTTCCCCTTTAAGAACTTCGAATTAATTCCATCAGCGCCACATGAAGATATCAATAACAATCGGGTCCATTAGACAAAAAATGGTGAGAAGATACTTGTGGCAGAGTACTAGTATAAGGGCCAGAAACTGACTTCGAAAATACGTCGTTTAACACTGCGCAACAATCTTCAGTACGAATTACCTGAAAATTCAAATCTACAAGAAATATAACGTGTTTTTTGTGTAGGTTTTATAATCTTCCAAAACTGAGCAGGATTACAGGAAAGAATTGAGGGGCGGGTATTGTTAAGAAAAAAGTGCTTCGCCTCTTTGATAGCGGTGCGATAAGCGCACAGACTGTCTTTATATGCCCACCAACGAATAGGAATGTCTGTGCGTTTCGCCAGACGATCGAAAGAGTCGTTTTTTAGTTGTTTTTTTTTGTTTTTTTGTTGAGCAGCCTTCTTAGGGCGGTGGTGAACCAAGACGAACGTTGTTTGCCGGAGATGATACGAAGTGGTATATATTTGTGAATTAACGACATGACTTTTTCTCTGAATAAATACCAATTACATTCTACCGTGCGTTAAAAAAAAACAGGCATGTACTCATCAATGAACAGTTCAAGCTCGGTGTTATGTTGTAAACCATCTCCTCTTTTGTAGTGTCTAATTGTTTTGACCTTAGTACCTTGACGAGAAATGTGCCCGGTTATAAGAAAAACGCATGCAGCACTGGTCACTTAAGCCAGGGAAATATGAAAGTGAGTGAACAAGATCTGGTGCTGTAGATAAAATGAGGTCTATACCTGTTTTCACCTTAAGAAAAAAGTACGTTTTGCGCATTGTTCCTACGCGGCGCGAAATAGTTCTCACGAGATTCGGTTGTCGGAGGAAAAAGCGATGCCTTTGACGTTTGGAACGTGTACATAGTGAAAATATAACATATATCTAATCTAAAATTCACCTACATATGTCTTCATTATCCACGTAAGGGGGAAATTAGTAATGTTCCGCGAGGAGCCGGACTTGTTTTACTTCGGTTCTTAAGGTGAAAACAGGTATAGTATGTTAGCTGATGTGGGACCAGATCTGGTAGGTTGATTCACAAGCAGTGTCAAATTGAAGTATAAACACAAGTTTACAAACGATAACCTGTCGGCTGACGTTCCACTGACGGCGGAGCAGGACCCTTACCAATATATTTTCGGGAAATTAAAATCGCCCCAAAAAAATAAAGAAGAAAAAGAAAACTTCAAGACCAGGCTACTTAGGACATCACGTATTTGTTCACAGAAAGTAGATGTTTCGCTTGGAGGTAGCACGCACAGAATAGCCAATTTTGGTGACTCAGTTGAACAGAAACACAAACGAACTCCAAAGGGGAGCTAAGTACGGCCATAATAGATACGAGATCACGAGCTACAGCAATAAGAACACCGCCCTTAGATTTAACATCACGATCATAGCGATAAATAGTGTATTCTTTTTCGCAGACAAGAAGTTCGGCATTATCTATTAGGATCCTCGATCATCCGCACCGGTGCGCACCGGTGCACGAAGGTGCGCCCCGTCGTCTTCGATCAAGTGCACCGGTGCGCACCGGACGTCCTCGATCAACGGGGCGCACCCTCCCGGTGCAGCTTTTCGTTGCCCCAACGCGCACCGAGAAAATCGACGGTGCGCCGGGGTGCAGTCCCATCAGGCATTGCGGCCAGGAGCGGGAATCGAGGAGATGGCGGGAATAGCAGACGCGCAGTCTGTCGAGGTGGCGACCTTGCGAAAACGAACACGCCTCGCATCTGCGCTCGATGAATTCCTCAGCTTTTCTGAGAGCGAGACGACGAGCTTCTTATCATCACCGCGGTTACCGGTGATTGCTGCGGTGGCAAGGAGCGCCCGAAAGGTATGAACTTCGTGGGAAGCGTTGCGAGGTGTTTCGACGACACCGAGGTACGGCCATTATGTGGTGGTTCTCTTTCTCGAACCAACAATGATGGGCAGCATATACCTGTGAAATTGTCACCCGCTTCGTGACCCCACCGACAATCACGTCCACGATGTTCATTCGTGTGGGACCGCCAAATCCGCGAGTAAAAAAACAGCAGAAATTGACAGCAGACGGGCACCGCGCGCGGACCTACGCAAGAAAAAACAAACAAAATGCGAGGTGACGCATGGTGGAGCTCGCCGCGGTGCACCGCCGCGGCGCAGTTTGTCTTCGATGTCGCACCGACTTCGTGCTGCACGACCTGCACGACCGAGGAGCGCTGTGCACCGTCCAGGTTTCAGGGCGATTCCGGTGCGAGTTGATCGAAGATGCTATATTTTTGCAGACAGCCAAGGTTTTGTCAAGACGACAATGTCAGCTGAGCAGTCATCAAGAATAGACGATAAAGCATCTCGTTTATTTACCATACTCTTAACATTTGAGAATAGAATTGACAGTTCACGATGTACAGGCTTAGGGTGCGCGTTCTTTTTTTATATAAAGGGGCGTCATCATCACCAGCTGCAAACGTAGAAGGAGAAAAGGTTCGAGCTCTGGCTGAATCACTGTTTGATACCAGTTCACATACTGAGTCAGTAGCCAGTGAGTATACGTAGCATTTCTTGTTTATAAACAGCTTGTTATAACGTATAGTAAACTGACGACCGCTCTCTTTCCCAAAATCAAAGTTTTTTTTTTTTTTTTCCGCACGGTTTTTGTCGCTCTACAGAAGTCTTCGTTCACCGATACCTCAGTTTCTTTAAGTTTCTTTTTTGATGCCAAAATGTTCTCACGGAACTTAAACGACAAAAACTTGACAATACTAGGTCTGCATTTCCCAGGGACAAACCTGTCTAGTCTGTGGGCGCGCGATATACGGTCGTCCGTACATTCCAAGGTCAAATCGAGCGCAGTGTTAAGAATGTCACAAACATTTTCTTCCGACTGTGCCCAAGTCTCAGCACCATTGTTAGTAATACCATGAAAAATTAGGTTCTCTCTGCGTGAACGATCATCGAAGTCATCGAGCCGTTGGCTCAAGACTGTTACTTGCGGGTTATGACCTTCTGTTATTTGGTCGACGGACGAACGAACACTCTCTTCGACAACGGATAGCCTGTTGTCTATGTCGGCAATCTGTTGCTCAAGTGAGAGTCGGGCCTCTTTTAGTTCGTTGAGGGAAGCCATAACTTGTTCATGTTTTGCATCCACTTCATTGTGCAGTGATCTGATTAAAGAAACCAGCTCAATGTACTGTTTGCCAGGGTCCTCTTCAGGAGGCCCAGGGTTCAGTTCTATGTCGCCAGACATAAACAACAATTTCATAACATTAACATACTCGCAAAACAAAGAAAACAAGACTTGTGGGCATGGAAATAACAGCAGGCAAACATTGTTGGCAGTCAGGTCAGCTGAACACGGAAAAAACAAGAACACGAAGGAAAGGACTGGACATTCACACCGCTGACTAACAACTGACTTTTACTTTTTCCTCATCCCAGTCTAGGCCTTTTCTTCTTCGTCCTACGGCTCATTAAACACGTTTAAAAACAACCGTTTAGCCTACCACTCAACGGGGTGTGGCAAACCATAAATATTGGCGTTCTTTTTCGTGAACTGTAATCGACGAGGGGCTTACGCAATCTTCTCATTCTTCTTCAATGGCCAAGGCCTCCAGCACTTCACGCGCGAAGGAGTTTTTGTTTCTATGAAGGACGGTTATGCTGGTGAAATCTGCGTCACATCCACAGGTCCTGCAATGCGCTGACAAGTTTCCCGCTGATGTAGTTTTCACCGACGCTGCGTGCTCCCTTGCTCTATTGTTTATGCATCGGCCAGTGTGGCCGATGTAGCTCTTTCCGCAAGAGAGGGGAATATCATAGACGACCCCGGTTTCGCATTGGGCATAGCGTGTTCTATGGGCTGTGCCACATATCGGCGGTTGATCACGTCCTTTGTTGACCCTGCGGCACTAACGTACGCTTTGTTCGGTGCGGAACAAACAACCTGAACGTCTTGCCTGCCTGCGATCTTTTTTAGTCTGTGGGTCACTCCATGGATGTAGGGCACAACCGCGATTTTGCATCGCGTTGGTGAATTCGCCGCTGTCTCGCCGCTCGCTGCTCTCTGCTTGAGTTTCTTGAAGAGGCTTACGCTTCCTAAAACTTACGCTTCCTAAAAAAGCGCTCGGGTGACCCGAATAGCGTAGTCGAGCAATCTGTTTTTTACAGCTTGTTTCACCTTGATGATGGCAGGATTTGCTTAGTGCAGAGAAAAGAGCAGTACTGGCTACACTTATTTTGATGGTCTTCGAATGGCCTGACTCGCAAGGAAGAAACCCCTTGGACGAGTGGGGTTCGTAGTGCCAACAAACCGCAAACCGCAAACCGCTAACATTGTTTGATTTTTTGCGGCAAATTGAAGAAGTTTAACCCACCTTCACCAAAAAGCGAAACGGTGTATGATACGTCTCCATTGTCGCTGTATTTTTATGCCCACTGAAGGAATGCAGGGGCCGCCAGCGCCCTGTGAAGAGTGCTCGTGACGCGTCAGTCCATCCCGATGGCGGCGCCGTGATGAGGGTTCGATAGTCATCCTCGAAGAGAGGTGTTGGCGCCGGGCAGCGAAGCAGATGGATCGTCGCAGGTGTATGATCACTGTTGTCCCTGACTTGCTGTTGCTGAAGCGGTCATGGCTGCAGAGTCACGGTGCCAGCGGGTTGGCCGTTCGACATGACCAGGACAGACAGAATCTGCACCAAAGAGCGGAACGGTGTATTATACGTCTGCATCGTCGCTGTATTTCAATGTGGGAAAACTGATTTGGTTTTGAGACCCAGTGACGTCAATTTTCCCGCTAAATTTAATGGGGAACTGAATTTCTGTTGTGATCATATGACGTCAATTTTCCCCCTATATCTAGCGGAGAAAATGATTTTCTTCATAGGTGCCATGACACCAAGTCTTGTGACATCATTTTTCCCGCTAAATTTAATGGAGAAATTGAATTGGTGTTGAGGTCACGTGATGTCACTTTTCCCGCAAAACCTAGCTAAGAAACTTCATTTGTTCAGAGGCTACGTAACACCAAGTCATGTGCCGTCACATTCCCCGCTATATTTAGCGGGGAAACTGAATTGGTGTTGAGGTCACGTGACATCAACTTTCCCGCCAAATTTGACGGGGAATTGAATTGCTGTTGAGGGCAGGTGACGACAATTTTCCCACTAAATCTAGCAAAGAAACTTATTAGTTTTTTTAGGTGACGTGACACCAAGTCATGTGACGACATTGTCCCTGCTAAATCTAGCGGAAAAACTGAATTGGTGTTAAGGTCACGTGACGTGAATTTTCCCGTTAATTTTAGCGTGAAATTGAACTGCTTTTGAGGTCACTTGACGTCAATGTTCCCGCGAAATCTAGCGGAGAAACTCGATTTGTTCACAGGTGACGTGACATAAAGTCATGGGACGTCATTTTTCCCGCTAAATTTAGAGGGAAATTAAATTGGTGTTGAGGTCACGTGAGTTCAATTTTCCCGCTAAACTTGGCGACGCCGACGCAGCGCAAAGAGGAAGCGGGCGACCAAGAACTGCGCTCTAAAGGTATCAGGCCAAGCGGAATTCAAACCCTGTTATTCCGCGTGGCAACCGCGTGCTTTGCCGACTCCGCTACTCACGCCGCAATGCCTGGTTCGCCGAGAAGCAGGCACGGCTGTTTTAACTGGCGCTGAAGATGCTCAAAACGATAGAGAGCGGAGCCCAATTGAAAAGGGAAAAGCGGAGAATACGGTGCATTCTGAAGTAACAATTCACTGATCACTATTTGAAGATGCTGGACTGCGCACACTGCTCCTAGAGCCTGGCGCAGGTGGAGCCACCGGAAGTGCCATGCTTCTCCTGTATGTCGGGGCTCTGATGGGCTTCCTAGTGCATTCAGTCTATGTTTTGGTTTAGGCTTTGTTGTGTCTTTGATAGGGTTTTAATAATTCCGTTTTGAATCAAATACCGATTATAAGGCTTTTGAACGTGGAACATAGTCACACTTGAACAACTAGAGCCTAACTTTTTTTACATCCGATGGCTTCCCAAGAGACTTTTCGGATCTTCAAGCGCTGTTACTGCGCAACAAGCAGGCTCTATTAAGACGACAATAAAAAACGCTAGCGCCCTGACCGCTCTTCAAATCAGCATTCGGAAGAGTTCAAAAGCCTATCAAATGCTCACTCTCGGGTAAATCCGCTCATTTCAAGTGGATTTATACCTGTTTGCTCAATGCGACATCCTGCTCTTTAGTAGAGATCAGTGTTCTAAATATCCGAAACCTGTCGGCACCAAGGCCAATATAGTTTACCATAGCGAGACGCATTTTAGTAATAAAAGATTGACAAAAACTTCCTCCTTTTCTATCTAATCTGTTTTTGCGGTTATCACGCAAAGTGCTTCCAAGAATGGCGACTAGCATTCTGTTTGCGCTGGCATACTTTTCTGAAATTCAAAATATCAAATATTTTGCGAATCAAAGAGTGTATTAGTGCAATTAATTTTAATTATGAACTTCTTTAACACATGTTCATACCTGCCATATTTTAATACCACTTAAGCCCTGATGTGTTATAAGACCCTCTTAGCCCTTCAAGGTCCTTGAGCCCACCAAACCCTTCAGCCCTTCAAACCTCTTCAGAACTTCAAACTCCTTAAGGCCCTTCAGTCTATCAGACAACCTCATCACTTTAGACGCCCAAATGACTGTGAACCTCAGACCAAAAATGCAGTTTAAAACGTTATTGGAAGTTCATTCCAGACATTGAGTTTTGCATGCAGGTTGCGACTCAAAAAGACGATAAGAACCAACGTGTATTTAAACGCGGGCGCACGCAGTTCTAGACCAAAGGGGTCCGACCAAATTAGGACAAACGAGTTCTTTGTCGCAATAGATATATCTGTAGGTACTCACAATGCCGCTGAGGAAAATCCTGAGATGCACAGTTGTTCAACTAAAAAAACCTAGCAGGTGCACAACACACTCATATACGCACCGTCAGTAGCACGTTTAGCGAAATCTACGAACGCAAAAACAACGTCCGCCGCCGCTGAACAATACTGAGCACGTAGCAGCTTGGGCGAGTTGGTTGTTCATATTAACAGAAACTGCAGCGAACTACTGCAAACGTACACTCACACCGTACACATACTCCTTTAACACGAAAAAGAAACGAAAAATGAAACGAATCGCGCTGGATCACAACTCATTTTTATATAATTTGTCTTTTTTTACGTCTGGAACTACTGAATTTCCCGAATCACGCGATACTATCTCCTAGACCCCTATTGAAAAAGTACAATAAAGAAGTGCTTATTGGAGCGATCGTTTTCCACCAAATTTATAATGCAATTGTTGGAGCGCAACAAAAGTTGACTGGAAAAACGATAAATCCATCGTACCGCGACACAATTTCATGTTAAAACACAGCATTGCAATATAATAAGAAACTATCGGTGTTGAAACACTACATCGAATTCGATATCAATTACGGAATTACCGATGGTGGGATACAACATCGAACAGGTTATACAATACGAAGTTTTCGGCTTTGGGCACAACATCGAACACGACGTACAACAAGAGGTTATCGGTGTTGGGACCCAAATCGAAAGCGATAAGTGACAATGCCGGTTCAGACGATAAAATAATGAAGGAGAATATTTTTCACTAGGTCACATGCATGTAGTTGCTTCTTAGGGCGCATTTATTAATATTGACCCACTTTTAAGGGTAATCCTACGTCGTACACAAAATCTACGACATCATGCGAGCACATTTCACCCACCACCCCTCTTCGTCTCCTGTTTCGCGAGATTCGCAAACTGTAAAAAAAACGACGTGACAAATACTTGCATTGCGCCATCAAACGATACTTTGCAGCCTCGTGTTTTTAGAGAAAATAATTTTCCATCGCCATCCCACGCGCGCGCCAGCTCGCGCTTCAAAAGGAGCAGAGCAGAGAGCCTGCGCCCGGTGCTGCAGGTGCGGCGTAGCTGAGTCTGGCCGAACATGCGCAGTGAGCGCCCCTCGTCGCGCGACCATGGCGAAATAGAGTATTACGTAAAGAATGGCCACTCAAGCCGTTTCGCGGCCCAAACGTTAGGAACTCTACTGGTCGTTTTTAGGCGCAACAGTGCCACTTACCCTGAACATTTGTTATATATATAATATTAATAAATAACTTTGTTGTATAGAGTGAACTTTTAAAATTATTACGAACTTTAAAAACTTTCGAAAACGACTTCAACGGCTGTGGCTACGGCTGCGGCGCGACTGTTGGCTTGGGAGTCGTGGACTCGACGGAGGGCGGATACTTCGGCTGCTTGGTCTGTGTCTCTTGCCTTGTTGTGTGGGATGAGTTGGTTCCGAGGCTTATTGTCTCGAGCGGGTTTTTAGTCATTCTTACGTTGCGGTCATGTTATACGGTATACGTAAGAAGTATTGTGACTGTAGTTTCTTTGTTGACGGAAATTTGCATTAGGTCACTCAATTTAGAAGCCACTGGGCCAGATTGTTCTTCTATTGTTGCTGTATTAGTCCCATGGTCATATGTGCAAGCGCGTTTCATGGAACTTGGACGGTAATTAAATGCCCCCCATCCTATTGCATTTGTCGCTGCAAGTCTCGCTGTAATACAGTACTTTTTTCAGTGTTGCACTGTTGACGCGTCATTTATACATTTTGCATGTGTATTCTTATTTTTGTAATGTATGAATACCATACATCACTCATTGTCTTTAGAGTTGCTGTTTGTTTTGCTTATCATAGTTACAAAAATAAATATTTTTGTGTGTCAATCCCTGGTGTCGTCCCATAACGTCCTTTCAAGAGAGTGAGCGCAAATGTGAAAATATCCTTTTCGGTGTGTGGTCAGTTTGAATGATATGTTGCTCTGGATGATTTTTCTTCTGCAGTACAATTAAGGTATACTTATAAAACAATTCTATGTTACACAAAAATCATGCTAGTTACATTAACACTGACTCGTTAAACTAGAGGGCGCAAGCAACTGCCCGATACAAAAATACCGCCAGAATTGGACTTGAATTGATTCATTCTTCTGGGCAGCGATTACTGCGTGTATCCATCCATTCAACACTCAACTAGCAAGGATGTTTAAATAGGGCAGGACCCGGCACGACGTCATACCTAGCGACGCCGGAAAAAGAACCCAATCCCAGACTGCCTCGCGCACCGACGCGCTCTCGTCCAAACTAAATTCAACCAGGCTCCCATCGTCTGCTCTCCGCTCGGTCGTTAGGCTTAAAGTAGGTCTACTCCGTGCCTGCGGTCTGCTTCGTCAGCTCGCTGTCGCTTCTGGCTTTCGATTGGATCGGCCCACCAAAAGATGTTTCGATGCGAACCCGCATTCTCATTACGGCGGAGGGAAACCAACACCCTGTGGAAGCAGGGTTTGTACAGCTTTCTCAACCCGCAATGCCATTCTCAGCGTTCGTGCGTACAACCACGGACACAGGATCGCTTTCCAAAGCCGCGCTACGACGACTCGTTCGAGACGACACTCCAGGCGCGGTCGAGCGGTGTCGAGAGCGTCCGCTACATGCCGACTTCCTACTGGTCAGACAAGTGTTGGGCTCCAAATCTCGCCTGTTGGACACCGATTCAGTGGACGTCGCCATCGCTGCCATAAAATATTGGGGCAAACAACAGCGTTGCCACGGAAATGCCTTGGCAACGAGGGTTGTTTGCCCCAAAAATTAATTGGTGGAGAAAAGTTCGTGGCCACGCCGACTTCCGTTACACTTCGCTCCATGTATGGAGAATACACTCTAAACCCGGTACCGGATGTATCCGCCATTTATCCACCACTTTTTTGCAAATTCGTGGTGGATATATTTGTGGCGAATATATCTGGTTCCGCTTGAAAATGTTGGAAGTGTCCGCACTTTACGTAGTACTATATTTCTCTATGGCGCGACCGACAGATCGACGCAGCCAACACAGCGACGCAGCCCACAGCTCTGGCTTTGTTGGCAGTTCGTCGCGCTCTTTGCTCGTGGACTCCAAGCGAAACCAACACACTTTCAATATCTTCGAAAGGTACGCATACACGACTTTATTACTTGCAGCGGTTAGTGGTTCGGTACACAGAGATCAAAGTAAACACCGAAGAACAGAAAGCAGACATGAAGTCCCGTGTTGAAAGCCCATAGCGGTGCTCTGTTTCATGCATCATTTCGACTGCGTGTACTCCAACGTAACGTCAGTCAGTGTTCACACTCGACTAGCTTCGCTATTTTGTTATCTCATGTGCGAAATATGTTTGACGGATAAACCAGGCCTCCGCGTGTCTTTGGGATATTCAGCCGCCAACCCCTTGGCGTCCGGCGTGCTTGCCGCCGCAACCGTTCGACGCATTGGATGTTGCGGGTTCGTTTGTGCGAGCTCGTTCTAAGAGGCGTTGCTTTAAGTTCACGAGTCCCCGAAGTGTTAGCGGAGCTTCTCTTTTCGAATTTCGCGATCGACGCTCGGCTATGCGCTCGTACCTTTTTCCTCCCGGGTATACCATGAGTGCCGACCACTGATCTGTGGTGCCGACTTGCGCCGAACGAAATTGCGAAAGGCTAGCGAGTGAGACAGATTTTTGTGACGCTGCCCAACTTCTCTGCTATCATACTTGTGCTCGTTACTTGAGAAATGTAATGAATTACGATTATAAATTACTGAGCTTCAAATGTAATGGATTGCCGTTACAAATTACTTTCACTGAAAAGTAACGGATTAGTTTGCTGCTTACGTTACAAATTACTTTCACGGTACTTTTTCCGTGCACTTATCCAAAACGCAATAGAAACAATTTTGATATTTTTCAAAAATGTTCTGCAACACTACTTCTCATTTCTCGTACGCCCGTATTATGTGTAGTCCTTGTAAATATAAAATATTCTATTTAAGAGAAAAAGTGTAGGTGCACTCCTGTCACCTGTAAGCTGACAAGGCACCGAAAGCTGCAACCCCACACGCCATCCCGCTAGCGTACGGCCTCCGGAAATGATCCTTGGGATTGTGCAGACAAAGCTATTGGTGCGCGTGCTCAGTAGCCGCGTCTACCTCTGCTACAAGATTTGGAACTAAAGAAGCGATCTACAAAAGCTCCCTTTCAACTCGGGTGTTACGCCTGTTATTCCCAACAAAAACTTGGTTCTAATATTGCAATGTATAACCAATGTTGAATGCAGGTGTCGCAGCTTACCTTGATGTGTTTCCGTAGATTAGAATATGTTGTACTTTTTGACACAATGTTTTTTTGGCACGCATTGTACTCAAGGTTTCCGTTCTCCTTAAAGGATACATGCAAAGAAAAAAAGCAGTTTTTTACACAGCTTAGATGGAAAAAGGATATCATAAAACGATTTTACAACGAAGAAAAAAAATTTAGAGCGATATTTACGGCTCTATACGAATTTGTAGTTGGCGCCCGCGGGCGCCGCGGAAAAGTGGCCCTTCTGGTGCTTGCGCTCTTTTGGAAGCTTCCTGTGGCCTCTGAAAGTAACTAATTCATCTTTGTTTGAAGTATAACAAAAAACTAAGATTAATAAGTAACTTTTAGAGCCCAAAGGAAACTCCTGAAAAAGCGCAAGCAGACGTGATTGACCTGTGCGCCGGTCAGATGATGGCGGCGGCGCCCCGAAGCACACGAACTTGTGCGGCGGCGGCGACGGCGGCGTGGAGAAACGCGTCGAAGCGGCGTCGCACAATGCTCAGCGTGCGGCGGCGGCATGGCTTTGCGGCGCCGGCGACGCAGGGCGGCGGTGCGCGGGCCTACCACGTGACCAGCGGCGGCTCCGGCGGGCGCCAACTACAAATTCGTATAGCGCCGTTAATATAGCTCTTAATTTTTTTGTCTTCGTTGTAAAATCTTTTTATATCCTTTTTCCATCTAAGCTGTATAAAAAAAAAATGTTTTTTTTCTTTGCATGTGTCCTTTAAAGGAGCTGTGCAACAATTGCAGAGCTTTGCTTAAATAATTTGGAAGTTGGTGTCTCGACCTTTCTGAAGTAAAGAACAAAAACAAAACACTTTTACCTGCATGTTCTAGTGTTTATTTTAAAAATAGACATAGATTGAGGTTTCCGGCACCTCTCAAATCCTTCACCATCTTCCGAGTCACGTCCGCTGCGACGTGAATGGGGAACGCGCGGGGTTCCTGTGAAGCGCTCTCTCTCTCTAGAGCCATCAGGGAGCAGAGAGAACTCACACACTCGCGACAAAGTGAGTACGTGACCACGTGCTTGCGTAGCGCGATCAACATGGCGAAAGGACCAATGTCTCGTCCGGGTCCGGCCATCCCCGTTCGGCTCTGCCCCCGTCCCCCTCCGGCTTCTGGCGGCTGTTCGTGGTAGCAGATAGAGCTGACGGTTTTGTTGACCTCGGATAGCTGGCGCCTCCAAAAGTTTTGTCGATGATACCAGGTTTTTGACGCATTTATATTTATGTTGGAATGACAAGATTTATAGAAAAATTACTTGTTATCGAACAGGTCTTTGCACAATTTCCTATATTTTTAAAAGTCCCCCATAGACGTCATGCCGCGTGGTACTCATGGCCGCCGCACGCGGCTGCACGTCGGGAAATATTGTAATTTTTGCATTGCGATTACGCGGCAGAATCGCAACATTTCAAAGGAAGATGTGTTTTCTGTCCTTTGTAGATAAACAAAGTCAAAAGCAGAAAAGTGCAAATTATTTCAACGTTAAAATCGTTGCGAAATTTTGCATATTTCATTAAGAGATGGCGATGGAGACGACGGACGCTCCATGATGGAAAACTCGACCAGTCAGAGAAAAAACGTTGCGGTTACGCCGATCATCGGTTCTCACTTTCATGCCAATATTCGTGGAGGCCAGGGGAGGAGAGTGCATAGAGTGCGAGAGTAGCGGTGGCCATCGGTCTCACAAAACAATAGTGGATCAAACCACTTTTACGCGTTCTCTTTCTCTCTCTGATAGCACTATATTAAATGGCCTAACCTCCCCCCCCCCCCTTCTTATGTTGACAGTTGAGTGTAAATTGAGAAGTGGACTCGACCACCATGCCGAAACGAGTAAACCAAAAGAAGTATAGTGCGTACTCTCGAAGACGATGCTCTTAGCCTTTTGTAGAGGTACGGCTGAAAAGCTCTTAGCTTTTCAGCCGTGCCTCAAGAGCGTGCTAGAAAAAAGTACCGGTCATCAAAGACAAAAGAGAAATTAACCCCTTCGCGCGAGGCTACATTGTCTTTTACGCGAGTTGTAAACCCGCGAATCGAGGGGGTAAAGACCCGCGTTTGATGTCTGTAGAGGTGGCGGGAGACGTCGAAGAAGTTGGAAAGGGGGAAACGGTGTAAAAGACAAAAACAAATAAACACGAAGAGCTTTCTTCTGGACGGGAGAAGAGGAAAAACAGGATGGAAGGCGACGGACAGCCTACTTGGCGTTGACTTACTTGATCTTTGTCTTTCTTATATTTGTACATGTCTTTCCCGTTTTTTCTAGTGGTTCTAATGGCCGGTCATACAAAAAAATCGTGTTTTCTTTTCGGCTATTCTCCCCTTCCTAATGTTTTCTATTTGTTTGAACTTGCTCTCTTTATGCTGCTGAATGTTCTGCTCGTATTGCTCCAATTACTGTAGTATGCTCATACTTTTTTTTAAATAACGAGTAATTAAAGTAATCTATTACAATAGTTTGTCACGAAATTGCGTTAAAAATTAATTCCGAAAAAACGTAACGTGGCAATTACAAAATTACTTGAAAACGTAAAGGATTACTTCCCAAGCCTGCCTGCTATCGGCTGCGCAGAGCGAATGGTGTAAAGAAACCGGCACGCGTTTTCTTATCTTCCCGTCGGCCATGTTTCACCTCAGCTAATGCAAAGCGAATTGTGACTGTACAGCTGCAACGGAAAAAGAGTAGCACGAGTGACCGACGACAGGAGCGCAAAAATCGCGGTACGCGGCGCTATTTTTCGAGAGCGCGCCGATAGCAAGAGTACCAGTCACATTCCATGTCTCAACGTGGGGGTGGCCGGCAGAAAGGCAGCTCATCCTAAAGCCCGCATTTCGAAAACTATCTTATCCTTCGATTTTCTGCCGGCCGCCCCCGCCATAGAGAAATATAGTATTACGTAAAGAGAGGAAACGCTCATAGGCCCCAGCGGCCCAATGCAGTGTCAGCGAGCGCACCCAGCGGCCAGTATAGTCTCTAGTTGATTGTTGAATGGATGGATACACGCAGTAACCGCTGGCCAGAAGAATGAATGAATTGAAGTCGAATTCTGGCGGTATTTTGTAATCGGGCAGTAGCATGCGCCCTCTAGTTTAACGAGTCAGTGTTATTGTAACTAGCGTGGTTTTTGTTTAAAATAGAATTGTTTTATAAGTATACCTTAATTGTACTGCAGAAGAAAAGTCATCCAGCACTACATCTAATTCAAACTGACCGCACACCGAAAAGGATATTTTCCCATTTGTGCTAACTCTCTTGAAGGGACGACATGGGACGACACCAGGGATTGACACACATAAGTTTTATTTTTGTAACTATGACAAGCAAAACAAACATCAATTCTGAAGACAATGAGTGAGGTATGTCATTCATACATTACAAAAAGTAAGAATACACATGCAAGATGTAGGAATAATGCGTCAACAGTGCAACACTAGAAAAAAAGCTACTGTATTACAGCGAGACTTACAGCGACAAATGCAATAGTATGAAGGGCATTTGAAAAATTGCCTTCTAAGTTCCATGAAAAGCGCTTGCACATACGACCATGTGACTAATACAGCAATAATAGAAGAACAATCTGGCCCAGTGGCTTCTAAATTCAGTGACCGAATGCAAATGTCCGTCAACAAAGAAACTACAGTCGCAATACTTCTTACGTACACCGTATAACATGACCGCAACGGAAGAATGACTAAAACCCGCACGATACAAGCCGCGAAACCAACTCAACCCACACAACGAGGCAAGAGACAAAAACCAAGCAGCCGAAGTATCCGCCCTCCGTCGAGTCCTCGAGTTCGAAGCCAATCGTCGCGCCGCAGCCGTAGCCACAGCCGTTGAAGTCGTTTTTGAAAGTTTTCAAAGTTCGTAATAATTTTAAAAGTTCACTCTATACAACAAAGATATTTATTAATATTATAAATCTGACAGATGTTCAGGATAAGTGGCACTGTTGCGCCTACTATCGGCCAGTAGAGTCCCTAACTCCTGGGCCGCGAAACGGCTTGAGTGGCCCCTCTTTCCGTAGTACTATATTTCTCTATGCCCCCGTGTTGAGACATGCAACGTGACAGGCACTCTCGCTATCGGCGAGCGCGCATTAGGAACAAAAGCGCCGCGTGTCGCTATTTTGCCGCTCCGGTCATTGGTCACTTGTGCTACTCTTTTTTCGTTGCAGCTGTACGTCGGTTGTCTCCCGGTTATTGTGCCTGGATTGTAGATTGTCTCACTACAACGGAGCCTCTTTGGTGTGAACTTATTTTGATGATCGTTACACCTTGCGTTTTCATCTTGGCTGCACACTTCTGGACGACCTTCTACACATTGCACTCCTTGTCGACATGTCGCTGGTACTTGGGATAAACAAATTGGAAGTCACTGTTTGCTCACTTCTTGGTGGACGTATTGTATGTTCTACATGAGGTATCCGAAGTAGGCACCACGCTTCCTGGAGTTTGTTCAGAGGTACCTCAACATACTATATTAGAGTTCCCTTTTGTGTGTTGTAGTTTCATGAAATGCTGTTGTTTCATACAAAACGAAGTTGAACTTTGTTTGTTATATGACCTATAACGGTTAACTAAAATCAAAGCTGCAATAAAACACTCGCCACGAGAGGTGACTCGGCTTCTCCATGGATCGTTTTGGATGTTGACAAATTTCCTCATTTCATTTTATTTATTTACCTCAAGGGCGTCTTTTCAGGACGCATTACATGAGGGGAGTGGCAATAAACGGGAATACAATATAAAAAAGAACGTAAAAACACTAACACAACCACATCCCGTCTAACCACAAAGAAAACAAGATATAT
The DNA here is from genome assembly GCA_013358835.2 of Ixodes persulcatus. Lineage (NCBI taxonomy): Eukaryota > Metazoa > Arthropoda > Arachnida > Ixodida > Ixodidae > Ixodes > Ixodes persulcatus. The sequence goes on from JABSTQ010010566.1 coordinate 396,688, forward strand.
ATACACAAAGAGACATTCCCTACCCATTGAACAAAAGCACGCACATTTCTTGAAACGCTGTAATATCTAAGTTGGTTACAAAATGATCTGGCAAGTTATTCCATTCTGTAATACACAATACTAAAGGAGAAAACATGAATGAGTTTTTATGGGAGTGGTATTGAAGGAGTTTACATGTGTTGTCGTTTCGAGAAGAAATATAATGGGCTTTTTGACAATAAATATTTCTGAACTGTGAATTACTATGGTAGACTTGATGAAAGAAACACATGCGGTTAATTGTGCGTCATGTGGCTAATGAAGCGAGACCAAGTCTTGATTTTAAGGCGGAGACACTACTTTCTGGAGAATAGTCGTTTAGGACGAACCGGGTGACTTTGTTTTGAATTGATTCTAGGTTCGATATTAGATAACTTTGATGTGGATTCCACACAACGCTTGCGTATTCAAGTTTGGGTCGAATTATTGTTTTATGGGCGAGTAATTTTGTCGCAGCAGGGGCCAGATATATGTTCCGCCTCAAAAAGGCTAATGATCTCGTTGAGCTGGCGATTATGTTGACGATATGTTCATTCCACTCTAATGTTTCAGAAATACGGACACCCAAGTATTTGTATAATGAGACACTTTCTAATTGTTGTGACAGTAATGAATATTCGGGAGATGATTTGATCGAGTTGGTGGTAACGGTCTTTTGTTCGCATTTTCCGGGGTTAATTTTCATCTGCCAATGGGTGCACCAGGAGCTTATGGCGTCGAGGTCATTTTGAAGAATGTAATAATCTGTTGGGTAAGTAATTTTTCTGCATACAACACTGTCATCGGCAAATAGCCGAATAGTCGAGTTAATTGAGGAAGGGAGATCATTAATATACATAAGGAAAAGAATGGGGCCGAGGACGCTGCCTTGGGGAACACCGGAAGTTACTGGGACTAATGCTGATGAAGAACTGTTGACTGAAACTGACTGCTCTCTGTCTGTTAGAAACGAAGCTATCCAACTGATGACTAAAGGGTGGATGTGGAGGAGAGAAAGATTAAGAAGTAGTCGTTGGTGCGGAACGGTATCGAAAGCTTTTGCAAATTCAATAAAAATAACGTCGGTTTCTGCTGAGGAATGATTATTAAAGTGAAGATCCGTGGTAAATTCAAATAGTTGGCTGATACATGAATGATGTTTCCTAAAAGCATGCTGGTTAGGGAAAAACGTCGCGATGGTCCAGGTACGAAATGACGTGAGTGTAAGGTGCATGTTCCATGAGCTTGCAGGGTAGACTGGTCAACGAGATTGTAAGGTAGTTAGATGGATTTGATTTGCTGCCCGATTTGAAGATGGGTCTAACTTGGGAGAAACGCCAATCGTATGGTACCTCACCAGAATTCAGACTTTGTTGAAAGAGTATGTTGAGTATGTTTGATGCTGGATGATAAATTAGTTTAAGAAATTTGGCCGACATCCCATCATTTCCAGGAGCGCTATTGGAGGACAAGTTTGAGATAGCTTTAAGAATTCCTTCAGGAGTGAAAATAATTGGAGGCATCAACGCTCATAATAAGGTGGGCAGTATGGGGGGAGTGGAAAGATTTCGTGTGTAAAAATGCTGAGGAAAAATGAATTCAACGAATCGGCAGCCTGGTCATTACGGAGTGTTTCACCCTGGTCATTTATGAACACTAGGCTATCTATAGATTCTTTTGGATTTATTATTTTCCAAATCGCTTGGGGTCTGTAGATAAGATCTGCGGCAAAGTCACCGAAAAGAAAACTCTTTTCGCTTTCTTTACTTCGCTTTTACACAATTTTGTGAAGGAGTGGAATGATAACCAATCATCAAAATTATTTGTTTTCTTTGCATTTGGGAATAATCTTTTCTTTTTGTTTAACATACGTTTTAAATTGTTATTAAACCAGGGAGATGTACAATCACATCGAACTGAAGTTTTGAAAGTTTTTTTATGAAAGTATTTTAATGAGTACCCAGTTTTTACTTGCGGATCGGTCACAATTTGATGAGATGTAATATCTTTCAAAGTTCGTTGTGGCTACTGTCAGTCCTTCAATATTGGTTCGTGAAAATGCGAATATCTTTTTCGGCTTATTTTCCGAGCGCGTCACTCCTAATGATGTTTTGATTTGAATCAAAGCATGATCACTTATATGTTCCATGATAGTGACGGACGACACACATTCGGGTTTATTAGTGAAAAACAGATCTAATATCGCGTCACGACGGGTTGCCGAGGTGATAATTTGTTGGATACCATACACACCAGTTATAAAAAAGAACGCCGTACGCTGTCGAGAGTTTGCCCAGTCGGGGAGCGGCATTAGCTTTGACCAGTCAATTTCGGGATAGTTAAAATCGCCATCAAGAAAGAAGTGATCAGTAGGAAATTCTTTGGTGACAGTTCCAAGGGCATGGTATAATGAAATGTTGAAATCTGAGCGATTAAAATGAGGTGGACGATAACAAACACCTACTATGACACAGCGAAAATCCAGTTTAATACGAATCCACAAAATCTTGAGATCAGAACAACATTATACTTGCGAGCGTGACACATTTTTCGACAGCGATGATTACGCCACCGCTCTTAGCCAGCCGTCTATATTTACGAAAAATATTGTAAGATTTGTTTAAAATGAGCTCATCATTTTTTATATCGGTAGTTAACCACGTTTCCGTTCCAAGAATGACGTCTGGCTGGCTAGGGCAAGTGAAGTTCTCAAGTTCATCATGTTTTGACAAAATGCTGCGGAAATTTGCGACAAAAAAGAAGGTTAAAAGAGACAGCGCAATTTCGACGTTGTTGGTTTACAGTGAGTCAGTTGTTTGATACTCTGTCTTTGTGTGGCGCACGAAGCAGAACAACTGAGTCCCTAGCTGCATCGTAAACATATGTCGATGTTCCGAAATGTAGTTTATTGTAACTTATCTTATATTTTGCACCCCTATTTCTAAACTGTTCATCAAATTCCCACAAATTCTGCTTCGCAATGCACACCTTATCAGAAAAGTCCTCCGATATCCTCATTTATGGAGACACGTTCTTCAGTTTAAAAACTTTTTTAAGAACTTCTTTACTTTGATAGCGCTGGAATTTTACGATTATCGGTCGACTGGATCCTGGTCGTTTTCTACCCAATCGGTGAGCTCTTTCAATTTCGCCCATTTCTATGCCAAGCATTTCTCGGGCGAAGCCAGTGACTACGGTTTTAGCATCGTTCCATGACTCATTTTCTATTTCGGGTAAGCCTTTGAATATTAGATTTTTCGTCTTATTCTGTACTCCATGTCGCCGACAACAATACTTACTTCAGGCAGGCTCAAATTCTCCTGCATATTTGTGATTTTATGCGCTTTGAGTTCAAGATTTGTTACCCTGACTCCAAGAGCAGCGATGCCGCTGTTGATTTGGTCCAACTTAACAGAATTTTCAAGCTGATTCTGGGTGGACGCCGTAACCAAACTCTCAACAGTTCTTTGCAGCTTATCAATTTTTCGGCATTCGAGGTGGGTACGGGGTTAACTTCGACGTCACCGGCGGAGGTCAAAAGCATGAACATGACAATAGCCACAGTTAGCAACTTCACTGACCTGAACATACCTCTGACATGAAGGTGTAGAACCTTTGTGTGTAGAAGCGAGGTCGTTTCTTTCTAGGTACAAAGCGGCCGATACGGGCTCGGTAGGTAACTATGTCAACGGCCATCACAACAACCAGGCGTTAAAACAGTTACACAATTTGGGGGATTCACGGCCACTATAAAGTAGAACAGAATCTCGCACAGGAAGCTTAGCGCTCACCTGCAACGATATCGACGGTGTAAGCGTGACACTCAGGGCCGTGAATCTCACGCTGTTCTTCGCGGCACAGGCTTATGTAGTCCGGATGCTCGCTGTAACGACGTCCATAGCACGTGAAAAAGGTTGGCCGACTCGTTTGGTCAGGCTGGTCCAGGCGGTGTTTTCTTCGGAAGGGGTGAATGGGCCGATCGTAGACACCAACTTCTGAGCAGCCCGTTCACGAAAAATCTGCAACGATATCGACCGTGTGAGCGTGACAGTGTCAGGGCCGTGAATCCCACGTTCTTCTTCGCGGCGCTGGCTTATGTAGTCCCGATGCTTGCTGCAACGACGTTCGTAGCACGTGTCTGGTGACGAGGTTGGCCGACTCACTGAGTCAGGCTAATCCAGGCGGTGTTTTCTTCGGAAGGGGTGAATGGGCCGATCGTAGACACCAACTTCTGAGCAGCGCGTTCACGAAAAATCTGCAACGATATCGACGGTGTGAGCGTGACAGTGTCAGGGCCGTGAATCCCACGTTGTTCTTCGCGGCGCTGGCTTATGTTGTCCCGATACTTGCTGCAACGACGTCCGTAGCACGTGTCTGGTGACGAGGTTGGCCGACTCGCTGAGTCAGGCAAATCCAGGCGGTGTTTTCTTCGGAAGGGGTGAATGGGCCGATCGTAGACACCAACTTCTGAGCAGCCCGTTCACGGAAAATCTGCAACGATATCGACGGTGTGAGCGTGACAGTGTGAGGGCCGTGAATCCCACCACATGAATGATGAGAATTATGCACATAGGTTTCGTCTACTTTTCGTGCAGGTACTCCCGTTTCATAAATCTCAGCAAAGGCAACAAGAGAGTTTTATGGGGTCCCACCAAGGATAACGGCATTTCTGCTCGAGTAACGAGTCTTGTCTACAAACTTAACTGAACATAATAGTACATTCCCTTTCCCAAACTTTTCCATCTAAAGTGTTTGTGCGTGCGTACGCGCGCGCGTGCGTGTGTGTGTGTGTGTGTGTGTGTGTGTGCGTGCACGCGCGTGTGTGTGTTTTAAAGGGTAGTGCAACATTTAAACACCCAAATGTTCCTAAATGGTCCCTGTACCAGACAAAACGATGTCTTAGGGTAATGAATTCAAGGGCCGTAGAGCTCTGAAATCAAGCCCACCTGGAGACTTTGTTTTTACTTTTTCAGTACAGGTATACATACTTTTTTGTGTAAGTTTGAACATATAGACGCGTAATTTACACTAATTCGAATTCAGAAGCGCTTTTATTCAAACTCTGTTGCTCTCTAGTGCTAGCAATAGCTTCTAGGTGAGCTACTGTAAGCTCTGCAAAGAGAGGGGCATCTTCCAACCCTTTGCAGGTTGTAAACCTGTGGCTTGCACTGCTCTAGCTGGTCGCACCTCACTCACTGGCTCCCTCACGAAGCATATCTGCTGCATGAGTCCCGCCACACCATAAGGCCATTAACGGGCGGGTCGCAGTTCCTGGGATCATTCGTCAGTGCACTCAGCTACGGTATGGTGGCATGGTCGGGGTATGAAGCTGGAGAATAACTTGGAGATGCTGATCTTCATGACTATATGAAACATATTTTGATTACTTTTGTGTCGAGTAGTCAGCATTTTAAGGGTGAGGACTCAAGCAGCAGTGAAAGCAAGGAAAAAATTGTAAACCGCTCTCACCGAGAATTCATTACGAGCACTAGGAAGCCACAGAGTATAGTTAAAACGCTTCAAAGGTGAATTAGCGTGTACATTTTGTGCGTGTGCAGCAAAATTGAAAAAAAGTTAAATATCATAAATGAGGATAAAAATATACACCAGGGGGACTTACAAAAGCACTACACAGTCTGTAAGTTCAAAACTTAACACCTCAAGTCACTCGGCCTCCACCCCAATCTTATTTCCAGGTCTTTTATGGAGGAATATGAGCTTAGTTTGTAGTTGTCGGCTGCAAGAGTAATTGCCTTATTTTAATTCACCTGATTATTCCCACCAAATATGACAGGTGACCAAAAATAGAACCTCATTTGTCGGCCAAGGCACTGTGCTTGCATCAAGGCGAACTAGCTCGGCTTGCTGGGCTAATATTTCATTTCATCACCCGTGTGGGATTATGTTGTCGCTCATCAAAAGAAGAAAAAAAAACTGTGACTAAGCCTGAGTAGTTCTGGTGTACAAGTATCCTTGGCAGTAAACTCTGCTAAAAGAGGAAGATAAATATATATATATATATATATATATATATATATATATATATATATATATATATATACAGGGTATTTCACGAAAGGAGGACAAATTCGATATTACGAAAACTACGCGGCGCAACGAAAAATGACTTGTGTCGTTTCGGTCCTAGGCCAGAGGCCTAATTAGGAAAATTGTTAAAGTTCAAAATAATTAGATTATTAATTAATTATTTTTGCGTAATTAACTTTTTCAATATTGTGTTTCAGGGCATCGTTTCAATTAGAAAATTGCTCAGCATCATCAAAAATCACAAAATCAAACAAATTGCAGAACGATAGAAGGCATGCGTTGTTTTAGTAAGATGGACCTCTCTACCTGGGTCTGTTTTCATCTCTCGGAGACACTATTTCCTGCTTTCTGTGGTCTTGTATCGGGTTCTTTTTTGTCTCTGTCCGGCCAAAGCATCTGTGTCAGACTAAGACTAGGTTCTTTCGGATATGTGCAGTTATTCTTCGCAGCAAATGGCTGCCAATACAGAACACACGTTGGTTCTCGGTCAATAACAACAAGCATTTTCAAGGTGAGCTATTGATCACATATAGTCGTTTTGTGTTTCATACCTCTTAGATGTCATTTACTATGTGTAGTGCTCTTGCATTAGTATGTTGTTGTTTTTCTTCTGCAAAAATGCTCAAGTATGACTAAGACCGTTTTTTTTTTATATAGATGCCGGTCTTGGTGGCAAGCACCAGTCAATCAAGACCAGGAGTTTGCTTTTTGCCGCTCATGGCAAGTGTTTTCAAGGTGAGTGATTGATGCCTGTCTGATTTTTTTTTTTCATTCGTTACATACACTCGATTTTCTGTCTTTATAGTGGTCTTCTGTCAGGCTTTTGTTTCTCTGTCCAGCTAAAGTATCTGTATTACACTAAAAATTAGTTATTTCGGAAATGTGCAGCTATACTTGGCAGTAAGTGGCTGCCAATCAGGAACAGGAGTTTGCTCTCGGCCACCAATGGCAAATATTTTCAAGGTGAGCTATTGCCCGGGTATATGAGTTTCAGCACTCATCAAGGGGCGCAAAATCACAGGCCGGGGTTCGCCATAGCAAAAATGTTGACTCGGAAGCACATAGGGCGGAAGCTTCACAAAAGTATCCACATGCCTCAACACGTGAAACCAAAACTAAAAAAAAAATGAAAGACGTTTACAACAGCCTGTAACGCCGAATTGGAGCTCAGCTCTTGAGGAGGAGGAGGGAAGGGTACTGAGGGGAGGGTATGCCCCTACTCCCTCCTCCTCATCTCTTCCTCCTCCCTGCTACTCCTCCTCCCCTCCTCCCTCCTCGTCCTCCTCCTCTTCCTTCACCTCCTCCTCTCCTCATCCTTCAAGCTCCTCCCCTCCTCTCCTCGTCCTCCCTCCTCCCCTCCCTCCTTCCTCATCCTCCTCCTCCCCTTTTTCCTTCTCCTCTTCCTCCTCCTCTTTCCTCCTCCTCCTCCCCTCCTCCTCCCCGCGAGTAGCATCATGGGAAATGTCCCAGAATGCACCGCGCGGACCCTCGTGACGTGACACGTAACGTCGCAAGCGTCACGCGTAACGTCACGAGTGACGTCACAAGGGTCCCGCGCGGTGCATTATGGGAAATTTCCCATAATGCACCGCGCGGTTACGCCGACGGCGACGCCGACGCCGCTCAAGCCGGAAACGGGCGCCTAAGAGCTGCGCTGTAAAACATGGGTTCCATTTCAAAAAAAAAAAAAAATTGTCAACCGGAGTTAACTCGGGGGCATCAGGGAGCAAACAAGCCATGGTACGAGTGTACTTGGTTCAAGCTTTTGTAGGGGTAGGCGATGACTCCGTGTTTTCGAAGATATCAATACTTTATTTCTTAGAGCGCAGCTCTTAGGCGCCTAGCTGTTTCCGGATTGAGCGGCGTCGCCGTCGCCGTCGGCGTAACCGCTCGGTGCATTATGGGTAAATTTCCCCGCTATATTTAACGGGAAAAGTTTTCTGTTAAATCCAGCGGACAAATTTTCCCGCTAACTTTTAGTCATAATTATTTGAATGGGAGAAAGTTCCTGGTACTCTAGAAAAGGCGTTACATTTAATTTGAACAAAGGAGCCATTGGTGTATACCCAATTTTCTGCCTTTCGTGAGAATCAAACGGCCAAAATTAAGTTTTGCGTACTTGAAACGAATAAATAGAAATAGAAAGAAACCAGACACGTACTAGGCAAGGTATACTGTATTTGCACGATTCTAAAACATCCGGACAGATTTTATGGAATGCACGGAAACACAAAAACAATAGAGAACGCTAGTCCATGTCCGACGACATTTCTTTGTCGCTACCCACAAGCCTCAGAAAGTCGTCTTCGCTTCTGTTAATAGCGTTTGAGGTGCTACACTTGCTTAACAAGTGTACAACCATCGCCTGAGAGAGGGTGTTTAGAAACGCGCTTTGCGAGCTCGTAGAGATCACAATGACAATAATGCCGCGCGCAGGGCAGAGAAAGCAACGCTCGGTCACGGCCTTCTAAAAGGTTTTTGTTTATTCTTGCACAGGACGTAGCTTCTATAATTTATTCCTGCTTTCGTGTTCTAGAAAATGCGTGGTTATTCTCACCCCCAGCGCGCGACGTTCTTTGCCGAATCTTCGAGATTGTGACGCACTGTAGATAAGAGGCCGCCCGCGACCTTGTCAAGTCAGTCTCGCTCCAGCGTTTGAACATGCTGTTTCGTCACCATCGACGCTTGCGACGCTAGGTTTTTTTGTTTTGTTTAGTTTTGTTTTTGGGCACAAGTTCGCCTCCTTACACGTTTCTCCTTCCTGTTTATTTCGGGTTCTTTTGGTTACCACCCGTGACATTTCTGTTGGAGTTGCGGGGTAGCAGCTTATGTCTCTTCAACGTACACATCCGAGGCCCCGGTCGGCAAGTTCCACCCCAAGGCTACCATTTTTAGAAGAAACAGGGCTCCGGGAAGCCAACGTCTCCTAGCACAACCGCGTTAGCTTGGACTACTGCCGAACAAGGAAAAAAAGTGACCGAAGACGACGACAGCTCAGCAGACGAAAAACCCCCAGCATCATTGTTCTGCGTCTTCCTGCCTCTGGTTCCCTGTGTGCCGACGCCATCCACAATGAAATTTATGAGGACGTAGAAGACTGGCTGCAGCGCTACGAACGCGCGGCCCGCTACAACACGTGAACGGCAGAACAGCGCTTCCAAATTATTTACTTCACACTGGAGGGAACAGCAAGGCAATGGTTTAAGAACCACGGCGCTTCCCCTACAACGTGGGAGACATGCGTGGATGAGGTGAAGCGCACATTCACAAACCAACACCGACGACAACGAGCCGAGGACATCCTTCCATCATGGTGCCAAGGTCTGAACGAGAGCGTGACAAGCTTCACTGATGATGTCCTGCGCCTGTGCGCTCGTGCCGACCTGGGGAGAGCGAAGAAGAGAACCTGCGCAAGAAGAGCAAGATGTTTGGCGGCCTCGTTCGCAATCCCCTGGCGACCCTGGATGAATTTGTTGCTGAGGCAACCGACATTGAACGAGCGCTGTCGGCAAGGGCGGGTCATTATCAGAGACTCACCGGCGTGGCTTCCCCCTCATCCCTTTCATCTTCCCACCCTGACCTCGGCGGCGTCGGCGTGGAGAACCTCCGGGAAGTCATTCGGGACGTGGTTCGAGAAGAACTAAAACAGCTGCTCCCTTCTCCAGAACAACCCGCCGCTGCTTCGATCGCGGAGGCTGTTCGCTTGCAGGTACACCGGGCGCTCTTGCCAAACGTCCTCGTCGCAGTGGCTTCCAAACAGCCGGCCCTGACATAAGCCGCCGCCACCAAGGGAGCACCTCCCGTCACAGGACACTACCAGGCAGCTCCCCGAAATAAGGCACAAGCGCCGTAGTTTCCTCTACGCCCAGATCAGCGTGGTGAGAGGAAGACCGACGTTTGAGGGACGCCAGACCGACGCCCTCTGTACTTCCACTGCGGGGAAGCACACCACAGCTACCGCCGATGCCCATACCGACGACTCGGGCTGCGCGGGTTCCACCCGAACGACCCTAGCCCGTGTTATGGTGAACGCCCTCGGGAAATCGACGAGTACCTGCGACAACCTCAGTACCCCAAGCCTGCGTACCGCCGAGGGTCCCGGTCGCCGTCACCACGACGTCCAGCTTCGCCGATGCACCGACCCCGACGTGAAAGCCTGTCTCCTCTCACTCCTCGCTGGCAAACTAGGCGCGGCAACCCTTGGAGGTGGAGTTGCCGAAGGCGACCGACGCCAAGATCCTCCATGAATGTCGGAGGGCCCCCACTCGAACGCCACCAGAAACCGAAACAACGCTCCTGCATCGATAAAAAATAACCTAAAAATCGTTATCGACGGCCACGACGCGTCGGCTCTCATCAACAGCGGAGCGGACTACTCCACCCTGAGTGGGAGGCTGGCTCTCCCAACGCCTTCGAAAAGCGACGACGCCATGGGATGGCCCACAGATACGGACCGCCGGGGACATCTTATCACGCCAGTCAGAGGATGCACTGCTCGTGTCGAGATTCATGGCGAGACGTGTCCGGTAAATTTCGTCGTTCAACAAGACTGTGCTAGAGATGTTATACTAGGAATGGACTTCTTGTGCGAATACGGCGCCGTCATCAACCTGGAAACCTGTTGTAATTCCCGAGGATTACAAAACTACGACAAATACGTCAATTACATTGCGTGTACTCTCCATCCACGTGAACTTTCCGCCACGTTCGAGTGTACTTGTGCCTGTCTGGACCTAAAAAGGCATCTGCGGTGAAGCTCTGCTGGAAGGTAGCGTCCAACTGCTCCTAGGAAAAGGAATCGGCGTCGCAAGAGGCATCGCGGAGCTCCAAGATGGAGGCACTGTTGCACTCGTAACGAACTTCCGACAGGAGGCTCAGCAGCTTAGGAAAGGCACCGCCGTGGGTCACGCCGAGAAACCCAGACTCAGCCGCATTCACCGGAATATCAGAAGACCTCTCTTAGTGGCCACACGAGACGACGCCGCCTTCGCAATTCGACATCGATCCAACCCTGCCTACCCGGCCACGACGACAACTCGGTGACCTTCTCGCCGAGTTCAATGAGTGCTTATCCACGTCGTCAAATGTACGCCAAACGACGGCTGCAAACCTTCGAATGGTTACTGATGACGACGCGCCTTTTGTTCATCGGTTGCCGTACCGTGTCATACAGTCATCCAGAAGCAAGTTGAAGAAATGCTGAACGACGACATCATCCGGCCCTCAAAGAGTCCGTGGGCTTCAGCGGTAGTCCTGGTTGAAAAGAAAGACGAGACTCTTCGTTTTTTAGTGGACTATCGTCGACTGAACGATGTAACAAAAAAGGACGTCTACCCGCTGCCACGCATCGACGATACTCTAGACTGGCTGCGCCACGCCCGATACTTTTTTGGTCGATGAACCTGAAGAGTGGGTACTGGCAGATCGAGGTCAACGAACGGGACCGTGAGAAGACTGCTTTAGTCACGCCGGACGGGCTGTACGAATTTAAAGTGATGCCGTTTTGACTGTGCGCAGCACCGGCGAACTTCTAGCGCGTAATGGACACCGTCCTTTCAGACTTAAATGGCAAAGCTGTCTCGTCTACCTCAACGACGTTGTGGTATTCGCAAGCGAATTCGATGAGCACCTAAGGCGTCTGCGAACCGTGCTACAGGCTATCCAGAATGCTGGACTGACACTCAAGCCGTCAAAATGACAGTTCGCTTACGGCGAGCTCAAACTCTTGGGCCATGTCGTGAGCGCTCAGGATGTACGTCCTGACCCTGCAAAGACATCCGCTGTCGCCGCATTTTCGAAGCCATATGACAAGAGAGCAGTACGAAGATTTCTTGGGCTGTGCGCTTACTACAGACGTTTCGTTCGCGATTTCGCCAAGATTTTTGCACCACTCATGCATCAGACGAAGGACAACGTGAACTTTCAGTGGGTGGAGTAGCGAGAACAATCATTGAACGAACTGAAGGTAAGACTCCAGTCGCCCCCTATCCCTCGACACCTAGATCCATAAGCGGAAACGGAAGTTCACACGGATGTCAGCAACACCGGACCCGGCGCGGTACTAGTCCGAAGACAAGACGGAGCCGAGAAGGTGATCGCTTACGAAAGCCGGGCACTATCCAAGACAAAGTAAAATTACTTAACGACCGAGAACTAATGTCTTGCTGTCGTTTTGGTCGTTAACCAAGTTCCGCCCGTAAATGTGCAGGATCCCGTTCCTCGTTGTCACTGACCACCACGCTCTATGTTGGCTCGCCAACCTTAAGGAACCATTAGGACAACACGAATTCGATGTAACCACAGTGCACACGTCTGGCCGCAAGCATAACGACGCTGACTGTTTGTCTAAGGCCCAAGTCGAATCTCCTCCCGACAGCACCGACGATGACGATGACGCCCGTTTTCTCGGAGCAGTAACAGATACCGACATGGGAACACTTCAGCGAGACGATCCGGAACTTCACGCCGGGATCTACTGCCCCGAAGATCAAGGAAGTTCCGTTCCGCGAGTCTTCGCCGGAGTCTTGTCAAGATTCGTTCAGTGGCGAGGCGTGCTCTTCAAGAACTTCGGAATCACCAACCCTGCCTGGCTGCTGCCTGTTCCAGCCAGCTGGCGAGAAGAAATATTTCAAGCATGCCACAAGAACCAGACGGCTTGACACCTCGGCTATAGCAGGACGGTCGCGCGGATTCGTGACAAGTACTACTGGCCGGGACTCCCAAAAGCCGTCCATGTGTGCACGCGATCGTGCCATGTGTGCCAACGACGTAAAGAGCATCCAACGAAGCCAGCAGGACTTCTCAACCGATATCTACCCCGACTACGTCCTTCCAGCGGGTCTGAATGGTTTTACTTGGGCCGTTCCCAACATCCACGCAAGGAAACCGGTGGATTATCCTCGCGACCGATTATCTCACACGATACGCCGAGAAGAAGACCCCTCTACCTGCAACAGCGGTGTAAGTCGCCAAGTTTTTCGTCGAGTCCGTTCTCCTTCAACACGGCGCACCTGAAGTGCTAATCACAGATCGAGGGTCACCTTTTCTGGCAAAGCTGACTCAAGAGGTCCTTCGGCACAGTCACATCAGCCATCGACGAACTACCGCTTATCATCCGCAGACCAACGGACCAACGGAGCGGCTCAACAAGACGATCGCCGACATAATCTTCATGTACGTCGACGTCGAGCACAAGACGTGCGACGAGGTGTTGCATTACGTTACGTTTGCGTACAACACAGGCGGTCAAGAAACCACGGGAATGACGCCGTTCCAACTGGCACATGGCCGGGCGGTTACCACGATGCTCGACGCCATGCTGCCTCACGTGCCAAGCGACGATAGCAACGACGACGCTCAACTGATCTCTCAACAGGCAGAGGAAGCTCGTCAACTGGCAAGAATCAAGATTCAAAAGCAACAGCGTGTCGACGCACGCCGGTAAAACCTTAGTCGCCGGGACGTCCACTTTCAACCCGGAGACCGGGTACGGATGTATACGCCGATACGGCGCCTCTGTCTCAGCGAGAAGCTTCTGAAACGCTATTTCGGGCCCTTCAAGATCATCTGACGCCTCGGCAATTTGAACTACGAACTTTTTCCTGACGGCACGCGCCCATCTGCAAGACGCCAGCCACGACCCAAAGTGGTGCACGTCGTCTGGCTCAGACCGTTTTACGAACAATCGAACTTTGGACTCCCGTCAAAGAGTGAACTATGAAGTGTGGCTCTTGATTCTGCTGTCCTTTGTTGTGGATTTGTTTTCGGTTTGTGCTGCATCGAGACGATGCGTTTATAAAGAGACGCGCCCAGAGCCGAGAAAGGCACGCTCGGGCACGGACTTTTAGAAGGTTCTCGTTTATTATTGCTCCGGACGTAGCTTTTTTTCATTTATTCCTGCTTTCTGCTTCTAGAAAGTGCGTGTCCATTCTCGCACCGGGCGCGCGACGTTCTTTGCCAAATCTTCGAGATTGTGACGCACTCTGGATAAGAGGCCGCCCGCGACCTTGTCGAATCAGTCTCGCTAGAGCGTTTGATCCTGCTGTTTCGCCGCCACCGACGCTTGCCACGCTAGCCTTTTTTTCTATTTTTTGGGAACAATTTGCCCCATTAATCATAGTTTCAATATGCTTGTTTGTGGACGGGTGCATTCTGCCCTAATGAATGGCAAACTTTAGTAAACAATGGGGAGCCTGTCTTCCCAATGTAGTTTAGATATTAATACATAGCGACTCTGATTCCTTGCATACACACTGATCGTTAACCGTTTTTCGCAGTTCCCGTCATGCTACCACAAGTTAGGCTCGTCCTGTTGAAAGGTAAGTACATTGTATTGCGTCTACAGCGCAAAATTACAGACTGTATTACCTAACATTCTCTTCCAGTTTCTTCTCTGATCTTCACCTTGTAATGAATATTCGATATATTTTTTTTTTACCTGAGTGCAGTGTTTGTCTCATCACTTGACAGTTCCACACGTTTTCTAACTTCCCAAACAAAAGAAACCAGAACCTCGGCGTTTCTAAGAAATGTGGCTCGGAACAGGATTTCAACTTTAAGTGTAATTGCTCATTACGATTACTAGTATTGGTAATCACAAAATGTGCTAATTGGGTTTATTAATATCGTAACCAATGCCTTTCTTCTATAATAGTGGTAATCCCAATTAGCACGTGCATATTAGAGTTGCCAATTTCCGTAATACGCTAAAATACTAAGACTACCCTTATTGGGGTACAATAACTGTTGGGTCCCAATAAAACATAGCACTTGTCCTATCCCATTTACTCTTAGCTATATTGTATTGGTTTCATAATTTCCATATTACGATTTCTAAATGGACATTTTAAGTAGGGACGTCAAGAAATTGTTCTTCTTTTTCTGCCAGGTTCAAATATTCACATGGATTGCACACAGCATCCTAAAAACCAAAAACAAAGGAACATCTGTCACACCAAGAGCCAGGGATAGAACCACGCGACCAGTCATTCTGCCCTACATACAAAGGTTTTCTTATGGCATCGAAAAAATCGCCAATTAGCTTAACATTGACATCGTCTTCTCTGCTCAAAATAAACTTTCCAACCTGCGCAAACAAGTGAACTCACCTAATTTCCACCGAACGGTAAGCTGTACCGTGAAACATCAGAACAGCTTCGTCGTGGGTGCAGAGGAAGTGGTGTATTCCTTTCCCCTTTTTGCGGGGAAATGTGCATAGATCGGACTGAATGATGCCTTTATGATACGCTCCAAGAACACAAAAACAAGAGCACCATAGCAAACTCTGGCCACCTGGGCATATACTGCCTTTATTGTAAGTGCGAAGTTCACCTGCCGATGTAAAATTTTAGGTAGGCACAGTAATAAACTAAATAGGAAAATTATTGAAGCCGAACAAATCGCCAGGAATTATAAAAACTGTATTTTTAGACTATCTTTGAACCTGACAAAAATATTTTTCTTGGCGTCTAGGAGAGACTTGAGCTTGATTCGGGAAATTCGGTAGGTCCAGACGTAGAAGAAGACAAAATATATAAAAATGGGTTGTGAGTCAGAGCGGTTCGTTTGATTTTTCCTTTATTTTTTATGTGTAAGGTGTGAGTGTGCGGTGTGAGTGTATTTTTGCAGTAGTGCCCTGTAGTGTGTGTTAACTGAGCACGGTCGCAGTGTCGTGCCTGACGCCGTCGCGGTGGCGTCTAAGGCGTCTTTTTCGCACGCTGAATGAACTTCTGAAGCCGGACGGAGGAAGAGGCGCGAGAAAGACGGCATTGAGAGACCTTTTTCATCCTCACACTAAGCTGCTCTAAAAGATAAGTCCCAAGCATGGGACGGGAAACCGACGCAGCGTCCGCTCGTTGCGGCCGCCCGATACAAATGGCTAAGCGT
Source organism: Ixodes persulcatus (assembly GCA_013358835.2). Lineage (NCBI taxonomy): Eukaryota > Metazoa > Arthropoda > Arachnida > Ixodida > Ixodidae > Ixodes > Ixodes persulcatus. Next base: position 412,639 of record JABSTQ010010566.1, read on the forward strand.
CTTCCTCGACGCATATATTCCGAAGTGTCACGTGACCACCCCCACAGTTTTGTTAATGCGATCTCGACGGGTTCCATGCTTTCACTGCAGAGAATGGGACAGACCTCAGAAAACTTAAAAAAAAAAACTCATGACTGTAATCTTACACCGTATAGAAATTTTTGAAGAGTAGGCAGGCACGTTTGAAAACTTCGACGCACATCTTAAACACCTCTGAAATTTTTGAAGGGTGCCTCAAAACATTTAAAAAGTCCTTGAGGGCCCCATATACGGTTTTTCAATAGGGTAGATATGAATTTACGAATACACAAACTACTTGAGTGAGTGCGAAAGGTACATAATTGATAAAAACAACATAAATTCAAATGTAATGAAGATTAGGCCGCTATGTGACCACCGCAAATTCGTGGTGGGAAAGAACTGGGAATGCGCCATCGCGCCTTGTCTCGTTTTTGGAAATAAAGCTTTATGCAAAACTACTAAAGCCGAAGCAAGCATAAAAAGTAAAAAGTGCGCGGTAATTTTGCTGGCGCAAAAAGCACATAGAAAATATATAAGGGGTGTTCGGTGCGATGCATTTTCAACTACTTGTACGCGCGAGGCGTGGACACAAAAAAGTAAAGGAACCTATAAAACATATTGGAGTATGTAGCAACACAGGGCAGGAAAGAGCAAAGGTAACAGAAGTTCATAGGCGAGATGCAGAAACGCAGACGAAATTAGGGCTGGAAAAGCACAGATTGTTTAAGACGAACCTAAGCGGAGAAGGTGTCTATGACTATTTTAGCGAAAGCTCTTTTTCGTTTGATGCCAGGGCTGGAGTCTTACGGCCTAGAATGTAGAGAGCGTTGCATGAGACGAACACACTATGCAGCCGTGTGAGGAAATAACAAAAGGCCCGAGCACATGTTTATTGACTGGTAAACTTCACCCTGCAGCTTCGAGAGGCGTCACTGAATTGGTATAGCCACTGATGTTTAAGGGCAGATAGATAAAACAGACGTATGAGAGGATGAAGGCAACCAAGTCGATGTCATCCGACCATAGCAAAGTGATAGGAACGGAGAATAAGTTTGTATTCCACTCCTGGCGATCTCTAGGGCACACTGTTGCAAATAAGCGTTTCCGTCACGGGAAACAGAAAATGTAATAAATATTGCTACCATAATGCTCAACTTAACTACGTATGCTAACGGAGCGGATTAAAAACATTGCCTGGATGGCGCAAGCCACCGCCCAGCTTTAATGGTTTAGTTGTAAACGTCCATCCGTTTAACCATGAATAATTGTTATTTATCTTCCTCAGAACTGGCCATCGGCTCTTACGGTTAGCTTGCAGGCTTACCGGGTTTATTAGAGGCAATGGTTTAGAATACTCACGTGCATAGTAAGATCAGCCTTCGTTCTGTGATTTTCGCGCATAGGCTTGTTGTAGGCGTAAATTTTGAATTAAAGAGCAACATTGAGGGGGTTTCCGAAAAATAAAAATCACGATTAGTCTACTTCAGTGACGGCGTTTTCATTTCGAGCCTGCCTTAAAATTTATTGGTTCGAAAATGTTAAACTCTTCAACAATAACTTACATTAAATCCGAGTTTTCTTAAACAACTATAAGCGAGCTTTGATTTATTTATGCAGTCACTAGCAACGAATACCTTGATGCAACTCTGCTTCATCATTTTGTTTAAACAACGGCTTTCAAGTCTTTCGCTTGCAGCTTTTTCAGTTTTCAGCTTAGACTCGTTTCAGGTTTGTTCTTTCTTATTTCTTCATGAATTAATGATTTTTTTTAATTGTTTCACGAATTTGTATTAGGAGTAGTAAGGTACCTTTTCACATTAAATACTTTAAAAAATAAATGTTATGTTGAATTTGTTTCCCGATTGAAGCTTTGCTTTGGAGAGGCCACCTGTCAAATAACGTAATGGTTTTTATACAGTAATCTGCGTTTTTGTTTTAATTCATACAAGCGTGTACTCGATACTAAGATAAATAGCCAAACACGCATTATCTCAATACGTGTTGAGATTAATACATAAGATATTAAATGGTAGAAGTCATTTTAACATAATTATGCGACAAATACGCGAAAGCCGCGGCGTATTGAATTTCACTAAATGTCACGTACTGCATACAAAAAAACGAGAACATAATTGTTAGTGTAACTGTGTTCAAAGACTCTAAAAAATGAAGTGTCGTACTAATATAAAGCTAAAAAGAACGCATGATATATTCTATAAAATAGAATACTACTCCAGTGTCTGAACTTTTATGTTTTTCTCTTAAAATCGAAATTGATCGTGCTACGAATCACCGCCTCCTTTGCACCACTCTTAAATATTCAATCATCGGATCTCGACGGTGTAAGCCGATTTCCTTTCATTTATCGTTTCGCGTCCTATAAAGTGCATATTCGAAATCAGTTGTGTGATTAGCCTGAATAAAAGATAACCATTGATCGACAAACCTCCTCTGGGTCGTAGTTGAACTAGCGCTATATTTGGAAGAACATAATGTGGCGAAGAGGGAGAAGGGAGGGGGGGGGGGGGGAGGCACCGCTTCGAGGTCAGACAAGCCTTGCTAATATCGATTGCCGCTGAATAAGAACAAATTAGTTGCCTGGGACGACCATATTGCTGAACATACTGTAGCTCTACCTTTGTACACTATTATAATAAAAATTACTTCACGCGTAAATTAATTCCGTCGTGATACTATACTTATTTTCACCTGAAGTTCAAACGAAGCTGACGCTACGAGTTGATAGGATTAATCCGATAGCGTCAAAAGGGCACCAACACAGGTTTTTTCATATTGTCATGTTTCTATATGTGTTCGAACGTCGTTGAAAACATCATAAGCACAAAAGTCGCAGGACATGCTTTTGACGCTGCTTGGTTTGTCCTATTACCTCGTAGCATCGGCTGCGTTTTGAGGTAAACCGAAATAAAGTATAGTTAAAAAAAATATGCATTATCTCAAAGTGTTGTCAAAATGATATACGCTGTCTAAGTATGTTTGGGAAGTCCATACTGCAGATATTTATCAATTTACGCTTCTGGGATGAATCACATGTGAGCGCTTTTTACGCTCATATTTGTTTTATGTGCTATAAGTAAACGTAAATATTGCCGCGCGTGCAGCTGCCAAGTAGGCAGCGCGTCCGTGGTCTAACGGTTATCGTGCTTGCCTCCCTGGGAGCGGAGTGTCTTTTATTTATTCTTTCTACTTGACATTCTTGCAAGTTCGAGAACTTTCTCGTTTCACCGAGTTACGAATCTTCTAGGTCCCGAACGTTCTAGGGCGAGAATGTTCCAGAATCCCACGCCGGTACAAAAGGCGGTCCGCGTGGCGAGCCGGCATCAGTCTCGCCCCAGCGTATGATTCTTCTGTTACACCGCCGTCGACGCCCGCGACGCTCTACTGTTTGTTATCTTCGGTTAACCTTTGTTTTGGGCGCAAGTTTGCCGCATTAAACGTTTAGGTTCTTCAATTATCATCGCCTTATTCATAGTCATTCATGATATTTTGGTGGAGGTGCGGCGTATTGCATTCTATGCCCGTTGTGCGTACACCTCCAAAGACAGCCCGGTCAAGCGACGTGCTCAGCCTCAGAAGATTACCCTTCGCCGAAGACGCCGAAGCTTGAAGACGCCGTCGTACCAGAGGTCAGTCCCCCGAATTGGTTCTCTTGCCCGAGAACCGGACAAAAGAAGATATCGACAATGACCCCCCCGTAAGCCCGCGTGCTTCCGTGGTGAGCCTTATGAAGGGATCGAGGACTGGCTACAACAGTACGAGCGAGTGGCTCGGCACAATCGATGGACGGAAGAACAGCGAATGCAGAATCTTTACTTCGCGCTCGAAGGAACGGCCAGGAACTGGTTCGGGAATCGCGAGACTTCGTTGATCTCGTGGACCACCTGCAAGGATGAGCAGAGACGGACTTTCATAAACCGGTATCGGCGGCAGAGGGCCGAGAATCTCCTTCGAATGGGGACCCAGGGTGCAAACGAGACCATCACTAGTTTCGTTGAGGATGTTCTGCACCAGGTCGCTCGCGTCGACCCTCAAGCCACCGACGAAAAAAAGTTGCGGATCCTGACGGCCAGCCTCGAGTCGTCCAGCGACACTCTCCATCGCCGAGGTTATGCGCGAGGAAGTCAAACGGGCGATACAACCTGAAGTTTCCACCAACGTGACGACGCCAGAAGAACCGACTTTGAGCTACGCCGCCGCGACTCGACGACAGCCGCAAGCTCCCTACCAGGCCCCGGCGCCACCCCGAAGAGACGCCCAAACGTCGCGGTATCCTCACCGTCAGGAAGAACAAGCTCACTGCGTCCGCCCGGAGCGACCCTCGACGAGGAAGACCGACGTGTGGCGAAGGGCCGACCGACGCCCGTGCTGCTACCACTGCGGGGAAGCCGACCACATCTTCCGCGGCTGCCCCTACCGTCGACTTGGGCTGCGTGGTTTCCACCCGAACGACCCACGCTCGACGTACGGCGAACGCCCTAGCGACATGGAAGAGTACCTCCGACGCCCGCCCTCCTCAGTCCCCTCTCTCCGCCATGAATGTCGCTCACCATCGCCACGACGTTCAGCGTCTCCAGCGCCACGACCCCGCCGAGGGAGCTTGTTTCATCTGCGTCGCCGGGAAAACTAAGTGCGGCAACGCCTGGAGTTGGCGTTGCCGAAGACTACCAAAGTGAAGAGCCTCCAAGAACGACGGAGCGCTCCCACTTTCCCGACGCCACGAATCGCAACAACGCCCCTGCAACGCTGTCCAACAACCTAAACGTTGTTATCGACGGCTACGGCGCATTGATACTCGTGGACACCGGGGCAGACTACTCAGTCATGAGTGGGAGGCTCTCTCGCCGCCTGCGAAAATTTACGACGCCCTGGGGAGGACCACAAATTCAAACCACCGGAGGACACCTTATCACGCCTGTCGGAAGTTGCACTGCTCGAGTCGAAATTCATGGTGAAACGTGCCCTGTGAAATTTGTCGTTCTACAACACTGTGCCAGAGACCTTATTCTCGGCATAGATTTTCTGTGTGAATACGGCGCCGTCATCGACCTTGTTGAGAACAGATTGACGCTGCGGAAGCCTCTTCCGCCATCAGAGAAACCCCACACAGCGTCAACCACCTTCCGAGTCGTCGCCGACCACGTGAACCTGCCGCCGCGATCAAGTGTTGTCGTACCTGTCGTGACCAATACAGCTATCTGCGGCGAAGTTGTCCTGGAAGGCAGCCTTCAATTGCTCCTGGGTAGAGGAATAGGCGTCGCAAGGGGAGTGGCTGAACTTCAGGTTGGGCGCACCATGGTCCTTGTGACGAACTGTCGACAAGAAACGCAACACCTCACGAAAGGTGCCGCTGTGGGCCACGTCGAGGAACTTCAGAACTCCGCCGAAACTGCCGCGATATCTGAAGAATCATCGCCACCTCAGCAAGACGTTGCGCCGCCAGCGGAGTTCGACATTGACCCCAAGCTTCCAGGCCCGAAACTACGGCAGCTGAGTGACCTCCTCGCCGAATACAGCGACTGCTTCAAGACGTCGTCGAAGGTGCGCCAAACCGCCGTTGCGCAGTATCGGATCGTTACCGAGGACGACGCGCTCCCTGTGCACCGATCGCCATACAGGGTCTCCGTAAAAGAAAGTTAGGTCATTCAAGAGCAAGTGCAAGAAATGCTGAACGATGACATAATCCAGCCTTCAAGCAGTCCGTGGGCCTCTCCAGTCGTGCTTCTTAAAAAGAAGAACGGAACGCTTAGGTTCTGCGTCGAATACTGAGAGCTGAATGCGGTAACGAAAAAATAGTCTATCCACTCCTCCGCATCTATGACACGCTAGACCGGCTGCGCCACTCTCAGTACTTTTCATGGATGGAACTCAAGAGCGGTTACTGGCAGATCGAAGTCGACGAACGGGACCGAGAGAAGACAGCTTTCGTCACGCCGGATGGACTATACAAGTTCAAGGTAATGCCCTTCGGACTATGCACGGCGCCAGCAACTTTCCAGCGTGTCATGGACACCGTACTGGCAGGACTGAAGTGGCAGAGCTGTCTCGTCTACCTTGACGACGTCGTGGTGTTTTCAAGTGACCTCGACGAGCACTTGCGACTGCTCAGGGCTGTCCTCCAAGCCATACAGACCGCTGGACTCACCCTGAAGCCGTCCAAGCGCCGGTTCGCCTATGACGAACTGAAGTTCCTAGGCCACTTGGTTAGTAACGACGGCGTCCGCCCAGACCCCGAGAAGACTCGCGCCGTTGCGGCATTTCCAGCGCCTTCAGACACGAAGGCCGTGCGAAAATTCCTTCGACTTTGTGCCTACTATCGAAACTTCGTTCAGAATTTCACAAGGAATTCCGCACGGCTCACAAAACTCACGAAGGACGCCGAGAAGTTCAAATGGACCGAGGAGCAGCAGCACGAATTCGACGATCTGACGCAACGACTCCAGATTCCTTTTGTTCATGGACACTTCGATCAAGATGCGGAAACCGATATTTATACGGACGCACGTAACGAAGGATTTGGCGCGGTACTGGTTCAAGTGCAAGAAGGCACCAAGCGAGTCATCGCCTACGCAAGTCGGACAGTGTCCAAAGCGGTGAGAAATTACTCCACGACTGAAAAGGAATGTCTTGCGGTCGTCTGGGCAATCACCATGGTTCGCTCGAACTTATACGGGAGTCCTTTCCGCGTTGTCGCGGACCACCACTCGCTCTGCTGGCTTGTGAACCTAAAGTACCCTTCAAGACGTCTCGCTCAAAGGAGCCTCCGACTGCAATGAGTTCAACGTGACTGTAGTCTACAAGTCAGGCCGCAAGCACACCGACGCCGATTGCCTGTCCAGAGCCGAGTCGAGACATCTCCCGGTAGCAGCGACGACGATGACGACGAGCGCTTCCTAGGCGCGGTAAACTCCGACGACACGGCGCGACGTCAAAGAGACGATCTTGAGTTGCCCGCGCTAATCGAGCACCTCGAAGGACGAGGGGGTACTATCCCCCGTGTATTCGTGAGAGCCTTGCCGAGCTTCGTCCACCAACAAGCTCTACTTTACAAGAAGAACTTCGGAGACAAAAGCTCGCCATGGCTGCTGGTACTTCCTGCCGTACCTTAGAGAGGAGATCTTCCAAGCCTGCCACGACGCCCCAACGGCTGGGCACCTTGGCTACAGCAGGACGCTCTGCCAGGATTAGGGCAAAAATACTACTGGCCAAGGCTACCGAAGACCATTCACCTCTACACTCGATCATGCCACGAGTTTCAGAGACGCAAGAAACCACTGACGAAGCCGCCAGGGCTTCTGCATCCCATTGCTCCTCCGTCCACGCCGTTCCAGCAGATCGGAATGAATTTTCTTGACGCTTTTCCGCCGTCAACATCGGGAAACTCTGGATAATCGTCGCCACAAATTATCTCAAGCGATACGCCGAAACGAAAGCCCTTCCATCAGGAACTGCTGTTGAAGTCGCCAAGTTTTTCATCGAGTCTTTCGTCCTCCGGCACGGTGCCCCCCAAGTCCTAATTACAGACAGTGGATCATCGCTCATGGCTCAGCTGACACAATAAATTCTTCGTCTTATTAGCACCAGCCACCGTCGAACCACTGCGTACCATCCACAGACAAATGGACTAACGGAACGACTGAACAAAACTATCGCCGACATGATCTCCCTGTATGTCGACGTGGAACACAAGACGTGGGACGAGGTGCTACCCTGCGTCACGTTTGCTCACAACACGGCGGTGCAAGAGACCACAAGAGTAACACCGTTTCAGCTAGTGCACGGCAGAAAAGTATCCACCATGCTCGACGCAATGCTACCCCACGAACCAGCTGACGATGGGATTTTGGACGCCCAGGTGGTTGCTCAACGAGCCGAAGAAGTTCGCCAGCTCGCCCGACTCCGAATTCAAGATCAACGTGCCGACGCTACCCGGTACAATCTTCGCCGGATCGACGTTCGCTTCGAGCCCGGAGACCGTGTGTGGGTTTGGACTCCGATACGACGACGCGGTTTTAGCGAGAAACTCGTGAAGCGCTATTTCGGACCCTACAAAGTGCTTCGTCGACTCGGGGATCTAAACTACGAGCTGATGCCCGACGGAACGCGGACTTCATCACGCCGCCCACCGCGACCTGAAGTCGTGAACGTCGTGTGCCTGAAGCCGTACTACCTTTGATAGGGCTGTAGACTTTATGCGTTCCGAATGACGCTTTAGTTTACCGTTCTTCTTATCTGCTTTGTTTTGTTTTGTGTTGCATCGGGGCAATGCACTTTTTTAAAGGGGGGGGGGGGGTGTATTGCCTCGCGCGCAGCTGCCAAGTACGCAGCGCGGCCGTGGCCTAACAGTTATCGTGCTCGCCTCCCACGCGAAGAGCCAGGGTTCGATTCCTGGGAGCGAAGTGTCTTTTATTTATTCTTTCTTTCTACTTGTCATTTTTGCAAGTTCGAGATTTATCTCGTTTCACTGAGTTGCGAGTGTTCTACGCCCCGAATATTCCAGGCCGAATGTTCCAGAAACCCACGCCGGTACAAAAGGCGCTCCGCGCGGCGAGCCGGGATCAGTCTCGCCCCAGCGTACGATCGTGCTGTTACGCCGCCATCGACGCCCGTGACGCTCTACTGTTTGTTATCATCGGTTTACTTTTGTTTTCGGCACAAGTTCGCCCCATTAAACGTTTAGTTTCTTCAGTTATCATCGCCTCATTCATTGTCATTCGTGACAATATTTAGGTGAGAAAAAATGTGGCACTGCTGCAGTACTGTAAGCGGTTAACGAAATTTCAAATTAATCTGTCCGCGTTTACCCTTACTATCTGACACCGCAACATCAGCGCCATTTCAATTACTGCTTCTCGCTGAAGTCTGCGCCTGAGAATTACATAGAGACATTTCCAGTTTTTGACGGGCTCACAAAATTTACAACTATGTTGATTGTTTATTCTATTTTATTTTGTCATCAAGGACCGAACATGTTCTGTCTACATTACCTCGCGTCAATCAGCGACAGATGATGAACCTACACACCTTCAAAACCACCATTTTTACTAATGCCATGTTTCATGACCTTTGATGGATGAGTTCCACGTCCAACGTTTGTGCAATCAATCGATTCTAGCTTCATCTTAAAAATGTATCGTACCTCCATTCTCCTCCTTAAAATATAATACCAAATAGGTATATTGAAACAAAGAGTTATTTTCGTTCATTTTATATGTTTTTTTGTTTCTGACCCACTACTCTTCTCTAAAACATCTACAAGTATTAGAGGAATTCTAACGAATATATTGTCATACATCTCCCAGGATGTTAATTCTACAACAATGATTTTCTTTCTGAAATTTATGAATTGTATATCCGGACTTGGCGGTACTCTAATCATAAATACACCAGGCAATCCTGGTGTGATATCAGAGAACCCTGGTGCGACACCAGAGGATCTGGTGTGCCCACCAGGCTGGTGTGTGGGTTTACCAGAATTTCTGGTTGGCACACCAGGCTGGTGTACTCGATAAGAGAGGCCGGTGTCACACAACACGGGCTCATGTGCACACCAGGCAGCCTGGTGTGCACACCGCGCAGTTTGATGTGACACCGATGTTGCATTTTTGTTGACGTTTCCCCGTCCGCGAGCGTGTTTTTGACTGGTATGTTTGACGCCCCTTTTCCCCAAAGTGGTGCCTCGTTTCCTCCCGTCCTGGTGGTCGTCGGAGACCGCGCGGCGGGCTCTTTTGTGCGCAAGAAGTGTCCCCTCGTCCCCAGCACTTTCCCAGGCGGCCTTGAGTCTTCGGGCGCTCGCCTCTTCGGGGGTTTTCTTTCCCTCCCCGACAGCATTTTTGTTTAAGTTTGAGAAAATAAAGGAGTCTTCTTTGTGAGTCGAAGAAGAAAATGATGGTGTTGGTGCGCTTTCCCGACTTCCGTCAAGCTAAAGATAGTTAGACATGGTCTGGTAGCAAAACAGCAAAGAAAGCTAGTAATTATTAGTTTTTGGTGCCGAAACCCGACAATTAACGGTCAGATCATGCTTACTACGAGCCAGCAGGGCGTCGACCGCCTGGGGCGAAAGAGGACTACCTTGCGAACCGCCACAACAAAGATCACCAACGAGATCGGCGTCCCGCTGGCCACGGATGCAACCGACATCGGTGAGCTCGAAGAAAGATTTGATATTCTTCTATTCAAGGAGGCTTTCTTGAAAGAGCTGGACAAGGAAATTGAGCCACTGGCCATCCCATTCATTCACTTTTGTGATATAATTAAATAATAACGCCCCCCCCCCCCTAAACAAATATGCTTTTCTGAATAAAGTAATTATGACAGCAGCGTTATTGTCAAACTTATCATTGTACCCTTTTTTGGAAGTAAAGCAACACCGAGTCAGCAGGTGCTCTGGCATCACATCACAACAAAACCTGATGTCATACCAGAACACCAGATCTCTATCACATCAAAACACAACGGCCCTGATGCCACAACAGAACACACGATTGCTGGTGTCACACCAGCACACCAGATATCTGGTGTCACAGCAGAACACCAGATTGCTGGTGGGAAAATGTCCCAAATCCCATCCGTGAAAAAGTCTCGTGCCACATCAAGTCACACCTGCCCTCGGCCTGGTGTATTTTTCGCTGGGCGTAAGACCGCCCTTCCTGTTGAAAATTAGATCAGTGGTATTTAGGTTGCTGTAGAAGTCTTACGTCACATGCCGTTACGACCACCTGCCTAGGCCCATGCGTTTGCATCTTGTCTATCCGTGTGAATTAATTTTGGCCTCTACAACGTCGTTTTCCCTCAAAATGTATACTTTTCAACCGTTAACAAAATGCTCCTTTCAATTTTTGTAATGGATCATAACGCGGACTTCACTTTCCTTCAAGCTAAAGATAGAAAAAAACATTTCTCGTACAGGGAACTTTCGGCAGGCATATCAAGTGGGTAAATATAGGGTGAACATAAGAAACTAAAAAAAAAAATTTGGAATTATAGCGTATGTAATATGTGAAACCGCTTTAGAGTCTTCCTATATCTGAACCCATAACGAGCTTTGGGATATAGTCATATAGAGCACCGCTTCGTTCTAGTTTTTATTGTTTTAGGCTGTGCTTGGTCTTGAGGTGGTTTTATTTCTTTATTTGTTTGCAGGATATATCAGATTGCAGTATAATTTTTATCTCATCTTTAGCACCTAACAGTACTTCGGATATGCGAGGCACAAATTTGGGTTCCATCTCAAAACAACGCTCTTTTTTTTGTACCTACGTCATCATCATCCTTTCTTTCCAATGGTGTGACCGCGCTACTGAAACCACGTATCGTCATTTTCGCTCACCGTTTATGATCAGTCAGTTATCGGGAAGATGGGAACTGAAAACAAAATGAAGAGTTCTACCTTCTGTTTCATCAAAAAATACGCCTTGTAACGAGCAAAAAAAACACTTTAGAATTTAGTTTTTGGAGTCCTTGTTTGAGATTTTACATGGCAAATCAACGAATGGCATCTGACAGGACCTAGCAAAGGAATAAGGATTAATTTAAACCACCTCTAGATTTTTTGACGCGCAACTGAATTTCCCGAAGCACATCAACAGCGCCTTTAAAGTGATAAAATATTCATACTTGAAAGGCATTAAAGGGGCAAGCTAACTCGGTCGAACTAAAATACATTTAGGAATTAAGTCAGATCATTCGATTCAATCTGCTGCACGCAAACCAACAAAAAAACGTTTTTATCTCCACGTACGTCAGGCCTGTAATCAAATGTCCAAACTTTTCGAATAATTACCTGTCGGTGACAAGCAGCTGAACCGCTAAGCCTCGAATTGATTAGTCCACTCTAACGTTGTTAGTTTTGAAGTTGATAACTCTTTTTGGTTGAAACGTTCAACTCTTAGTGACTTGGCTACGGGTGTAGCGCGTCTGCCAATGTTCTCCTGCAGGCTTGATCACCGAGTCAGTAATAAATACGTATGTAGTGAGTTTTCAATCTTGCGGTGGTCGCAAATGGAAATAATTTAATGTTTTCATTATTTGAAGGTAACTCAACAAAGGCGGGGGAGTAGCTACTCTCGTAGCGACACCGCCGCTGCTGCAGCCACACCCTTTGAATCGCAGTGACATAGCCCTATAGATCATTTTACATTTCCCATACACAAGCCATTTCTTTCCAGCTTGAGACTTCCGGTCGCTCCATTTGGCCAGGTTCTCCGAGTCTGTTTGTTTCAACATTCCAGTAACAATGCAGTTCTACAATATGGGGATCTAGCGACGTCCCTCTGCTGAGCTATAAAACAAATAACAGGGGACTGGTCGTCTTACAGAAGTATATAAACATTTCCAACAAATGTCCCGCTAATCGGTCCTTTATCTAATCATCTGATGACAGTGTTGGCGGTAACGCGTTACGAGTAACGGCGTTACAAGCAACGGCGTTACCGGTAACCCTTGACGTTTTCGGTAACGCAGTACCGTACTTGGTACCTTTTAAAAAAGTGAATATCGTAGTCACGTTACTTATTTTAGGTAACGGGTAACGTAGTTGCCTGACTCGTTACATACTTTTCCTAAGACCCGGAAGAAAGTGCACATAAAAGTTTTCCTATTTTTTTTACTTCGTTTTACCTTAGGTCTAGGCGCAGCCGACGTTATTCAGCTGATGGGACGAATCGAACAGCGTCAAAACGGCACCGTCCTGGTGTCCGTCACGTTTCTGTGCGTGTTCTGTGATCGCTGAACTTATCATAAATAAAAGGTCCCAGTGACATCCGCTTTCGGCGCCGCTTGATTGGTCCATTACCTCGTTGCATCGGGTGCGTCTGGGCTTGAAGGGACACTGACAGAGTATTTACGTTTGCCAAGGTTTTTATTTGTACATGTCATATGAAAGTCCAACTACCCAGAACACTATTTGCGGATCGATGTTTTTTGTTGTTCTATTTTTCACCCCGAAAACCACCGATAGAGAACTGACCGGTTTGATTCGCGATCACTTGGTCTTGTGTTTTGTATGGTTTAGAGACAATCACCAATGATGATCGAAGTAGGAAGTCGTTTAAAGGAGACAGTTTATAGTAAAAAATGGACACCAATTATGTAGCCATTTTTAAAGCTTTTAAAAGCTGCAAATACGATGATTGAAGAAAAAAAGTTTCCCTGCCTCGTGACTTCCGGTAACTTTTTCCTCCTCTATATTTCTTTTTTCCTCCTCAGTCCAGTTTCGGATTCGGTTTCGAGTAGTTGCGTTTTATGACCTTATTAAAAATATATGTGACGCTTTAGCAAAATATTGCGTTGCAGTCTTCTGACACCGTAATAGATCGTCTGGTAAAAAATTTAAAAAAAAATATTTTTTGGGGGTGTCAGGGTCTCTTTACGCTGAAACTAAATATAGACCATTACAGAAGCGGCCTTTTGTTCGGTACCATTTTCAGAGCTCCTAAATCTGGTCAATAACTCCTAGATAAGAACGCCTAAGTGCCATATTTTCCAGTGTCACTAAAGAAGGCCACCGTAGGCCAGAGATTGGACACAACTACGGGGTCAGCCTTCGGCTAGGAGGAGTGTCTTCACTGATTGGAGCCGACGCATAACCGAACGCTGACAGTGTAGATGTGTCCACCCTCTCGCCTATTCGTTGGCCTTCTTTAGTGAGGCAGAGAAATTCAACACTTCGGCATTTTTATCTAGGAGGTGTTGTTATCTCGCGTATCTCGCTCGATTTCGGAAGCGATGATCATGCACGTGCTGGATTTTGATGCTCCCATGCTGGGCTGTTATTTTGTAAACATCGGAATGGTGTAAAGGTTCCAAATCATTAATTCATGCACTCATTTTATGTCCCTTTTAAATGTTTCATGTTTTTTTCAACACAACAATTTCCACTTTAGAAAAATGTCGACGTCTATGCCCTTTGCCCCAGCGTCAAAAAACGCTGAAGCCAACACCGGGCAATTTGCACGAAGACCACCAGAACAAAAACAGTCACCCGTGATCAAGGGGCCGAACTGGCCTTGAAACGTCGGGCTCCGAATCAATTTTTGGTTAGAGTTTTCCTTTCATTCATTGCCATTCCTAACCAGGTGAATGTCAACCAAAAGGTTTACGTTTCCCGTCAATTTATAAATAAAAATTAACGCAAAATTAACGTGAGTTCTTCTTTATCGGTAGCAGTAACGCTAATGCGTACCTCTCATTTTGAAGTAACGTAGGTCGGTAACGCGTTTTTTTACTTTGCAAATAACGAGTAACGTATTTAGTTACTTTTTTTCGGTAACACCTACAACACTGCCTGGAGGACCATACAGGGCGTATTTCAGGAACGTTTCAAGAGGCTCTGTGTCACGGTTGGCCTAGACGTTTCGCAAGCAGAATGAAGAGGAGGCGAACCGGCAGAGAAATCACTATGTTCTATTTACAAAATACAATTACAAACAAAGGCCAGGTCAGGAAAATAATTACAACAAAAAAAAAAACACAAAAAGAAGTAGGTTTAACTATCTAGTTAAATGACGGGCGAAGAGGCGTCCCTCAGTTCCTCACATGAAATGCCCCTGATAGTTCGTTGCGTGGACGAACCGCGAAGAGGTGCAGCTCACGGTAGTCACCTCGAATCCTGTGCTTGGGAATTAAAGAGTTGGCGTTGCAGCTTGGGCCTAGCAAGAGACGGGCAAGTCCTGGACGATAGCCATAAACCTCCTTGCGGAGCTCCTCCACCAACCGAAACTCAGGTTTTGCTAGCCATCCTCTCTTCATTTTCTTCTACCCCCCAGCTGTCTTTTTCGGTCTACTTTTTTCTTCTCATTATGGCATGGAGCCACAGAACCATGACATTACCCCCGAACACGAGAATTTAATTTGATTAAATTATTTCTTGGAGTTCACTTTTACGTGGAAAAGTTATGTGCTCGTCGACAACGCAGCACAAATGCAATCTTCCACAACTACACTTTGCACATCACACTTTTCTTAAAACCTTCACTACTACCGTATCCATGAGTCCAAGCACACGCGTTTGATATAGACGAAACAAATCTATCAAGCAAAACGAAAATATAAAAGCACATGGAATGTAAAGCAGTCTAGAAAACTCTTTAAATGTTTCTCAATATTTCGCCCATTCCAGAACTGTCGTATTTCATTCAGTGACATCGATCCGTTTCCTTCTTTTCCCCAAATTCGAAGCCACAAAGGAAAAGAAGAAATCATGCTGCTAGCTGTACCCACGGCACTGTACTTCTCAAATCTAGACTCTGTTCTTAACTGCCAGCTTTCCCACGCATATTCCTTCAGGTGGCATAACATACACGACTCAGAAATCCTAAGATGGTAGTCACCCTCAGAACAAAAATCCTTAGTCCACATAAAAGGAAACAGTTTGAACTCTGGTAAAGAACTAACTCACTCTACAACTTTCTCAATGCACACTAATTCTAGATCAAACAGAAGACCTTCAAACGTGGAAAAAGCGCAAAAAATTCGACAAGGGACAAGTGAAAGAAGTGCACGGACGAAGCGCTGACTATCAACTAAAGTTTAATTTTCAGGCGAACCAGAAAATAAACACAGGGAGCAAAGGAAAGAACCAATAGAAGACACAAAAAATACAACCCAACCGACAAGATTTCTACTAAGTCATCACCCTCACACGTGCCTGCCATTCTCCTTGATAAAAAGTACTTCATCATCCCACAAGTGCACCGACGGTGCGCTCACACATTCCCCTTCCCCTTTTGATAAAATGAAAAAGGCCTCATCAATCTCTCTGGCGGTCTTACTTTTATTACGCGCCAAGATCGTCAAGTCATTAAAAACAGGTACGCATCCGCACCTACTACAATGTACCGCTAAGTGCCCAGCGGGGGAGGAACGGAGAGAAAGGGAATGCTCCCTCGCCCTCACGTTCACGCACCTCCCCGTTTGTCCAATGTACACCCTACCACATGTGAAGGGGATCTGATACACAACCCCTAGTGCGCATGGTACAAAAGGAGTGCGGTGGTTGACATCACATTGCAAAACACTGGTACTCCCTCAGTTAACAGCAGAGCACAGACGTGACAGCTTCTGGGGTGCTGAAAACACCACTGGCACGTTATACTTGTGCGCCACTCGCTTGACCTGATGGGAGAGGGCGTGGACATAAGGCACCACCACCGGTCTTGTTGTCGGTTTCTGTCTGATCTGAGGACTGGGTCGGCCCCTAAACACCTTTATGAGGGACTCTGCCACACCCACTATCAACGTCAGAGGGTATCCCGCCGATCTCAGCCTAGACACCTGAAACAATAGACTGTCCTCACACCTATGGTGGCATGACTTCAGCAGAGAAGCCCTCATACACGCCGTAGTAACCGCCCTCTTCACAAGCTTTGAGTGCGCTGAACCGAAAGGAAGAACCCCCTTCTTTGAACGTGGCTCATAGGACCAACATGTATGTGATGGCTGCATAGTAAGCCTCAGGTCCAAAAACTGTAGAGCTCCTCCTGTGGGTGTCTCGACCTTAAAGGATAAACCGGGGGAGCACTTCGTAAAGCAGGCCAAGAAATCCAAACACACTCCTTGAGGGCTAGGGCTCGGGTTATCCTTATACAGCACTAGGTAGTCGTCCACGTACCGAAACACACTCAAAACCCGACAACCCAACGACTTTGCTATAGCCCTTGTCACATTTCGCCAAATATATATCACTGAGGACCGGAGCCACACTCGATCCGATACAGATCCCACTCTTCTGCAAGTAAATTTCACCTTCAAACGTGACATAGGTGGAGCTCAAGTAAAAACTCAATAATTCCAAAAAGGAATCCACCGCAACACCCGTCGAGTTCATGAAGGCCACTGAACCACTTGCCTCTATGCATTCTCCCACAGCTAGCATCAATTCACCATGAGGGATTGAATAAAACATGTCCTCAACATCGAAGGACACAAATTCACAGCCTCCCGGATTGTCTGTTTTCAGGAAATCCACAAGGGCCTCAGAATTGCGAATAAGAAAAGGGTCGTCTAACGTAAGCAGAGACAGGTGACGCTGAAGAAAAGACGACACATGGAGCTGCCAAGAGTCTTTCTGGGTACAATCGCCCTGAACGGTCTGAGCTCCTTATGGGTCTTTACTGTGAAGAAGACCTCGAGATTGAGGCCTTTTGCGCCCGACACAGACTTCTTAAGGCTGTCCAACCCAAACTGACCGCAAAGCCTCACGGCCTGCGCCTTAACCTTCTTCAGCTCCACCCCCGTCACACCTCTAAAATTCTTCAGCACTGCCTGTCCCGCTCTTTCTTGAAACAAGCCTTCAGGCACTACAACAAAACCTCCCTCTTTGTCCGACTGCAACAGTTTCAACTTCGACTCATTGAACAACTGGACCACGGGTCCAAGCTTCATCCTAGGTAAAGGCCTTCGGTCCCTCCCCTTTATCAACCCTTCCACACATTCATGAACGCACCGGTCCCTATTGTCCTCTGAAGTCTTCGCAGATACCTGCCGCACCAGGGCTAGCAGTTCCGAAGGCCTGACCGACGGTTCCGTGGCGAATTTGGGACCCTTTTCCAGAATGTTCAGTACCGGTGTGGGAACGGTGGCATCTCCCAGTAGCACCACATTGTCCTTGACTCCCGGCTGACCTTGAAGCTTCTTAGGCAATACGGCGCGTTGCCGCTCCCACAGGAACTCGGTGACCCGCACAACCTCTCGCTTGCATGCACGAAACTTCCTTTCCGCCACACCCGAATCCATCGAGGTTCGAAAGCACCAGACTTTTAAACCTTCTTGTAGCAGTCTGACTTGTCTCCACGACTCCGAACGAAGAATCTTGCACACGCGCTTGGCATGACCGGCGGATGGTTGCACCATACCGAAAAGGCCAACAACCTCCGGAGGGAACATACCTTTTCTGGCAGCGTAACCGTAGTGACGAGCCTTGCATGTTGCAGAAGCAATGGCGTTAATGTAGAAAATGTCTTGATGGGTTATTATTGAAGCACACAAAAAAGGGCCCGATGTACAAGAAATGAAGTTCAGCAAGGCGGTGAGTTGGGCGAGTTGGTTGAACATCTTCAAACGTGGAAAAAGCGCAAAAAATTCGACAAGGGACAAGTGAAAGAAGTGCACGGACGAAGCGCTGACTATCAACTAAAGTTTAATTTTCAGACGAACCAGAAAATCTGTCTGATCTGAGGACCCAGTCCTCAGATCAGACAGAAACCGACAACAAGACCGGTGGTGGTGCCTTATGTCCACGCCCTCTCCCATCAGGTCAAGCGAGTGGCGCACAAGTATAACGTGCCAGTGGTGTTTTCAGCACCCAGAAGCTGTCACGTCTGTGCTCTGCTGTTAACCGAGGGAGTACCAGTGTTTTGCAATGTGATGTCAACCACCGCACTCCTTTTGTACCATGCGCACTAGGGGTTGTGTATCAGATCCCCTTCACATGTGGTAGGGTGTACATTGGACAAACGGGGAGGTGCGTGAACGTGAGGGCGAGGGAGCATTCCCTTTCTCTCCGTTCCTCCCCCGCTGGGCACTTAGCGGTACATTGTAGTAGGTGCGGATGCGTACCTGTTTTTAATGACTTGACGATCTTGGCGCGTAATAAAAGTAAGACCGCCAGAGAGATTGATGAGGCCTTTTTCATTTTATCAAAAGGGGAAGGGGAATGTGTGAGCGCACCGTCGGTGCACTTGTGGGATGATGAAGTACTTTTTATCAAGGAGAATGGCAGGCACGTGTGAGGGTGATGACTTAGTAGAAATCTTGTCGGTTGGGTTGTATTTTTTGTGTCTTCTATTGGTTCTTTCCTTTGCTCCCTGTGTTTATTTTCTGGTTCGCCTGAAAATTAAACTTTAGTTGATAGTCAGCGCTTCGTCCGTGCACTTCTTTCACTTGTCCCTTGTCGAATTTTTTGCGCTTTTTCCACGTCTGAAGATGTTCAACCAACTCGCCCAACTCACCGCCTTGCCAAACAGAAGACATTTCACTTAGGTACACAAATATTTGAATGTATTAAAAATCACTTCGTGACCCAGCCATCAAGGAACTTCGATTCGCTTTTCTAGTGTCTTCGCGTAACACATTCGCAATCCGAAAGTTTGACAAGCAACGAATAACAATCAGTTTTGAAATACAATAACAAAACTTCACGAACATACTAAAGAAAAAACAAAACTATTTTCCGCGTAATTGGCACAACCGGTAACGAGAGAACCCAGTCTTAATCATTCAATCAGATATGCAATTCACTGATTACTTGTCTAACATCCAACCCTTGGCCTTTTGTCTGCACAGCTTACTGTGACTCTCAACCAGACCTCAGAATTAAAGGTAAACTTCGCATGATCCACCCCACCAGATTTTCACGTTAGCATAGCACGTGCTCTGTCTTTTGAATGAACTTCCACAGCATGGCGGTCTCTGACCTTTGAGCGGTCTCGTCGCCTGTTGAACTTTCCTTTGCGCTGTCTGAGCAACATTCTTTGCGCGTTTGACTTTCATTTCAAACAAAGCTCGTGCTTCATTTTTTCACCCGTAGATTCATGCTTCCCTCTCTTAGCACTCGTTGTGCTTTCCTTAGTATCTCTACCTACAACCACGGAGTGCGCCTCAGTGTCCCCTGGGTTCGTCAGGCCTAAAGCTTCAGCTTCCGTACTCGCTCTGGAATAGAGTTCTGAATCTCCAGGGGACGCATCTGCGCCTCTTATCTGGCCGCCAATCTTTACCAATGGATTGAAACCGATGACACTTGTCGGCTCTAAAGCTTCCCTCTTTTGGGAGCTTTCACTTTGTATTGAGAGATCCTCAAATTCCCTATCAGCTTTTTTTTTGTGCATCCTCCTCAGCTTCCAGAATGTGTTATTATCTCTTCCAGGCGATTGCACTCCGCCTGAAGACGAGCCGATTCCATCGCACTCTCCTATCTCCACTGATGTGCCGATGCAGATGCTAGAAATAACTGCTCCTTGTCTTGGCGTTTTCACTGTTGGGTTACTTGCTCCCACTTTCGCTCTTTTTTTAAGTCTGAAGCTGCTGACTCAAGGAGCGTCCTCAACCATTCCTTCAAAACCACGCTTTCAAGCCCAACCGTACCTCCGATTTCTAACACTCGATGAAGTGTCATTTTGCCACACTAAGATAGTAGTGTAATTACAATGCCCGTGAAGAATGAGACTGGGTGCTCACATCAAACGCCGCCATCCTGAGATCGCTGCTCTTTCACGACTTTTGTCTGTAGACCATTCTCTTCATTGACACCAGAGCGCCTCAGACTTCATAACATCAGGATGTCAGAAGCCTCCTGGCAAGCTCGCCATTGTCACGGTTCGCCCGAGACGGGTCTCAAGTGGAATGAAGAGAACGTCAAGCGGCAGAGAAATCGCAACAATACATTTAAAAAATACAAATACAAACAAATGCCAGGTCAGGAAAATAATTGCAGCAAAAAATACAAAAAACTAGGTTTAACTATCTGGTTCAATGACGGGCGAAGAGGCGTCCCTCAGTCTCTCACATAGAATGCCCCTGATATTTCGTTGCGTGGACGAACCACGAAGTGGTGCAGCTCACCGTATTCACCTCGAATCCTGGGGTTGGGAAGTGAAGAGTTGCCGTTGCAGCTTCGGCGTAGCAAGAGACGGGCAAGTCCTGGACCATAGCCATAGACATCCTTGCGGAGCTCCTCCACCAACCGAGCCTCAGGTTTTGCTGGTCATCCTCTCTTCTTTTTCTTCTACCCTCCAGCTGTCTTTTGTGGTCTACTTCTTCCTTCTCATTATGGCATGGAGCCGCAGAACCATGACACTCTGTTATAATGGGGCTTGTTTGACCTTTCATTTGACCGTGCGTTCGCGAGGACATGAGCACCTCCTTCCGGCGCTTTGGATAAATGTGTCTAAACAGAATCAACATTTAGTCTCCACCTTGTACAGTGCCACTTTATGCCCCCTCTGACACAACAACAAACATTGTCTAATCACAGGTCTTTATGGTTCTCGGCTGGTTCCAGAAGCAATTGGGATGCTACACACAGCACAAAATGAACCAAACTAATGTGGCTTAACGAAAAAATAGTCAGAGTGCAGGCGAGCTGGTGTAAATTGAACATGATTGTAAACCTGAGACTGGGGCAGAAAAGAGAACACAACAGAAGGTAGAAAAAGAGGAGGCAACGTCTCGAACTCAGCTGCAAAGTTTATTTCGTACACGCCTTATATACCACAACTCCAACGCCGTCTCTAAAAAAAAAAAAAAAAATGTGACAAGAGGACAATGAAAATTGTGTCCTCTTGTCACTTTTTTTTTTGTTGAGACGGCGTTGGAGATGTGGTATATAAGGCTTGTACGAAATAAACTTTGCAGCTGAGTTTGAGACGTTTCCTCCTCTTTTTCTACCTTCTGTTGTGTTCTCTTTTCTGCCCCAGTCTTAGGTTTACAATCCTGTTTAATGTGGCTTGATCGAGGATAAAGCACAGATACTCGCATTATTTGATGATATAGTGTTACTAATACTTTTGTATTTGTAACCGGTTTTCTCACGTCCTGCATAGAACGTGGGAAAAAATACTTCAGAATCCCAGTCGTAGTGCCGCGCGTCGTCAACGGCGCCGTTCAACGAATCAGAAGCCAAATTCATGCAAGTACGCCTGCCTATTCTTTTCGCAAACCACAAGGAATAGGCCCGCAAAGCAATGGAGACGATATTGTTTTTCTCATAATTTTAAGGGCACTAATTTTAACTAGTTCGCCTAAAGTATGCAAGGCGAAGAGGTTTCCGAATTACAGGCCATAGGTACCCGCCTTTTTTAAAAAAACCAAGCTCAAAACACTCGAGGTCGAGATGGTCCTGAACAGGCCATAAATACCCGCCTATTATGGAAACAAAGAAGTACATGATTCGTTCATTTTTTTTTCGTAATGTTTATAATGATTGAAAATAACTGTTCTCTACAATCATATTGAATCCGGAATATGCCTGCGAAAAAAGAGCTCCGTGAACAATACACTCGCATGCGCAAAAAAAAAAAAAGAATAACGAGATTTTCGCATCTAACCGAATCAAGACCAGTTCTTTGGGAAAGCAGCATACGATTGACCTCGTTGCAATATTTTGCAAGAGACGAGTATATGAAATGCGCCTCTGTTTTCAAGTTTACTTGGGATTTTGACGTGGGTTGTTTTTTGTTGGCTCATTGTCCCGTCCAAATAACAAATTGTGCCTTGGGCACGCTAGACCGCCGTCAGATGGTTACATTAAAGGCCTTCACAACGAACTCTTTTAAAGAACCGGGAAATCCGTTCCCAATCTCGCGCTTATCGGCGTGCGCTGGTTCGCCGACCCGTTAAAGGAGTTCAGTTTGAAGGCATTCAACGTGCCCGTCTCACGGGAGTGTTAGACTGAACGGAAATTAGTCTGCCTTAACGAGCGACTTTTCTCCCAACTGTAGATGAGAAATTTAGCCAGTGCAGTACTACTGCTAGCCTGGGGTCTTCGACCTGCATGACCCAGTAGTGAAACACGAGGCCACGCCGGTGCGAAGCTCATCGATGTCCAAACGTGCAGGGCTGGGGATTGAACTCAGGATCGCTGGGTTCTGCAACGCGAACTTTCGCTCCGCATACTACGAGCTGCGCTGCGTTAACGCGCTCTGCCTGCAATCCCCCTTTCCAAATACCTCACGCCTTCTCGTTTGCCAAGAAGGCGTCAAAGAAACGCGCCCCTCTAATTAGAACACGGGAAGGAGGACGGAGGGGGGGGGGGGGGGAAGGGAGGTTTTTCTTACGGTTTGGTGTAGGCCTCTAGCTTCCATCTTTTTTCTGGCCCATTTATGCGCTTTCACCAGAACCAGTCATTTCGGTCTCTTTATTATTTTTTTTTGGTTTCTCGTCAGAACGAGTTTAGTGTCAGCAACAGGGAAGACTTATTTCCCGTTTCTGATTGTATGAAAGCCATGTTGAAAGGGTAAAAGAAATGCCAACGTGAGTATACGTCAAGGTACAAGAACAAAAAGCGAAGGTACAAGGAAGAGAGAGTTCGCACTGCAAGCCAAAGGGGCAGACAGAAGCACGACAAATTTGTTCGCGAAACACCCTTCGCGCAAACACCGTGGTAGGCGGCGGGGGTCGATTTCGCTTTATTTTGGAAGGCAATCCTCGGACCCATCCCCCCTTCTACACCCGCCCCTAACCCGACTCCACGTTTGTCAAATATCACTCTAAGGCGAGTCTTTATATCCAATACCAAAGCTGTAGCGAAGCAACTTGAGACACAAAAAGGGAAGAATGAGAGCTCACACCGGAGCGCACGGGCTCCGGCGCACCGTTATGAGCGCCCACAATGAGGAAGAGCGACACTGGTCACGTAGCAGGTTGTTTGTTGGCCAAACACTTCCGTTACAAGAGCGTTCACCTTTTAGTCGATACAGCCGGAAAGAAAGCGGCCCGTTCGATCTTGAGCCAAGCGAAAAAATGAAGACCCTGTGGAGTTCAATGGCGTGTCTTCGGAGTCGAAGCTTTCACGGTATAGGACCGACTATCGAGCATCGCCGCGATAAGTCAGTACGCTTGATATCGAGAATGTGTGAACCCTTGGGACTCAATCAACTTGCTGCGAAGCAGCGAGTCCTGCATATAATCCGCCAGTATACTACGTAAACTGATATTGCGCGCATAAAACTTGAATTATCTTATGAGATACGAGCGCCTACATGCGAAAATAGTCGGCCGCGTGATGTAAACATTAAATTAAAAATTCGAACTTTTTTGTTAACCGGATTGGGAGCAGCGGTCCTCGCGTATTCCAAAACAATTAAACATTTCCCGTCCTATCACTTTTTTGTTTTAATGCCCGAGTTGAACTGACCGACGGGTAGAACACGATCCCTTAATTGCGCATATTATAAATATCGTTGGCATTTATATTCAGCTTCAAGTTAGCATGGACCACACCGGACGTTACTAGCCATCGGAGCCGATCCAAGGCTGTGTTTCAGGTGACCTTCGAGAGGGCCACAGCTACGCGTGGTGACGCCTAGTCACGTGATGCGTTTGCAAAGGTGGGCTGGCTTTGGCTCGTAGCATTCGCTGCGGTCCATCTTAAAGGGCCCCTGAAAAGAAAAAAAAAGTTTTTTTTAAACAGTCTGGTTGGGACACGCGTGTCAAAAAATGAATTTTACGCGAAAAAAAATTTTTTTAGAGCAATATTGACTGCGCCAGACGCGATTTAGTCGGTAGTCACCTCCTTTCCACTTGTTATCTCTCTCGGCATTTCGGGCGCATGGAGGAGAGGTACTCCCCGCCCCTTCGTAATGGATCGGCTTGGCTGCTTGCCTGGCTTGGCTGCGCCTCGTACGAGAGCCACTGCTACTTCCTGTTTCTGCCGGTCGCACGCCGTACTGCGTCGTGCCGTGCACGTACCGTGGTGCCGTGGTCGTACACGCAGTAGTAGTCGTCGCGATGGACCCCGACCTGAAGCGTCGAGATGCTTCAACGCTGCCATGAGCTGGGCCTTCGCCCGTACGAGGACACGCCTCGCCAGCCGGAAGGCGTCCGCTCCGATCGCTGCGAGATAACCGCTCGCGAAGAATCTGCCGCGGAAGGCGGCGGAGCGGGTGCCTCGACGAGTTCGTTCAAGCCGTACGACCCTTCAAGCCGCCGCGAGGACACGCAGTGGTAACTGATTTTTTTAAACGTTGAGTGCGGTGCCGCGTGCCTTCACTAATCAGCCACTAACTGGCCCTTTGCGTACTGTAACTGGCGAGGGTGGAGATAAATGTGTTATGCTGGTATTGACTGGCACGATATTGTATGCTACTAGGCGCAGTTGCGGCCACTGCGTTGTGATGCCCACGACGCGAGAGTGCCTGTGCTGTCAAGAGGTCAGCCAGGTCACCGCCAAGGCTAGCAACAAGTGCATCACGCGCCACAAAGATGTTTTTGGTGCCATCCTGAACCCCGTCGTCCTCCAGATTGCTTATGACATGAGGGCAATGGAGCTGCACGACGGGGAACTCCTCAGGCAGAGAACGGCCCATAAGCAAGGTTGAATATGCAGAATGTAGGCCTGCAAGAATGTTTTTATCTGCATGTTCGGCCTAGTCTAATCTGCTGGTTGATATTCAGTTGACTTCTTCCCGAGATCGCGCAATTTTGTGACAATTTTATGCATGCATACTTCTGTATGTGGCATACCGCCAGTTCTCCAGGTAGATATGGCAGCGGCTTGGCAAAGGCTACAGGAAAGTCCTGCCCTCCTGTGTCATCCAAGCCATCCGAACTGCCTATTCGTCTGAAGTATATCGGGGGTTTGCGTATCCCGCTCTGTAAACGTATGCAGAGAGCAAGCTCTTCTGCTTCATGCACACAGGAAGTTATAATGTCAGAACGCCGAAAACTTGTTGGCTGATTGAAAAAAATAGTGAGTAGACCTCAAAGCATTAAGCATTGAGGTCTAACCACTATTCTTTCGGACAAAGCCAATCTGTGCTCGGCGCCGTCCTGACATCGCCGCAACTCATGCCCAAGAAGCAGACGACTTTCTTTCCGCATTGGTTCCGATAGGATTCTACTGGACGACCTATTCCTACTGGACCATAACCTGATACATTGAATACAGATAAAAACCAGTATTGTAATTTTCGCTAGGGCTAGCCACAGTTATTTTTTAAACCTTTACTGCAGTAGCAACAATCGAGCTCCCATGTAGGTTTGCCTCCCCCCTAAGCACGATTCGTAGACCGCGTTTCCCCCTCCACTAAGCCCGCAACGAAGAAGCTGCTACTGCGCCTGCACGCCATCGGTGTCTTCCGCTGGACTTGTACTCTAGTCATGTTACTGTACCTTCAGAGTGAACTGGTGTATTTTAGGAGTGCATAGTTAGTACTCGGAAGTCACTACTAAGTTTTTTTGGTGAGAGGCGGAGATCTTTGGAAGTCTGCGCCCACCTGCAACAGGAATGCAGTGTTGCTGTGCTGAGGCCTATACAAATAAAAGTTGCAATCTGACCATTTTGTGACGTATTCTTTATTATCAAAATGAATGTTTTACATATATGCTGGGGAAGGGATGTTTAGTATATAAAAAGAGAGGTTGTTATAGTAAAGCCTCAGAATATTGGCCTCTGCATTGTAAGCTCCATTGCATAGTGGTCTATTGTTTCATCACTGGCACTGGGAGGGTTGTTTTTGGGGAGGGGATGTTGGGGATGTGAGAACATGCATAGTATAGCCACTCAAACTTTTTAGACAAATCAAGTGCAGGCACAAAAACATACAATTATTCTGTCACAGCTTATGTGCATGAAAGAAAGGTAATCGTAGAGAGAGTCTCTTGTGAACTTGAGGTCTGCCTGCGACATAAAAAAAGAGACACACAGAGGCAGCAAACAGGCACTTACCTGTGCTGTAAAGAAATCAACAATTTAACAATTAATTAGAATAAACGTGACTAGACAGAAAGCGAGGCAACAATGCAACGCTGAAGAGACTGGCCGCCTTTGAGCTCCAAGGGAACGTTCAGCTTCTCAGCGTGCACCTGCAGCTTGCAGGGATAACAAATATGCTTCGTTATGTTCCCGACCTCATGGCCAGTGACTAAGGGGTGGCAGCGGGGAGAAGAGCCCTCTTGTGAACTTGAGGTCTGCCTCCGACATAAAAAAGACACACACAGGCAGCAAACAGGCACTTACCTGTGCTGTAAAGAAATCAACAATGTAACAAGTTATTAGAATAAACGTGACTAGACAGAAGGCGAGGCAACAATGCAATGCTGAAGAGACTGGCCGCCTTTGAGCTCCAAGGGAACGCCCAGGTTCTCAGCGTGCACCTGCAGCTTGCAGGGATAAGAAAATATGCTTCGTCATCTTCCCTACCTCATGGACAGTGACTAAGGGCTGGCTGCGGGGAGACGAGCCCTCTTGTGAACTTGAGGTCTGCCTGCGACATAAAAAAGACACACAGAGGCAGCAAACAAGCACTTACCTCTGCTGTAAAGAAAGCAACAATGTAACAAGTTATTCGAATAAATACGACTGACAGTGACAACAAAAAAAGAGGCATGCTACAAACCTTGCCTTGCAAATTTGGGACGCTTCCTCTATTTCAGTGAAAACATGTTACACAGACAGACAATACACTCTTGCACCTTGCAGGAAAAAGAAAATCTGCTTCATCCGTAGCATACCTTATGCCATAAACAAGAAACTGGCTGTAGTGAAGAAAGTGCAGTAGGTGCCTCAGGTGAGCTTCTGAGATAATCTGCAGAGCAAATTTCAGTGTGAACTACACCAAACAATAGCCAGCAGCCACCGACTATTGTGAAAGGAAAAAAGCTCGAGTTACACCTAAGCATTTCTAATGAGTTGTGAATGCGAAAGCATGCAAGGCGCTCGTCCGCTCCCTTTTTCGTCTGCTGCGTACTGAAGAAACTCAATCTTCGTCTTTCTTGTAGAGTTATCGCACATTACGCTATCCCAATAAACATCGTCATCTTCTTGCTTGGTTTTTGTACAAACATGGCGTACGGCTCGTTCTATCACGTACTAGAGCGCGGGCGCTTCGGGATCTTGGAGACCATGGCGCAGCGGCCAATGGGAGCTCCGTCGGCGCGCGCCAGCCAATGGAACCGAAGGCGAATCGCTCCTATTGGGATCGCGGCAGAAACTAGGAGCCGTTTTCGCGCTTCAGTCAGCTCGCTCCATGAGACAGTTAATGCTTTCGCATTAAAACACAAATCAATCATTTTGTGCCTTCACTTCGACGAAGAGGCGGCTAGGCTTTTATTATATTTTTGCTGTTACTCAGGCAGCCACGCTACCAGAAATGTTCACTACTCGTGTAAACATACCCGGCATGAGAGGCAAACCGGGTTCGTCTCGCCACGATCAGCTCGCTCTTGGGGGGCCTTGGATAACTGGCACACATAGGCGGCAGATGGTCCGACGGATTCGCAGCGACGGCCTCCCTCAAGGTGAGTTATTTCCCCAGGCAGGCCATTACCTCGTCCAGGAGCTCATCACGGTACTCTGCAAGTCAATATCTAGTGTCATGGTTTTGTCACCAACTGTTTCCACAATAACATACGAAAAGTTGCGTCGGCTGGCTTCGGGGGTGCCGTTGAGTGGCCCTTCCGTGATCTGGGTGTAGCGATCTTGAAGCAAAGTTCCCCTTCCCTGGTTATGGCTTGCTCACGCCCGACATTTTCGTTGAAATGAAGAACAGCCACCAAGGTCCTGCAATGAAGAAAGACACAGCATGGGGCCGAATTAACGCAAGATTATAAGGTTTCAACAAGGCAAAAATTTCATACACTAAATGGAGTAGCACACTAAAATTTGAAAAGGTAGTTTAAACTTGATGATAAATTATGAAGTCTTGTTTACAGGGTGCTGGCTTGAAAACAACCAATAGAACTTTTGACCTTGCTCTGCCCAGGCTTGTCCTCCTAATTACAAGCAATGCACAACAGCAGAGGTGCACAAAGTGGGGGTCGTGGGGCCTCAGGGAGCAACGGGGTGCCGAGGGCACGTTGGCATTATTTCAGATATTTTACTACCAACTTCCCAAGCAAGCCATCTTCAATACACTGCTCTGCACGCTTTACAGTATTGGCACAAGAGATCCAGCAGCTGTCACGGTGTTGCTAGTAATCAACAATGACTAGTAGACAACAGTGACTACTAAAGAGAATTTTTTTTTTTTTTTTTATGGCTGTACGAGAGGTGGGAAGTAACTGCGAATCAAAAGATGACACGAAGGGAATGTTGGCAGCTGTCGACTGAATGGAAGCATTTTGTTGGAGGAGTAGTGCGAGCGCCGCCTGTTGGCCAACAGGCCCAATCCAAAGTTTTAATTCAGATCTTGCATATTTTTCTGTGCGGGGAAAGTATATTACCTTCTCCTACTATTCATTCATTTTATGAGCACTCAATAAAGTGTGCCAAATGAGATCGTGTAGGGTTGGGGTCACGGGCCTGAAAAGTTTGTGCACCTCCGCGCAACAGCAATAATGTTTGATATGTGTAAAATATGTGATTTAATGAGGGCAGGCGATTTTATATGGCAGATGCTTGAGTGTCGAGTTCGTTGGTCAGGAACTGAAAGCAAGTGCTGTGTGCCCTCTTCTAGCACTTCGTCGTCTTCCACCTAACGCTTTCGAAACGTTTTGTTCACATTTGATAACAAAGATTTTGTTAGAATATACTATAGCAAAGTTTTTTGAGAAATGGTCAACTGAATAGAGGAAGGAACCATTATGCCTGTTTTGCTTTACCTTGCTTCCATCCCTTCTGGTGAAACAACCCGAGACTTGGAGGCGAACCCTAGCAGCAAGCTGTTGAAGGCTTCCACGTAGTATGTCTGAGTTTCGAGGACAGATGCTGGATGTCCTTGAGAAGCCGCGGGCTTGCAACGATACTCCTGAGCTTTTCGCAAGCTGGTGTACCTGAAACATGTAGAGAGCGTGACACTGTTAACGCTAACCAGTTGTTGCCGGCTTTTCTCGGAGCTGAAAGGTTGTCATAAGAACTAATAGTGCAGCGAAAGCTGCTCATTAGGGGCTTTAAGTTAGGCAGCAAAACTGGCCGCTTTTCAATACCGTGTTTGACGAAAACGTGGAAAAGCGCGGATGCCATGTTTGTGCTTACTGTGTTCTGCAGTGTACATATACAGCTATGCGACATCACCGAGGCGTGTCCATTATCCCTCCCCTCACCCCGCCACATCAGAATCGCAGAACGGCTATGGTGAACAATGAACAAAATAATTAACTTACCGACAGCTAGCCAAGCGCGATCAGAGAGCGGCTGGTGCCGGCACTTGTGGTAGGGTCCGTCGTGGCCGTCATGCTTGTTGACCACGTGGTTGAGGAGGCTCATCCACATGCTTACCATGAGTGGGCCGTTTCCTTCACCCAGTGCAGCACAGTGGTACAGGTGGTTGTTGACCTGCTGCACCCACACCTCCAGATCCTTGCAGGGGCCACTCCGGCTTGCTGCGAGGAGCTTCTTTTTTACGCCTTGAAAAGGGGGCATCTGTTATCTACAGCACGTAGGAACGCAATAGGCAAACAACAATGTGCACAACAAACCTTTGGAGATGTGCCACGTGTCGA
Source organism: Ixodes persulcatus (assembly GCA_013358835.2). Lineage (NCBI taxonomy): Eukaryota > Metazoa > Arthropoda > Arachnida > Ixodida > Ixodidae > Ixodes > Ixodes persulcatus. The sequence continues at coordinate 442,771 of JABSTQ010010566.1, forward strand.
AGTAGTGCTTTGTGCCACTCTCCATGGTCCTCATGTGGCACTCCACACCTGGGTGACGGTCTGCAGAAGAGGGATTGCTTGGTAGAGAGCCCGAAAGCATAGGCAGCTTCGAAATTATTCTGGTAATTTTTATATACCTGACATGAAAGAGGCAATGGTGAAGCCTTGATCCTTGAGCTTGGCAAGGCCACGGAGGAAGGCCACCTTCTCCATGGCGTTGCTCGAGGGCACTTCAGCTGTCTGATTACAATATGTATACATTTAATGGTTCAGCAGTGGCTGCCAATGCCATATCTGTTGTTGTCGGCTGCGTCAACTAGCAAAGACCGAAGGTCTGTCGTGTGTACCACTCTCTTTGGCTCACCCATAAATGCCCATTGCAGTGACTAAATACATTTAAACGATACAATTTAACAAAAGAGAGATTGTAAATAAGAGGTGTATCAGTCCTACAGTAACCACGTTTGCCTTGGTTAGTAAATCTTAACTCACGAACTTGTACTTGCTCAATGTGGATCAGCTTCTTGGTGCTCGCCTCATGGAAGGTGTATGTGCAGTATTTGGCACAGAATGCCGGCGAGTCGCAGCGGCCATCGCCAGCCAGATCGAGGTTCTTGCCTCGTAGCTGTTCCAAGAGCTCGCTGTTGCGTCGTTCGTACACCTGGCAAGCAATAATGGCATTTAAGTTGGTAAGATTGTCATTTCATTTCCAGAACCGCTTTCAGTACTAGCTGACCTGCTTCACCACAAGCAGCAGGTAACCACTCTGGTAGTAGTAGTACATGCGCTCTGTGATCATCGCAATGTTAAGCGACTCGAGCACCCTGAAGGTAGTCGCAACCTGGGCACCTGAAAAGAGAATGCCGGCACAAAAGAGAACATTTCCTGCACCTTTGCCCCCCAGCATCGGTTGGCTCCTCCACTTTTTCGTGTGCTTGTTCGCACAGGTGCTGGTCACTGTCAGCAGACTGCCTTTAACTACAGTGGTGTTTCGGCAAAGGGCAAGACACGTGTGGCACACCCGGAAGAGCTCCAAACGCTGCCCCTCAAAAACAATGTACTTGCCCTCTTTCTGGGGTGGCACCTCTTCACGGTCCTGTTGATCACTAGAAATGTAAATTCAACTTTAATACACACTGGATTTTTTTTAACTATTACCTCAGGAAGCTTTCATTTGCAGAGAGCACGTAGGAGCTGTCAGGTTCACCAGGTGCATCGGACTCGTCCTCCGTGTCATCGTCTTCAATGTAAGCATATTTGAAGCGATTAGGAGCTGGCATAGGATTAGTATGGGAAACACTGCTGAGACAGTGGTCTTTTCACAGATTTTTTTTCTAATGCTAAGTTTGTGCCCAGCTATCATCTCAGAACAGTCACACCAGCAAAGTAATCTTGATGCTTAGCCTTCTTTAAACAAATTTGTGTAAGAACACCTCCGGTGAAGTAGCCCCTTCTTGCCATGTACGAGTCATGCGGAACTCCTCACCCAGGCTCACGTCGCTCGCAGCTTGAAAACAGAGGTCTGAGCCCTCTTCCATGTCGGAACTCGTTTCACTGTCCAAGTCACCGGAGTCATCTGACATGTCCTCCAGCCCATCGTCGTTCTCTGCATACCAAGGCATATTCAGCTCATCGCCTGAACTTACCTGCCCTGCACTTTGGTCGTCCTCAGATGGTTTAGGTTTGGAGCTGCGACGGTTAGCGACTTCACTGGTGGGCTCGTCCAGGGCTCTGATGCCGGGGGTCGTGCTGGGGATTGGCGATGACAGCTGAGCTTGCAGAGCTCTGGCAGGCTGAAGATATGAGGTCGACTCCACTAGACTGGACGGTGCTTCTTGGGACAATGCTTCTGGGTGCACTGCGAGCGCACCGGCGTTGCGCCCTTGGTTGATCCATGACGCTAGAGATGCAATACATAACCCAAGCTTAGTATGAAGTCTACAGAAAATGCTGTCGACATGCAGATGCATTGCCAAAATAATTAAGTTAATGAAATACTCTGTCATACTCACACAATGATGTCACAGGGTCAACGGTGCCTGTTTCTGTAGCGCCGGTCGTGCAGGGAACTGGCAGCAGCAGCCGGGCTTTGGTTGCTGTGGCAGGTTCGACTGGTCTGGCCGCTCCTGGAGACCCTGCATCTGGTTGCTGTGCAAGCACACCGGCGTTGCACCCTTGGTCGACCCATGACGCTAGAGATGCAATACATAACCCACGCTTAGTATGAAGTCTACAGAAAATGCTGTCGACATGCAGATGCATTTCCAAAATAATTAAGTTAATTAAATACTCTGTCATACTCACACACTGGTGTCCCAGGGTCAACGGTGCCCGTTCCTGTAGCGCCTGTCGTGCCGGGGACTAGCAGCAGCAGCCGGGCCTTGGTAGCTGTGGCAGGTTCGACTGGTCCGGGCGCTCCTGGAGACCCTGCATCTGGTTGCGGTGCGAGCACACCGGCGTTGCACCCTTGGTCGACCCATGACGCTAGAGATGCAATACATAACCCAAGCTTAGTATGAAGTCTACAGAAAATGCTGTCGACATGCAGATGCATTGCCAAAATAAGTAAGTTAATTAAATACTCTGTCATACTCACAGACTGGCGTCACAGGATCTACGGTGCCCGTTCCTGTAGTACCCGTTTGTGTGCCAACGGTTGCACGAGGGGCAGAACACCGGGAGCAGTAAGCCTACAACACAATGCAAGGGAGGCTGAGTGCAATATAATGCTCCCGCACACAGTGGCAACTCTATTCGTGTCAGCTGAGAAGGTTAGCAACCTACAGAAAAGTAAACGTTTGCAGCTTTTGTCTGTGTGCCTGATGCACAGAAAAATTTGCTCTCAAAATCACTGAAAGGGTTGAATGACCACAGTAAAGAATGTCACCAGAGTGGTACAAAGGCTTCGTACAACTGGTCCAGCTCCTTGACTAGCATCGTAGGCTCCATGCGCAGCCGCTTGCCCTTGCCACGCTTCTGCCGGTTGCTGCGCGCAAAATAATTGTAGTAGAACATGCAGCTTGCGCCCAATATACATTGCACACTAGGAACCGGAATATCCACGGTAGAAAACTCACTGAAGTGGAACTCCAGCAGGGCTGTTACTGCTAGACGCAGCTGCTGGACTTTTCAGTTTTGAGCCCCTTGGCATCTGGTTGGAATACATACAAAAGAAGATGTATTGATGTATTATTGATATTTTGTTTAGAGGAGAATCTGGTTGCCACAGAAGGCCACTGATGGTAAGCTATGTTTGCAACTTCTACCTTATGTAAAAGTTACGCAGTGAACCTCAGTTACCAGCGTTACAACGATTTGCAGTTATACACATAACAGTTAGAAAAAGCGAAAATTTAATACTAGAAGCTCTATCACAGCGAAGTAGACAATTATGTCGAAGTTGGACTGAGTCACTTACCAATGATGCTGCACTTGCTGCTGTTGCCGTCGGTAAGAACAGCGTAGGGATCGCCCCGCGTCTCAGTAGCAGACGTCCTGTGACCTTTGTGCGCGTCTTGAAAGCATCCGGAGCGAAATGTCGCGAGCATACCCGAAAAAATGTGGCGCAAGACGAACCCCCGATTGCCTCCAGCCAAGTAGCTCTCAAATTATCTGGGACAGCATGGCTGCTGATACACTCGGCATCGCGATCACTAGGCTTGCAGCAACTGACGGAAACCCGGCGGCACTTTCCGGGAACCGACATCTCATAAGAAAAAAAGAAAAGAAAATTGGCACCGGCGCGCGCCAGCAAACAACCAAAAGATGGGGTAAACGGGACACACGAATCACGCAAAGAAGAGCAGAAAAACAAAAACCTGTCACATCGCGCCACTTCCTAAGTACTTACGATGACTAACTAACACAAGCAACAAGCCCTCTTCAGGAGGTCTTCACATCTAAACGCGATAAAACTATAAAACCACCCGAGGTACACGAGGTACGCGAGACGCGTTACAAGACGGCGACCATGACAGAAAAAAAAAATTGCGAGCTTTTGTTTGTTGTAGTATCCGAACGGAAGTTACGATTATGTAAAACGTTTGTAAACAATTACGACGTTCATTTGGTGGATTGTTTCTTAAACTCAAAAAATGTAATTCAAAAGGCGATTTCAAGAGATCACGAAGATTTTATAACCAACATCAAAGCTGTCACTCATTCTATTGGCCAATGAGAAGCTGATTTGAATGACCATCGTTACCAATGAGAAGCCGAGCTGAATGACCAGGAATTTGCGCGCAAAACTTCAAATAAATCTCTCGCCGTCAATATTGCTCTAATAATTTTATTTTTTTCGCGTAAAATTCATTTTTTGACACGCGTGTCCCAACCAGACTGTTTAAAAAAAACTTTTTTTTCTTTTCAGGGCCCTTTAAGAATCGCGGTTTTTTGTTGTCCTCGAAATTTTTGGTGGTTGCAATGATGTGCCATATGTGATTTTCCTACCGTTATGAATGTTAGTGCGAAAATTTGCAACGAGGTTTATATTTAAATAGAACTTGCTCTCGCAGCGCAAAAATTTGATCATATACTCTATGGTGCTTTTCAACGCTTTTTGCCGCTCCGACCGAA